>JAKZAO010000004.1:25484720-26002615 GCA_023053555.1 Branchinecta lindahli
TACGGGTTCAGCATGTCTTCTTACCCCTAAGTCGAATATCTAATCAACCTCAAATAAAACTTTTACTTACTTGTCCGGCGAGAAAATGGTTTTCATATTCGTGTTCAGCATGTCTTCTCACCCCATAATTGACTATCTCATTAGCTGTTTAAAAATATTTTGGGACAGCCCGCAACCACCTACTCTTTTCCCATAAACCAACCCCTTCGACCTCCGATTTAACTAGCTCTGTCCGACATTCATAGATTACGCGCTCTGAGCTTGCTCTGACCGTTGATGCCGCGCAGAGTTTTACTAATGTGAAGAATAGGGTAGGGCCGAAAATTGGCCGACAAATTATGTGTCCAGTTTTTGCTGGATTCCGGGTGAACTACTTGTCCGGTGAGAAAATAACTTTCATATTCCCCCACCGTCAAATATAGGCTAGAGAGCCCATCTTCGAACTTGACTTGTACTTTGACCCAAAGGATCCTCCCACCAAGTTTCATCATAATATCTCAATCCCTTCGAGAGTTATCGTGCGCACGGACAGACGGACTGACGGGCAGACGGACAACTGTTGCGATGTCATAGGTCCACTTACGTTTTTAGATCCCAAAAACAGATCAGCTCCTATGCACTAAAGCACACCTCGCACTATTTACTGTTTACGTTCCAGTATTCAAAACTACAGTACTGTAAAACTAGGCTCTTCTTTTAACACATTATCCACGGCTTTGGCTTTTTAAGCCTTTTCCCAGGCCCATTGACTTCTACCAAAAACTCGGCAAAATAAAGAAAACCGGTTTACGCATAAATATCATGATACGCTAACACCTGTCGGGAGCATAATGTGCACGTGAAATTTGGGTCTCCGGCGCTTAGGAATTAATGGATGCAATTACGGAAGCAGGCTGCATTGGCATTTTCAGGAACGACGGGTCCTTTAACTCTCGCTATGTCTCTCCACTATGAAAGTAGTCTTGGGCGATATTAGATATCGACAACGACGTATCGGACCGAATATCGATATCGAAATATAAATATCGATATTTGTACATTTATAATGATTGTAAATAATCCAAAACAATTTACATATGTATAAATCCAAAATTGGAGCAATATGTTTTTCGTAATTCAGTTTTTCTTTATTCGAAGTTTGAGATGATGCAAGATATTTTTTTACGACAATTTTGTTCTTACATTTTGGTGAAGCGATACGGAAATATCGATATCGATTATCGAAAGTGAATATATCGATATATCGAAAAACTCAAATATCGTCCAACACTATGTGAAAGTACGTTCAATCTTGGCTGCTGATATCGCCAATGAACACCGCCTCCAATTCGTTTGCACAGTCGTATCTCTTACTGAGCCAATCACAGTCGACGCGAGGGGCGGGCTTAACTGTGAAAAGACTGGGAAGATCAGATTTGGCTAGAGCAAAAGCATGAAAACAACCGTGAAAAGAAATCGAAAATAGGCGAACCAGTGATGGCTGAGAAGGAAAATAATGAAAGAGTATCAAGTTTCAGATCTGCTTTAAACATACACAAATGTCATACTTTGTTATCTTCATATCGCCCCAACTCAATAGGAAAATTTAGTAACTTACGGCCGATTCGTAATATAATTTCTACAAAGGTTTATACGGTGTTATCAAGACTACCTTGGCTTTTTCAATAAAAAAAAAAATCTTTCACGTGAAAACAGAACGCAACTGTATCTAACCGAAATTAAGGGTCTGTCGAATTCCGATGAATGTGGATTCATCGGATCCGGTCCGGACTTGAAATGGGACGTCTGAGGCACAAGGTCGTTCCAAATATCAAGTTTCATTAAAGTTTAACCGAAAAGGACTGGGATAGGACAATCTAGTTACCCATCACTTATTCACTTAAAGGAACAGTAAACTTGACTCAAACATGGCTCAGGGAGCTAGCTGACATATCAAGAATGTACCGTGAGTCGATATTGAGAGTTAGAAAAATTCTTGTTACGACCATTGCAGTTTCCGGCAGTTTCCGAGAGTTCGACTTTTGAGTTAGTAGAACGAAAAAAAAAAAAAAGCAAAAGGTTTGTGTGCCGGGAGTAGGACTCGAACCCACGATCTTTGCCTCGCGAAACAAAGTAATACAATGTATGTCAACAGGGTTGCCACCGATAGTACAATTGTGCTCACAATAGAGCTTTGTTTTTACTTTGGCAGCATATTTTAAGAAAAAGGTAGTTGTCAGGTTTTATTTCCAAGATGACTACGACCCAGCAACACGTTCTGAGTACTTTTCTTGTTTGGTATTACCTTTTTCCTTTTGCATAGTGAATTTATTTTAGTAAAGTGGCAACCCTGTATGTTGATAACACGGACAATCGCGAACTTTTACAGTGCACGAGTGCGTAACTACAGTGCATAAGGGGCAAGGCCCTGCCAGCTAGCTCTGGGAACAATAAGGAGGGGTTTCGAGATAACAAAGATGGGGGGTCCTGTCGACAATAAGTCCCTGTACATTTATCTAAGCCCCCCAGGCCGGTGTGATGGCCGAAAGTTGCCTAGTCAAGTTTACTGTTCCTTTAAACTGGCTTGAAGACCCGCTGAAAATGCGTTACTTGGTTGTTCCGCTATTCAGGAATAGTCGATTTTCAAATAGTGGAATTTCCGTGGGGTTTGTGGTACCTCTAATTTGTTGTATGCCTTACAAGAAAGATTTATGACTTTTTTTGTTCAGGCACTAAGCAATCTTCACCAAGGACGGCCGCAGATATTCTGGACGTCATAACTAGAGCAGATAGTGGAAAACAAAAAAATCCCTTTGCAGAATCCAAATAATTCAGTGTATTCAACTAAATGACACAAAAATAAGTTGGCTTTTCAGTTAAACTTTAAGATCCAATCACCCGTTCCAAAGTTGTACATACCTCAAGATACCGGACTACCCCTCCATCCACTCCCCCACGATGGTCGGATTGGGGAAGTGACTATTTCCAAGTTAGTTTGGTCGGGTCCTTAATATGCATTGCCAAGTTTCATCGTCCTAGCACATCTGGAAGTACCCTAACTCGCGATCACCGGACTGACCAACCGACCGACCGACGGAAAAGTGGTCGGTAGATGGCACTTGGCCGGAAGGCAAGTGCCATAAAATCCTTGCAAACGTTGGTCAGATCAGTCTCACACGAAATAGCAACCTTCAAAACTCACGAGAAATCCCCTCACTCAGTCTCATGGCCTAATCTACTTGTTCATAAACAAAAAATAACGAAATGTTTACTGCGAAGATTTGCCAAACATATTTCGAAACAAGCTTTAAAAGACTCGGCGCCACAGGTTCTGATAGGGGTGAGTAGTTAGTGAGCAGTAAGCAGGCCTCTGGAACCCTGCATAGTAGAGCGTTATTGTCCGCTGATCTTTCCTTTGGTTTAAGAAGTCCCTTCCTTTAGAGACACGGATTCCTATCAGTTGTCTAAAAAACTGCGCAAAAAGCTTCATTGCACACATTTTTGCAGGCATATCAAGTTGTCCCTACGAGTTACGATCCAACTCAAATTTGCAAAAGACACCAAGCGATTACGTAACCCGGGAATAACCGTTATTTACCCCCTTATGCAATGGGATTCTAGACTTTTGGTTATATCACCAACAGGAGTTAGGAAAAAAATCTCTAAGGTTATGTAAGGACGTACAAGCACTGCTCATGTCTAGAACTTATTAGAGTCAGACCTATGCAGACACCATGGACTGAGGTAAAGACCAGCTTTGGCGGCGGGGGACAGGGGGCGACCGAAGGAGCCGTAACACAGTTTGTACGGGACAGATAACCAAGACTGTTTAAATTTGACGACATTTGCTGATGAGTCTAGCTTAGACGGGATGCAAGCCTCCTGCCCCCCCCCCCCTCGAATCCGCTGCAAGGGAGATAGATTAGTTTTTCGGAAGAAGACTGAAAAGTAGAAGCCAGCATAACGTCTTCAAATTCTCATGCTTGTGCGCGGCCTTTCGGGGGCGGCTTGTAGAGACTTCCGAAAGAAGAAGCCTAAATTCCTTAGCACCAATGATCTTGCTGGTTCCGACTCTTAGCCCTCTTCTCAATCTGGGAAATGCCCTCCACAAGTATCCATACCACCAAATATGGACCTCCGGTCGAACTATGACGTAACTTATGGGCGGGGTTAGGCCTATGGTTAGTTATAACAATTATCTATAAATATGAAGAATGGGCAAAAAAGGATCAGTTGTAGAAGTAGCATAGTCTAGTTTAGTTGTGTGGCCTGACGCCTCCGCGGCGTAACGCTCAAACGCTCCATAATGACCGAGATCACATTAGAATAGTTACAGTAGAGCTTCGACCTTTCACTAATTTTGTTGGTAAGTTTCTTTCAAAGATTTTTCGAATGTAATCTGAACTATCGAAGAAAAGTGATCGCCTATTCTTATTTCAAGTTTCTTTTATATTTTATTGAATATCATCTATATACTGAACCCTAGAATAAATAGTAACAGACTCGATCTTAAAGGAGATGCATCATAAGCATTCTAACACTTGCAACGTCTAGAACCCCCCCACCCAAGACCCAAGATGAAGACACGACTCGACCCGACCGCCGGGTCATCTAGTGGCGCGGGTCGGAAGTGCACGACATGGGGAGGCTGGGATCATAGTTTGACCATGGATCTAACAAATTGTTTTTATTGTATCAGGCCCATGGAAAATGTGTAGAAAAATCAAACTAACTATTTGCATTATCGATTTCTTTGAGTATTTTGTTTTCTGTTTTTTTCTTGATAATTCCCGTAAGTCGAAAGAATTAAGGATGTAAACCAGATCACAATAAACAAACGCCGTAAATTATACTAAATGCGTTATAACGATTTCTTAGAGATTTTGAAAGTAAGCTAAATAATATTCAGCTTCCGAGACCAAAAATTGTCAAACTGGCCGTCCACAGGGTGATATACTTCGTTGTTTTAATCCTCTTACACGCCCCTCAATCTTCTCGAAGAATCTAGTATAACTCTGACACGCGTCAGGAGATCAGTGAATATTTAATGAGTAATGGCGAGTTGGCGACCTTGTTTTCAAGAGTGAAAGTAATTTGTGGATTACCTTGGATACCATGAAGAGTTTGGAGAAACCAAAGGTAACTGTGTGTTCGTAAATATTCGACCCATCGTAAAATGATAGTGTCTCTCACCTTCTCGGCCCACATGAATCAACTACTTTAATCATTTTTATGTTGAGCTTACCTCAAATTTTATTCGAATTTGCTCTGGATACTGGACCGTATAATAAATAGGAAAAGCATTATCTGCTTCGTAAATTTCGTACCAGAGGGACGACGACTCGCTCCAGTATACTAAACCGTATAATAAATAATAACAGACTCGATCTTCATTATTTCCGTGTTAAAGTTTACCTCAAATTTTATTCGAATATGCTCTTGATACTGAACCGGAGAATAAATAGGAACAGCATTATTAGCGTGTAAATTTCGTACTTGGAGGATGACCCCCCCCCCCCCCTACACTTGCGTAACCGGATAAGTGTTTGTTTTAATTATATTTTAAATGGGAGATAAGTTGATCCTTCAGAAGGCGCATTTCAAGTTCGCGAAATTTTCGCGGAACGGACGGTCGCTGCAAATAAAGAGTTTACAGATCCAGTTGTTTCTAAGGGCCCTCATGACTGGAAAGGGTAATGTTTTTTATTTTTATGGTTTTGCTTTGAATGTTTATGGCCAGTTATCTAGACAGTGTGCAGTACTATACAATGCAAATTACCCTGACTTTAAGACAATTCTTAGGGCTCCCCTTTGGATAAAAGCTCTAGCTGATCCCTCCTAGACTGTAGTAAAATCAACGAAAAAATTTATCGGGTTGTCTGCAAAACGTCCCCTCACAAGAGTTCCCCTTGCAGAATATCCCCCCAAAAAGTCCCTATGACATAACGTCCTGTCTTCTACGCTCACAAAAAGTCCCCGACTAAAACAGAATTCGGCAATAAAAAAAAGTCTAAGAATGGCCCGTTTGCAGGTTTCAAGCTTTTTATCATAACACGCATTCATTCAAAACGGATTAGTTTGAAGGCCGTCGCGTAGGCAGGGGCGTAACTAAGGGGGGGGGGGGGGTAGGGGTGGCTCCACACCTCCAACATGGTCTGAGAAAGAAATCCGTCGGTACAATTTGGCCCAAAATAAGCTTCAAAGGTATACTACTATTTTCGGCACATTTTTGTAAAAAAATCAGCTCCAACCTAGCCAATAGGAATACTTCTCAAGTAACCCGTCGGCACAATTTCACCCCAAATCGGGCACGAAGCCCCCACAAAAGCATACAAATATCATTTATACGCATTTTCTTGTACAACAAGACCAACATTTTCGATGGGACACCAAAAATTCAATATTTGATACAGACAATTAGGATTTGTCTTCGCCAGATCCAGTCTTCACCAGACCTTGAAAATTTTTACTCTTAAAATTTAGAAACAGATTAAGGCCAAACAGCTAATCATATGGTAAAACCAAGTTCAGATATGGATTCAGCATGTGTGTTTACCCGTATAAGTCATACCTATTTTGACGAAACCGATCGAAAGGATCCTGCCTAACTTCTGCCAGTTTTCCTGTTTCGGCCGAATTCCGGAACTACTTGTCCGGCGAAAAAATTAAGCTCAAAAAGGAATTCAGCGTACCTCCTTACCCCTATATCCAACATCTAATCAACTTCAACTGAAAATTTAACTTGTAACAAATTTTCCGGTTTCAGCCGGATTCCGGACGAACTATATGTCCGGCTAAAAAACGATCGTCATACACAGATTCAGCGTCTCTTCTTACCCCTTCATCGGACATCTAATCAACTACAAAAATAACTTTTGCTTCTAACACATTTTCCGGTTTGGACCGGATTCCGAGCGAATACTTGTGCGGGTAGAAAATGATTTTCACATAAATGTTCAGCATGCATTCTTACCTCTAAATCGAAGATGAATCAGCTTCAAATAAAACTTTTACTTTTAACAAACTTTCCGGTTTTGGCCAGATTCCGGGCGAGCTACTTGTTCGGCGAGCAAATGCTTTTCATATTCGTGTTCAACATTTCAGCATTCAGCCTAGTGTTATTTTGCTCTGCTAGGGAGTAGTGTCAAGACGTCAGTGTTTCCATTTCGTGATGGCTGTTTTCCCTTCTGGTAGTCCGAAAATCCGACGATCAAGAACGAGAAATCCGCAAAATTTTCCTCTTCCTCCCTCTTCCTCAAATGGTGAAGATTCAGAAAACTGCAGAATTTAAGATTTTATGCACGATCTTCAAAAATCCGCCAAAAGTCCAGAAATCCCACGAATCAAATTCTCATCCGTCAAGCACCCAAGAAATCCGATTTTGAAGGAAAAATCCGTCAAAAGTGGAAACGTTGAAGTAGAATTTCAGACTTTTCACATGATCTTCAAGAATCCGGAAATCCGTAGAATTAGATTCTCATCCGTCAAAAACCCAAGAAGCGAGACAAACTTGCGGGTTTAAAAATTTCCAGTGAAGCTGAGATGCGGTCTATACACATCGAGGAAACAGGGGAGGTTGTATCTTTTTTTTGCTGTGTTCCGAATTTTAAGTTATTGGAGCCAGCGCTGGTGCACGACTGATTGAGTTTCGTACGGACGTCTCTATCACTAGTGGTGCTAGCGTCACTGCTATCCGAGTGTGTGTCACTTTTTTCAAGCGCTACTCTCAAGTGTTATTTTGCTCTGACGAAGATCCAACGTGTAACTGGTGTAGCCCATCGTTTCTCCTTTGCATCTGGCGGCAATACGCAATTGAATTTGAGGAAGGGCGTAGCCTATAGGCAAAATTGGATATGGCACTTGTTATTGAGAGGGAAAATAATGGAATAGTATCAGGTCACAGTTCTGCTTGTAAAGCTCGTATCCAAAACCAAGCTTCTTAATCCTAATTCGATATTCAGCTTCAAAAGCCCACCGGTATATTTTGTGCTTAATTTCAGAACATCTTGTAAATAGTTATAATCCTTGCGGATATTTTGGATGTCTTCTTTCATTTTGATTTTTCTGTTCTGATCGAAATCCGTGCTTTTTGTCACGACAATATTTAACACCAGAGATCTTTGTCTCGCCTTAACGGCAATCCACAGCGCAGGGTGGACTTGTATGAAGCAGAGGTGAAGATTATACTGGGATTAGGAAATCCATGTTTGGACAAGGACTTTAACTGGAAGGCCACTGCGGCTAACTAAGTTTAAAGCAGAAATATAAAAAATGCTATTTCTGCAAGAGACACAGTGCTTACTATCCCTACAGCCTTTCTGATTCTTCCAACACACGAAAAAGACAAGTAAACAACAAGAAAATCCAAAGAGACACGCCAGGTTTCAGTTTTTGGGATCCCAAAACGTTAGTGACGGATACCTATGACATCGCAAAAGTTGTCTGTCTGTACGTCCGTCCGTCCGTCTGTCTGTGAGCACGATAACTCTAGAAGGGAATGAGATATTTTGATGAAACTTGGTGTGAGCATTCTTTGGGACAAGAGTAAGGTCGAGTTCGTAGATGGACCCTGTAGCCCTACATTTAGGGGTGGGGGAGGGGGTTGAAATTAAGGGACAAGCAAAATATTTTTAAACAGCTAATGTGATAGTCGGTTATGGGGTAAGAAGACATGCTGAACACGAATATGAAAACTATTTTCGCGCCGGACAAGTAGTTCGCCCGGAATCTGGACAAGACCGGAAAGTTTGTTAAAAGTAAAAGTTTTATTTGAAGTTGATTAGATGTTTGATTTTGGGGTAAGAAACCATGCTGAACACGAATATGAAAACCATTTTCTCGCCGGACAATTAGTTCGCCCGGAATCCGGCTGAAACCGGAAAATTTGTTAGAAGTTAAACTTGTATTTGAAGTTGATTAGATGCTGGATATAGGGGTAAGGAGATACGCTGAATCCGTTTTTGAGCTTTAATTTTTCGCCGGACAAGTAGTTCTTGAATTTCGCCAAAACCGCAAAATTCACAGAAGTAAGCTAGGATCGTTTCGATCGGCTTATAGAGGTAAACGCACATGCTGAATCCATATCTGAGCTTGGATTTCTTAATGATTAGCTGTTTGGCCTGGCGAAGACTGGATTTGGCGAAGACAAACCTAATTGTCTGTATCAAATATTGAATTTTTGGGATCCCATCGGAACCTTTGGTCTTGTTTCAATAAATTGGCCTTATTACACTTCAGCGCTCCAAGTGGAGTAACAGTCCCCTATTTCCTCAGGCTCAACACTTGTGTAGACACAGTAAAAAGTCGGGTCCATAGGGTAATGGGTGATTTTGTAAAATGTAAAATGTAAAACCTCAATGTAAAACCTCATGACATATGTAAAACCTCAATTACCCGGGACGCAAATGACAGGTTTTCCACTTACTAACCTGTGGATCTATTTTACCATGTCTGATCCAAGTGCTGACGGTGAGGCTAACAGAAACTAGTCCGCTTGGAAGCGGGGAGAGGGAAAAGAAAATTCCGTAAAAAACAAGCCAACTAATCCCATTTTCTTTAAAATAAAAAAAGAAAGAGTGGAAGCAAAAACTGTAATCGTGAAAAAAATTAGCAGTTACATAGCATATTTTTATCTTTTCTAATTGCCGACGCATCCTCTGAGGGATGGCCGTTAGGTTTCTGCGCAGTTTTTCTCTCGAACCGAAACAGCAACAATAAAGAAAAAGGCAGTCGTACTTGAGTTGTGGGGTCGCGATCACTTTGGAAAGGTAAACTGAAAGTTTATATATCATCTAAAAACAAAATACTAAGAGCCCTTGATAAAATTAATTCGAGCAAAATAACGTAGCACCTACTTCTTGCCTTAGGAGAAAGGTTAATTAGAAGACAACACCATCCGCCTTAAAGGCACAGTAAACTTGACTAGGCAACTTTCGGCCATCAAACCGGCCTGGGGGGCTTAGATAAATGTACAGGGACTTATTGTCGACAGGACCCCCCATCTTTGTTATCTCGAAACCCCTCCTTATTGTTCCCAGAGCTAGCTGGCAGGGCCTTGCCCCTTATGCACTGTAGTTACGCACTCATGCACTCCAAAAGTTCGCGGTTGTCTGTGTTATCAACATACAGGGTTGCCACTTTACTAAAATAAATACACTATGCAAAAGGAAAAAAGTAATACCAAACAAGAAAAGTACTCAGAATGTGTTGCTGGGTCATAGTCACCTTGAAAATAAAACCTGACAACTACTTTTTTCTGAAAATCTGCTGCCAAAGTAAAAAGAAAGTTCTATTGTGAGCACAATTGTACTACCGGTGGCAACCCTGTTGACATACATTGTATTACTTTGTTTTCGGGGCAAAGATCGTGGGTTCGAGTCCTACTCCCGGCACACAAACCTTTTGCTTTTTTCTTTTTTTTCTACTAACTCAAAAGTCGAACTCTCGGAAACTGCCCGGAAACTGCAATGGTCGTAACAAGAATTTTTCTAACTCTCAATATCGACTCAGGGTACATTCTTGATATGTCAGCTAGCTCCCTGAGCCAAGTTTGAGTCAAGTTTACTGTTCCTTTAACGGCGATCCACAGCGCAGGGTTGACTTGAATGAAGCAAAGGTGAAGATTAGACTGGTATTAGGAAATCCATGTTTGGACATTTAAATGGAAGGCCATTGTGGCTAACTAAGTTTAAAAACTAAATATTATGAGGCCCTGATGGAACTAATTCGAGCAAAATACGTAGCACCAACTTCTTGCTTTAGAAGAAAATCTATATAAAGTAGCCTGGTTGATTAGAAGACAACACCATCCGCCTTAACGGCGATCCACAAGTTCAAGTTCTTTTTACTAATACTTATGACACACAACTAACATACTACTAACATAAACAAAAACAAATCTATTCATTTAATCAAAATCACAAGGGCTCGATGCCCCTTTGCTTGGGAAAACACAGCGCAGGGTTGACTTGTATGAAGCAAAGGTGAAGATCAGACTGGTATTAGGAAATCCATGTTTGGACATTAATTGGAAGGCCATTGTGGGCTTGTGGCTAACTAAGTTTAAAAACAAAATATTATGAGGCCCTGATAGAACTAATTCGAGCAAAATACGTAGCACCTAGAAAGTCTATACGAAGTAGCCTTGTTATTTAGAGACAACACCATTCGTTCTGAAGCTTTCTAAGTAAAGTAGTAAACTTCCTTGGGTTGTGGATGGTTACCAAGCCAAACCGAAATGCGGGGAAGGGTAGGGGGTGCCGTCACAGCAAGCGAAGAGGTGAGAATGCTTGTAAGTTCGATCTTCAGAATCAATCTTTTCAAAAATGAAGATCGGTTCTGCAGACCGAGTTGACAGCATTCGAAAGCAAGCGAAGGTAAAGCAAGCGACAGAAATATGGGGGGAGGATCGATTAAGGTTACTTTCTAGCTATTTTTAAGGACACAGTTATTAAGCAGGGAAAATGGTGGGTTCTCTATTTATGACGAGAGCGGTAGGAGGGAACGTCTCCCCTCAGCTTATAAGTACAAGGATTGAGTAGTAAAATTATTTATTAAAGATGAACATAACAAAAGCTGAAAGGGGTTCCCACGACGTTTCTGAACCCTTTCGAGGGTACTCCCTTCGGGTGCTGGCAAGTTTTCAGTGAATAAAGTAACGTCGTTCGGCTTCATGGACAGTTCAAGAGGGGAGTGCGGGAAGCGGGGGGAGGGGATATAGTTGTAGGGGTAGGGATGATTGCAGCTGTTGAAGGGGGAGGAAGTTTCGGTCTCAAATGCAAATCGAGTAGAATAAAACGATTTACTTATAGGACCGAGAATTCCCCAACCTCAAAATGTGAAGTGCGCCACTGCAAAAAAGCTGGAAAACGACGACAAATCTGGAATGCAAAATCCTAGCCCAAAATTTAGCCTTTGCCTTATACAAACCCACTGTCTGTTTTGGTCTGTGGTCAAGGCAAGACAGGTTTTCAGGCATCAAAACATCTCACATTACTTAGATGGAAGGCTACTTAGCCTATCCAGGGACCCATAAATTTCCTGTAATGCCTCACCATTCAGGGGGCTTGTCAATAGGAGATTTCTGATGCGCTCTTGACCGACCGTCCGGTAGTTCGAGAAATACCCACGGGGATAGAATACGCGACTATCCAAATAGACAAAATTTGGGATTGGCTGCTGGCGCCTTGAGGGAGGAGTCTCTTTGGCGCTCACGTCCAATTAGGCAAACAAGAACGCCGATTCGATCCAAGCGGAATTTTTGGAAAGTAGGAGAGGGTCGGGCAACAGCAACAAAGAAGCATAGGAAATGACAAGCCCCCTAAATGGCGAGGCATTACAGGAAATTTATGGGTCCCTGGCCTATCGTAGTTCATAAATGAAGAAACACAAAAGTACTTTGAAATGTTAAGCAGTCCATCCTGTTTCGGTTCAATTCATACTTTTATTTCCGAACTGGTATCTCATTTCTGTCAATTCAAACTTTATTCTTTAAAACAGCTCATACAGTATTTACACAGTAAGCCAAAGGTCCACCAAGCCAAAGGTCCTGGGTTCAAATCCGGGCCGCGGAGAACTTTTAAGTTCATTACTTATAAATGCATTAATATACTTTCTAACAGCAACTACTTTCGCAGCAAGAAAGACAATAATAATGAAAACAGATAACGAAGGATGTAGTGTTAACAGGTTGACATACATCCCATTACTAATTATTCACATGGAAGGAATTTGAAAATCTGCAATCAGCGTTCTTATAATTACAGTCTGACGAGGACACATACCAAGAAGGACCGAAATGTCGCTGGAATAAATTTATGCTGACTTCATAAGTCGAAGTCGACTTGGGCCGAAATAATACTTAGGCTGTACCAAGGACAAATAAGCCAATTAAAGCCAGACTTCACCTTCCAGATTTTTCTTCCGAATCCCAGACAGCCGTTTTCGCGAGACGGATCTGGGAGGTGAAGCCAGGCCAAAAACGTCTAGAAGTCCGGGGTGTTGGACAGCCCAGATTCCGGATTTCTGGAAGGTGACATAGAGGCAACCCGTTCGAAAGACACAATAAATATGCAAATGAAGGAAGAAAAGGGAAAGATCAGCAGATTTAGCTGTTATCATTATCATGAAAATCTGGAAGGGTTGGCTTGACTATGCGGAAGCCCGGACGTCTGGGAATCTGGAAGGTGAAGCCTGGCTTCTACAAATAAGCCTTTTTTGTTCTTGCTTATACTACTTTCAATGCTCGTCAGAGACGTACTTTGCCATCGAAAAAGAGGAAATCACTTTTTGTAGGCTTAACATGTGAGATTCTTCGATGTCCCACATCTGCCTGTGACTGTGTCTACAAATGGTTAGAAATAATAGCCCTGTTATAATAAAAAAAGGAAACTTACCACTGAAATAGGGCAATTCACGATACTGTCTCTGATCGCAGTAACGGTGATTGTTGGTGGCGGCGGGGAGAGGGGTCATGAGCATTTTCTAAAAACAGTAAGCCAACAGTTGCACAGTAAACTTTCAAGATGATCTTACGGAAGATCTTAACTGAGTCAAAACTATGCGAAGAAAATGATGGATAAACTAATTACCAGTGGAAACAAATGTTCACTGTTAACCCTATCTAATATAGGCTCTTCAACGAACATTTAATTAAGGCTTAGTGGTGTTCAGGAAATCTGGTCGAAAGTGGGCGGGCAAAGCTGGCGTTCATGTGATATGTTAGATTTCTCGTTCCTTCAATACCGTTTGAGCCAATATGCAAACGCAAAGAAGGACCGAGTATCCACCATACCACTCCCTTTAAGCCCCGTTCACAAGCATGCCTAGCCAAACACAGATGCCTAGGCACGTGCCCAGGCTTAGCCAGGCACCGAGTTCCAGAGCCTACAACTCCGTGCCTGGCACAAAATCTGTGCATAGGCATGGGTATGAACGGTAACGCTAGGCACGAGCCTAGGCATCTGTGCTTGGCTAGGCATGCTTGTGAACGGGGCTTTAAGACCAATCGCATGTGATGCTGATGTGTGTAAAGGACGGCTGAGACGGTGTTAATAAGGTGCATCACAAGGAATGTTCCGTAAAGTATAAAGCCGCTCAGATGAGAATTCGACCCACAGAATTAAGAGGCAAATTATTAAATTATTACACAGGTTTTATTTTATGCTTCCCTTTGAACATTGAATTACCCCAAAAAGAGTGATTAATTTTGAGTCTGTAGAAAAGACTGGGAAAGGGGCCCGAATCAGTTTCTTGATTCCACATTTTCAGAATAATTATAAAGTGTTGAATTACATCTCTTCTTCTGTTAGTCGATCTTATGAACTTGACGAAAAAAGTTAAAGATGAAAAACTAAAGCTGAACTTTCGAAAAATGATACAAGTTTGGTTTACGGAACAACTTTACACACTTTGCAAAAGACATCTGAGCAGGTTTGAAGGCACGGGCTGCAGACTTTAAGACGACACAAATTAGTTTAGGTTCAGATAGGGGTCCCCGTCTATAATTTATTGAATATATCTTAACTAAATAAATTTAAGTTACAAGGATGGGTAAATTGGGGTCATGGGGAAAATCGGCGAATATACAAAACAGACAGCTGCATCGTCATATCATAGTGCAACGATAGACACAACACTGAACTATAAATGAGATGCGGTCTGTCCATCTTTTCGTGTAGTTCCTCCAGTAAAACCTAAATGAAAAAATAAAATAAAATCAACTTACCGCCGAATCGTCGTTGATATATTAATTCGAGTCATATTAGTTCGTCACACAATTAGTTCGATACCGCTTAGCTGCACTACCGATTCACTGCTAACAATTCACTCTACATATATGCGTCTAACTTGATCAGCGTCAGAAATCGCACTGACCTGAATGAGCTTCGCCATTTCATTCAACTATTACGGCAGGTCACCTGGCAACGATCTCGAGCTCTCGGGCAGAAGAATTCATTCACTCTATTTCTAAATTTAGAACGGAGAGAGCTGACGATAATATAACCTGTGATATTTTTAAAACGGAATACCAAGCAAGATTGTTGTCAACCGAAAACTTTCAAACACGGTTCACAAGAAAGCTACTACCCTTAGCTTAGAAGAACTTACGATTTTTTTTTTTTTACGGAGGCACATTTATTTATGATAAAATGAACAAATGTCAACCGGGACAGCTTCGTAATGCTTTCACCTGTCCGGCAGTCTTAAGTAGCGCCCCACAGTAAATAATCGTAATGTACATTTGTTAAACGTAACACAACAGACAATAAAAAGAAAAAAAATGAAAAGTAGAGCACCAACAAAAATCTCTCAACTACGTAACGTCTACCTAATAGTTTTGCTAAAATTGCCACTGTGGACGCGGAACGTTTTTGTTTGGGTAATGAGTTTTTTTGTTTTTATTCTTCTTTATTTATTTCTGTATAACACCCCACTAGTCTGTACTGTACGTAACGTCTAACGTTCGTACGTCTGTGCGTAATATGATAAAATTGCCACTGGGGACGGTGAAGGTTTTTGTTTGTGTAATGAGTTCTTTTTTTTCTTCTTCTTTACTTACTTTCTGTATAACACTCCACTAGTCCTCATGAAGTCTACACTGTCAGAAGTTTCATAACAGATAGCGCATAAAACTTTCAAGAATAACACCTTTTCACTTAGAAATAAAGTGTTATGACCAATTAAGTTTACACTATTTCGTGCCTAGATCTACAACAATACCTTCAATTGGTAAAAATACTAACGGGAACGAAAGAACATAACAGATAACATCCCAAAAGTGTTATCTGTTGAAACCGGGCATCCTTCTGTTGTCGTTATGTAACTTCTGACGGTGTAGTATTTTTACCAATTGAAGGTGTTGTTGGAGATCTAGGCACGAAATAGTGTAAACTTAATTGGTCACAACACTTTATTTCTAAGTGAAAAGGTGTTATGCGCGATCTGGTATGAAACTTCTGACAGTGTAGTGAGTGAATAAAATTTTCATTCAATAATTGTCTAGCACACCAAAAAAAGCGGAGAAACATTTTCGACACTACCCGTGCACACAATGGTTGAAACAAACTCACCCCACAGCACGACCCTTTATGAACGAGTGTCTAATCACTAATGCCCGCTTAATTCTAGGTTATAAGGGTTTTGGGGGAAAGCGGCAAAGCGCAGGTTCTCTGCACATCTGCACGTTGCAACGTCCCTACGTGACGCATGCAGCAACCGGGGAATTTCGGCAGCCCCCTAACTCTTACTTTCGATAAGGTATTTCATAGAACTGGTGACTCCGGGATGTCTATAGATTAGTAGTTTTGACTGATTTTCCCAGAAGATCTATAGCCAACCCAGACTCTATGTATTTTGCTGACAGCGCGGAATTCAGACGGAAAATACTGTTAAAGAAGTTGACCGACATCCCGGATTACCAGTCGATAATGATTGCTGTTAATGTAGCTGTATCTTTCTGTCTGCAGTCTTCTAATACGTAGTCACATAAGAGAGACCGAAAGAGAACCGGACACACCTTTTCTTCTTGAAATATGGCGGAAAGACGGAACCATTGCCAGTCAACAGAAACGATTATTGTGAACGTACCTTTCTTTCTGCGAAACCCTAACACCAGCCAACGTTATTCATACAGTCCAGAGGCCAATTTCAACCCTTTAGAGAAAACTCGTCCCTCTTTCTCCCCGGCTCATTATTTACTCATTACGTCTAATGGTATTCACTGAGGCTTACCGATGTAACGCCCCATGACAAAACGTCCCCGTGGTGAAACGTCCCCATGACAAAAAGTCTCCATGCCAAAACGTCCCCACGGCAAATAGATTGTTTACTTCGCCCCGATCTTCAGGTGCATTATCGAGGTAAAACAACTTCAGAGTATGCAGCTTGTTTTCCTCGTCAACAAGACCAAAGTTTTCGATGGGATCCCAAAAATTTAATATTAACTACGTCTTGTCTTCGCCAAATCCAGTCTTCGCCAGGCTAATCATCTGAGAAAACCAAGTTCAGATATACCTGTGTAAGCCATATCTATTTTGACGATACCGATCGAAACTTCCTGGTGTACTTCTGCCAAAGGGTGGTTCCCAAATCACCAATCACGGTTCAAAACGCCCACGATTAAAATGCCCACGACTCAAAATGCCCACGACTCAAAATGCCCACGAAATGCCGGCGGCCTAAAATGCCGACAGTTTCAGATGCCGACAGTTCAAAGTGGTCACAGGGGAGGGTAATATCCGAAACTAGGCAATCACGCCTAGTTTACAATGCCGACGGCCGAAACTGTCCACAGGGGAGGCCAAAAATATGCTGGGACAGCGGACTACGAGATTATAAGGGATAGGATTAACCACGTTAAAGGTTTCAAAAGGAATTATTTTTTTGTTTCTTGATCAGTTCAGAATTGTTTGCATTTAAGTAAAGCAATGTCGTGTAAAATTGTGCCAACCCAGAAAGCAAAACCAGGAGATCCAAATCCACCATAGTTAACTTGCATCACGAAAGTAAGAATGATTCCTTGATTAAAAATAGTAGTTTTGGGATCGCTGTTCGAGACGCAAAATGCCCGCGAAATGCTGGTGGCCTAAAATGCCGACAGTTCAAAGTGGTCACAGGGGAGGCTAATATCGTCCTAGTTTACAATGCCGACGGCCGAAACTGTCCACAGGGGAGGCCAAAATTATCCTGGGACAGCGGACTACGAGACTATAAGGGATAGGATACAAATGTTTCTTGTGAATATTTAACCAGTTTTATATTATAATTGAGATTATACAAGTTCACATTATGATAGTCGGTCTACTCCTCCCGCCACTCAATCACGCCTAATTACGGACTGAAATCCTCAAATTTATCCAATCGTGGGCATTTTGAGTCGTGGGCATTTTGAGTCGTGGGCATTTTGAGCCGTGGGCATTTTGAGTCGTGGGCATTTTGAGTAGTGGGCATTTTCAGTCGTGGGCATTTTGAGTTGTTGGCATTTTTAGTGGGCATTTTGAGTCGTGGGCATTATGATCGTGGGCATTTTGAGTGTTAGCCCTGCCAAATTTCCGGTTTCGGCCGAATTCCGAGCAAACTACTTGCCCAGCAAAAACAAAAGATTGTTCAGAAACGAGTTCAGCGTATCTCCTTATCTCCCTATAAAGAACATCTTCAAATAAAACTTTAACTTCTAAAAAAAAAATCCGGTTTCAACCGGATTCCGGACGAACTATATGTCCGGTTAAAAAATGATTGTCATATATAGATTCAGCGTTTTTTCTTACCCTTATATCTATCATCTAATCAACTTCAAATACAAATTTTGCTTTTAACAAATTTTCCGGTTTTGGCCGGATTCCGGACGAACTATTTGTCCGGCAAGAAAATGGTTTTCACCATCGTGTTCAGCACGTTTTCTTACCCCTAAATCGAATATCTAATCAACTTCAAATACAAATTTTGCTCTTATCAAATTTTCCGGCTTGCGCCGGATTCCGGGCGAACTACTTGTCCGGCAAGAAAATGGTTTTCACCATCGTGTTCAGCCTGTCTTCTTACCCCTAAATCAAACATCTAATCAACTTCAAATAAAACTTTTACTTTTAACAAACTTTCCGGTTTTAGCCGGATTCCGGGCGAACTACTTGTCCGGCGAGAAAATAACTTTCATATTCGGATTCAGCGTGTCTCCTTACCCCTAAATCAACTATCTAAATAGCTTTCAAAAAATATTTTTGTTGCCCCTTAATTCGAAACCCCTCCCCCAACCTCAAATATAGGGCTACAGAGCCCATCTTCGAACTTGACTTGTACTTTGACCCGAAGGATCCTCCCACCAAGTTTCATCAAAATATCTCAATGCCTTCGAGAGTTATCGTGCGCACAGACGGACAGACGGACAACTTTTGCGATGTCATAGGTATCCGTCACTAACGTTTTGGGATCCCAAAAACTAGATGGCTCCAATTTCGCTCCCGACTTCGGGATCTCAGTATTATTAACGTACTCATTACTTCCGTTCCAGTTTTACGATGATGGGTTCAACACAAATCGTATGTATGGATTGACACCTCAAGCTGTTCCCGTTCCATTTTACTACATTAGCCCCAATCAAGGAAGTATGTTCTACGGAAGTCAAAGCGGAATCCCCCTAAATACACGTCAGGTTAGTTGCATGCCTTTGGCGACCCCTAACCAGATTAGTTGAGTTATTTGAACTGCATCAAGGGCAGAAAAAGCTAAATTTCACAGCTCAGCTAGTTACCCCCCTGCAAACAGTAATCAAAACCATTCCTTCATTTATTATTTACCAATAGGCATCTCTTCCCTCTTGATCCTTTCTGTTCAAAAGGCTTTTTAAAGCACGTATTTTCACTAAGGGTCAAAAGAAGTGTGGAAGGAGCGCTAATCTAGGCAGTGAAACTTAACTATGAAGATAGGGCGAACTTTCAAAAAATTTCCTCTGAATAGCATTTTATTTTCCACGCTGAAGTGAGTACAGATGAAACCTGTCAGATGTACATAAGTACTTTCAGTTGTTTATTCGGCTATGATAGCTCGGACTTGTCTCACCTGCCCCTTCCTCTGGCGAGGTTCAATGTCTATGTTAAAGGCACAGAAAACTTGACTACGCAACTTTCGGCCATCAAACCGACCTGGGGGGCTTAGATAAATATACAGGGACTTATTGTCGACAGGACCCCCCTTCTTTTTTTTTTATCTCGAACCCCCCTCGAACCCCCTCCTTAGTGTTCAAAAAGTTAGCTGGCAGGCCCTTGCCCCCTATATGCACTGTAAAAGTTGTAAAAGTTCTCAATATCGACTCAGGGTACATTCTTGATAATCCCGATTAAAAATTCTTTGACTGTGTAGTAGTATGGTAGTTGTACGAAAAAGTTGCATGGAATGGTATGTAGTAGTATGGAATAGTCTGATTAGTGATATACAGTAATATGGAATACTTTGATAAACATGCCTCCGACTGGGTTAATCTTATGTAGTAGTATCCGATAGCATCCAGTTTGCTAGTAGTAGCATGTAGTAGCAACAATTACTACTGCATGCTACTTTTTCGTACTACTTCATACTACTAATTCTCGGAAATTTTTCATCGGGATGTCAGCTAGCTCCCCGAGTCAAGTTTGAGTCAAGTTTTCTGTTAACATTTGGACTTGACAGATTAACTAAGGGCGTTTTCACTCGGTAGCTCGTCCAAACGTTTTGAATAGACATTTTGTACTATGAGTACCAATTGTTGCGTTGCCTGCCTTAGCTGTTTCACTAGCCAACTATATTTGTATTTAGTTAAAAAATTGGAATAAATAATTGCATTAAAACTACAAGTTCAATACTGAAATTTAACTTGGAATAAGCAAGGATTCTAGCTACTAACTCATTTTTTGTGTTGCTGATTTCCAACCATCGATTTTTATTCTAGGCTCGTCGTATTGATAGTACCAAGACAGGCTATCTTCAGGAAAAGATTGCAGCAAAGATCGGAAACATAACGTGCATAATGAGAGAACTCAATTTCGTAAGTAAATCTTTTGTAGATGCCAGCTGCCTTTTTATGCTTTGTCTTAAGCCTAATGAGTTTCGTATCTGCTTGACTTCAAAGCGACAGTGAATCTGTATAACCTATCTTGCCACCCAACCCTTAAACAAAAGAATGCTCGGGAGACCAAGGCAGTAATTCAAAAATCCTCAACTAATAGGGCACAGTGCTTGAACTTCGGATATGCCCCAACGTAAGAGCACATTTACCAACTGCTGTACCCACGTGAAGCCTGTTCGAAGGAATATTATGCAGAGCAGGGCCACACATATTTCTACCCCCCCCCCCACCAAGGCTGTATCGGGTCAACATATCGCAATAAACAGAAGCGGTTCGCTTTGAGGGAAGAAATTCGTTTACCGTTAACACCATATTATAGGTTCTTTTTAAATAATAATTAAAAAACTGTAAATATTTGGTTGTTATTTCTTCTGTACATACACACCCCTGAATGCTGCTCCTTAGGCCATGGCCTAGGCTGGCCTTGTGGGAAATCCAACCCTCATCTTAGAACCTAGCAGATAGCATTTTTTTTAGTTACTCAACTGTCCGTTTAGACGCTTTAGCATGTTGACAGTTCGGGGATTCGCTTGTTGCTTTTTTTGTTTTGTAAATTAATAAGTCAATCAATAAGTAACAGCATGAGGAGTGGACGGAGTAACGGAAAAGGCGCTTTGCCTGTTAGTCAAAATCCTGGACCTAGACCAGTCTGGAAAATTGGCGGGCCTGGACACACTAAAGCTGGAAATTAGAACAATCGAAAAACGATATTTTTGAACTACTTTACCGATAAAATGAAAGATCATTTCTAGTAAGAGGTGTGCTCTAAGGCTTGGGGGTGTTCAGGTCAAAGCTGGAGTTTATGTGATCTGTTAGATGTCTCGTTCCTTCAATACCGTTTGACACCAAAAAACAAACGCAAAGAAGGACCGAGTATCCACCATACCACTCAATTTGAGGTCCGCATCCACACCTACACTTGTTAATGATCCGAAATAAATGTGGTATAAAACTATCTAAAAAGTGAGTTACTGAATGGCCAGGATATGGCAAAAACCGACTGCCATTGTTTCTCGGAAAGACGCACCGATTCTGTTCTATTCGTGCCCATTAACAATAAATATAGACTAATTTTTTTACAGTGTGATCAGTACAAGCTGTCCTAAACCTTGTTTGTACCGGGGCTGTAACTGAATTTCCCTCGTTTCCACCGCGCTACAGTCGTGGGGGGTTCTTGAGCAGCCGGAGGTACCGCAGGCCTTTCGAAGCAATGTTTAGGTCAGGTTGCCCCCCATCAAAATCCGGAACACGTCACTGCTCAAGGACATACGGCTTTTAACTCGAAGCTCAAAGATTCCCAAACATTCGAAGCAATAAAAAAACTAGGTTCCGTTTTTTTTTATATTTTGGTATTGCATTTCAGCTCGACAATGATAATCTACCAAACGTCGACGGCATCCACGCCAGAATCATGTCCCTCCCACTACCTGACGACATCAAACAAGACATGTACGATGGATTAGAAATGTGCAACGATTTCTCGGTAAGTGACTGTTCACCCCCCTCCCTCCCCCAAAAAACTCTGACATCGCGTTTACTATCGGCAAGCTATCGGGCAGGGATGGAGTCAACTGGGGGAATCGGCCGGGCAAGGACTCAAATTTGTAATCAGCAGCAAAGCAGTGCAGCAAAATCCACCGCGACCACCAGAATTTCCCTACGATGCTTCTTCTTTCGTGGCGACAGGATTCCACTATCACACGCAGTAGCCTACTCGTAACTTAATCATCCTTTCTCTTGAAGTTATGTTTTTTAGTCGGTTCCTTTTGATCTCTACGGTCTAGGGTCTTTTAGGACCGACTTATTTTTTATTTTTTACAGAAATGTGTTCCGACGAAGAAATTAGACAAAATTCCAGCTCTAAAAAAGATAGCCCGACCATACGTTTTCTTTGACTGTTTCAAGGTAAGAGAAGCTCAATTATTACTAGCCGATTTGAGTAGCCTATACCAACTCCTACGACGGCGAGTCAAAGGAGATCCGGAAATAGTCCGGGTATAGTAGGTAACTGCTTCTCTGAACGTTAGTTCAAACTGGACAGTGTCATTTTGATCCATTTACTTTGACAAAAATCAAAGATACCTTAACGGGTGTTTTTGGTCTTCATAAAAATTTAGCCCCATACTGAACAGTTCAGAGTTAACAAATTCTCGTCATAAATAGACGAGGAAAGAGCAATCTGTGGGACTACCTGAAAGCCTGGCACATGTCTACATATTGTCAAAGCAAGAAATCAGAAAGAGTCAAACTGAGACACGTTTTTTATTTGCTTTCCCGGTCAATTGTTAGATGGCTCCATTTTTGTGTGTGTCAAAATAGCACTTTACTAATCACAACGGTCGAGGTCGAAGTTTCTATTAAAAAGTACTATAAAAGACGACCACACTTAAAACAAATCAGATAAATATTTATCACACTTTGTTTGGCTTTACAGCTAATAACAGGCTTCTCGTAGTGGCGTTAAAGGAGTTAAATCCTACGGTGCGAAGAGAGGAGAAGAATCTTAACTGCTCTTTTCTGAATTAGGCTAGCTCCAATGTGCTTGACACCTCTTTTGTCCAGCCATGATTCCAATATTCGAGACAAACCCCACAGCTGAACTGGAAAAAGACTGACTCATCGGCAGATGAACTAACGTTCTGTCTTTCATCCTAGACACAAAAGCTGATGGCTTGCATCAAGAAGGACGTTAGAGAGAAGTTCGGCATGAACCTCGATGAGAATGCCTTTGGCCAGCGGAGCGGCGAAGCTTCCTTGCTCGAAGCAGGGGACGAGCAGATGTTTGCAATGATGTTCGGTTTTTCAGGGCAGGATATCTGAACATTTCTTAGTATGAAAGTGGACTAGAAAACTTTGTGCGACCCATCTCGCTTCATGCAAAAGCTGTGTTTGTGATACTGATAGTTTGAGGCTATTTATATAAAATTACTCTATTCCGAAACCGTTCTATCCGGCTGGTGGTTAGTGTATATTATACAGATTACATTTCGCTGGTGGACAGGCAGAAACGTGTAACTCATTTTTTCACGAGAATGAGTTATGGCCAAATCATTAGTCGCGTTTTTTGCCAAAAGAGCTCAAAGGCCTCTCTCCCAAGTCCTCTGTCATTTCTGCTAATTTGACCGTTTTTGGCAGAGAGGAGTCAGGCGCCGTTCTCTTGAGGAGATAGGTCAACTCACCTCGAAGTTGCCTATCTCCTTTCTCCGCAGGCCTGGGCAGAAAGGAGAAAGGGCTTGGTCCAAAAACGGTCAAAAGAGCAGTGAGGAGTAAGCGCTTGGTGCAAAAAATGGGAAAATGAACTAAGGCCTTGGTAGATATAGGTGACAAAAAACGCGACTATTGAATCCGATGCCAAGGCGCACATTTTGCTCTAGTCAGCGTATTTCTAGCATGCATAGAGACCGAGATGCAGTTAGTGTAAAAACCGCGTATCTCAGTTTGTAATAGAAGGGACGGACAGGCAGACATGCGTAACTCCGGTTTCGCGTGGAGGAAATTGAGATGAACTTTTTCTCTTAAGCGGTCATAACTACTTACCGACTGGCTGGTCATTTTTACCGACTGCTTTTGCAGAAAAACCGACTGTTTTGAGGAAAATCGCGCGTTTTTGCCTGTCCAAAAAAGTCTTACGCCTTATGGAGGATAGAGACAGGCAGAACCACGTATCTTTTGAAAAGCCCACTCCCGGTAGGGATATTCAAAATTTAATGCTATCACAAAATACAGCATTATTTTGTGTCTACTATAATTTTTTTTTGAATTTTTCGCAGGCGATGCGGCGAAATGCGCTTGTTTTTTATAGCCTCCTGAAAAATAAAAAAATTGAGTTACGCGTTTCTGCCTGTCTAAAAATCTAAAAAAAAAGAAAAACAGACAAAAATAACTACATGCGATTTGGTATTTCTTTCTGAATATTCTTTTTGTTCCGCTGGGACATTCCGGACGGTCATAAAAGTGATGCAAAAACCCGGACGCCGTAACATTGCGGGGAGATGGTGCAGGATAAACTGAGCAACAAATAGCAAAGGGTTCAAAAGACTCAGTCTGTGGCTGAAATTTGGTCTTCATTTTACTCACTTTAGTTTATTTATTTACAGAAAGACAACACCCTGATGGTGAAAGTGAAACTAAACTTCAATATAACAAAGTTCGTATACAGCCTTTTTCTAGCTAGATCTGTTACTCTTAGGTTCCGGCCGGATCCGACCTTGGTAGGGGTTGGAGGGGGGGTTGCGATTTTCAATCCGAGCGCGTGATCTCATTCGAGTGAAACTTAATAAGTCGCAGAAGTAAATGTGCCACTCGTGGGTCAGACCCGCATCCGACCATCGCGGGGGAATTGGAGGGGGTACCTGACATTTCCCAGATATGGTCCGATTCGAGTTAAACTTCATGCCGAACATATGGTCTAGATGTGCAAACAGGGATTAAATGGTTAGATAAATTGGGACACAACTTGGATGGGCTACAGACCCCGTGTTGGTCCGACTTCGATGGGTAAATATACGAGCAAAGCCCTAGATGTCCCATTTCTGCTCCGAACCGCTTTTCGGCGACGGTGGGGGAGTTGGAAGGGGGATTTTTGTGACGTCCTCATTTACCTTCATATATCACCTATTTGTAACAGGTGCCGTATGAACTCGTAGTTTTTGTTTGTCTGTTTGAGTACGTTTCTACACGCGGACCTATTTGATCGTGAAGGTATACTGGTCGGGTACAGTTTGGGGGACGTTCTGGTCGGAGACAACGTGGAGGAACGTTCTGAGGGCCTTCCTGAGAGAAAACGTTCTACATACAGCCCTAATAACTTACCGGGCAAATCAACTTAGACAAAATCAAACTTCACGATCAGGCTCCACAAAACTGAACTATAAAACCTGAAAAACAGTAATAAATAATCTCTAGCAATGTCCAGAACGGCCAGATTTCCTACTGTTGCCTGAAGTAACAGTAGGTTACTAACTGTATCCCATATATCACGTATGTATTTACAAGACTGACTCACGGGAGAAATCAGGGACTGCTTTATACTTTCCCCCAAGGAACTTTTCTTTCGTCAACCCGACGTATATCTTAAAATCTTCACTTGATTCAAAGAACGGATGTGTTTACTCAACTAGGTGGAGATAGTCAACACCTTAGAAAAAATAAAAATAGCTACCATACTTTACTGTTTATCGCCAAGAACAATAACACACAGAAACTTCCCCTAGTCCCTCTTCTCTCGTTTATTCAGAATCTCTGTTTGTCAAAGCTAGCTATACTCACGGACCTTTTTCAGCATATGATGAGCTGAAGGCAGGTGGTTGCCACCCCCCTTGTGCCAATTGGAGATTAACTCTACGTCTGTTACTTAAGAACGCCATTAGTATTGTTTTTAGGAATTACTTTGCTTTACGAAATTTTTCACCTTCAAAAAGGGTTTGAAAGGAGTTTACGCAACCAAGAAAGTACTCGTTGAAAAAAATCCCCGACTCATGACATTCAAGGCCACAGTTCAATGTAGCCTACTTTCGGATTTCATGTTTGTTTCTCGGATCCCGAAATCTTTCATAGCAGGCAATAATCTCGACAATAATTCCCACACAATAACGAGATGGAAGACTTTCGAAACTGACTTCGTGGATCCTTGGGAAAGATATCCAATGATAGACATATCTTTTCCCCCTTAACGATCCAGACAGACTTCAGGCGGTCCAGGACCGGAGTTCCAGCCGGGATTTCGGCACCATCATCAGTTCCATTTCAAAAGTCGAGATTCACACATATGAACGTGTCCGAAAGCTCCGAAACGAACGAGAATGCTGAATTAATTCAAGATTTTATGCAGCATTTCGCTTTCGGACTTAATTTTTGCTTAGTTAATGCAGCATTAATTCAGCATGAAATTCATCGAAAAATTCAGCAAAGATGCTAAATTTTACGCTGAATTTTCAAGAAGAAACTGGGGAGCAGGCGATTAAGGCTAAATTTCAGCATCCTAAAAGTGTCAGAGAAGAAATAAAGGTAACAGCTTTCGGACAAAAAAAACAAAACAAATGCAGCATTAAATGCAGCCTTTCAGGCACTAAAAAGCTTTCGGACACTTTCTATGTATATTGTATTCTGAATAAAAATATGCATAAAAAACAAGAGCTGCAAGCTCATATGGCACTTGCAAGCTTTTTAGCTTGTATTCAAGTTATCGTAGTAGGATGTGAATGGATAGTAGCTTTGTCAGTGTGATGGGTTGTTTGGTACTACAGTTACGTTCAAAAGAAATGGTCACTTAGTTATATTTGCTGTTGTATAATATATCTGAACAATTCGTTTTAATATTTTGACATCTTATGGAAAAATCAGCGAAATTTTCAAGCACTTCCTTTTCGACGGTGACGCTCGGGAGGTTCCGATCGCTCCATTCTAAGCGTGTCACATGATTTTCGGTTCCTCCCTCCGACCCCCCCCCACATTCATCGGATTCGGTCTCGACTTAAAATGGTATATCTGAGACATGAGGTCTTTCCAAATACCAAGTTTTATTAAGATTCAATCACCCGTTCGAAAATTATGAATGTCAATAAAATTCCGGATTCCAGCTCCCCTCCCTCCCCCTACTATTGTCGGATCGGGCAAGTGATTATTTCCAAGTTAATTTTGCCTAGTCCCATTATACACCTGCCAAGTTTCATCGTCCTAGAACATCTGGAAGTAACTTAACTCCGTAACACCGGAATTCCGGAACCCCACTCCAACTCCCCCCGTAGTGCACGAATCCAGTCCGGTTCTGTCAATGATGAACCTAGGGATTCTTCTTGTTCCTCCCACCAAGTTTCATCCCGATCGCTCCACTGTAAGCGTGTCACATGATTTCCGGTTCCCCCCTCCGACCCCCCCCCCACATTCATCGGATTCGGTCCGGACTCGAATTGGGACATCTGAGACATGAGGTCTTTCCAAATATCAAGCTTCATTAAGATCCGATCACCCGTTCGTAAATTATGCATGTCACTAAATTCCGGGTTCCGGCTCCCCTCCCTCCCCCCACGATGGTCGGATCGGGCAAGTGATTATTTCCAAGTTATAGAAAATCATCTGTAATCAAAACTCTTGAAGCAAAAAAGATGATCATCAGGAGCACGAAAATGTATATTTTGCTCAAAAGTATTGTTTGTACTTTAAGGAATTTAGTTGTAAGCAAAACCCTTGAGGCAAAAATGATCATGGGCTCATAGGGATCACGAAAATGTATATTTTGCTTAAAAGTATTTTTTTTGTACTTTGCGGTTAGCATTAGTACTTTAAGGAATGGCCGGATCTGGGAACTAACTATTTCTAAGCCAATCATGTCAAGTCTTTAATTTTCAAGCCAAGTTTCATCGTCCTAGCATGTCTGGAAGTACCTTAACTTGCGATCACCGGAATTCCGGACCCCCCTCTAACTCCCCTAAAATGCCCGAATCCGGTGCTGTTCTGTCACTGATCTACATAGGGCTTGCGCTTGTTCTTCCCACCAAGTTTCATTCCGATCGCTCGACTCCAAGCATGTCAGAAGGTTTCCGGGTCCCCCTCCGACCCCCCCCCAGCTTCATCGGATCCGGTCCATACTTGAAATGGGACATCCGAGACACGTTGTCTTTCTACATATCAAGTTTCATTATGATCCGATCACCCGTTCGGAAGTTACACATACCTCAAGATTCCGGATTCCCCCTCTCTCCACCCCCCCACGATGGTCGGATCGGGAAGCTGACTATTTCCAGGTTAATCTGGTCGCGTCCCTGATTTACCTGCCGAGTTTCATTGTCCTAGCCCACCTGGAAGTAACTTAACTCCGTATCACCGGAATTCCGGAACCCCACTCCAACTCCCTCCACAGTGCACGAATCCGGTCCGGTTCTGTCAATGATGTATCCAGGGGTTTTGCTTGTTCCTCCCACCAAGTTTCATCCCGATCGCTCCACTCTAAGCGTTTAACATGATTTCCGGTTCCCCCCTCCGACTCCCCCCCACACACATCGGATTCGGTCCGGACTTGATATGGGATAACTTAATCATCTGGGGTCCCTGATACGCCTGCCAACTTTCATCATCCTAGCTTATGTGGAAGTGCCCGAACTAGAAAAACCCGGACCGACCGACCGACGGACGGACAGAAATTGCGATCGCTATATGGCACTTGGCCGAAGGGCAAGTGCCATAAAAAAGGAAAAAGTCAATTTCATGATAAAACTACATGCGGTAAAGTGCTAATTTCGAGTTGTAAATATCCGAGAAACCATATTCAAATGAGTTGGAGACAAGCATCTCCGTTGTAAGAAATGAGATGGATACAATCTGGAAGAAATAGGGTAAAGACAAAAGAAGGAAAAAAATAGGATAGGCCAACAATGAAAGTTCGGCTAACAGTTGGAAGGAACAATACTGTCGTGTCAGCATTTGCAATGTAGAGAATTCGGAAGTTGTACCCCGTATGGAAATAATTAAGTCGTAAACAGTTGTTAACGATCGTTTACAATTGTTAACAGTTGTTTACAGTTGTTAACGATCGTAAACAATTGTTAACGATTGGAAACGGTTGTTTACGATCGTAATTTTACGATCGTTTTTTTACGATCGTAATTTAACGATCGTTTTCAAGTGTTTCCGATCGTTTCAACTGTTTTCGATCGGAAACAATTGCTTTTATTTTCAAGACGATAAATACAGACCTGATCTCTAACTACGGCAATAAGAAAGTTGATTAGTGTTTAGTTTTGCATAGTCAAAATAGTTTAACAAAAAGCTGAAACTAAAATCCCAATCGTAAACGATCGGAAACAACTGTTTTCAATCATAATTTTACAACTGTTTACGATCGTTTTTTTCAGGTGTCATTAAATAACTGTTTACGATTGTTTTTAGTTGTTTTCGATCGTAAACAATTGTTAATGATTGGAAACGGTTGTTTACGATCGTAATTTTACGATTGTTTTTTTACGATCGTAATTTTACGATTGTTTTTTTACGATCGTTTTTTTACGATCGTAATTTTACGATCGTTTTTTTACGATCGTAATTTAACAATCGTTTTCAATTGTTTCCGATCGTTTTCAACTGTTTTCGATCTGAAACAATTGTTTTTATTTTCAAGACGATAAATACAGACCTGATTTCTAACTACGGCAATAAGAAAGTTGATTAGTGTTTAGTTTTGCATAATCAAAATAGTTTAACAAAAAGCTGAAACTAAAATCCCAATCGTAAACGATCGGAAACAACTGTTTTCAATCATAATTTTACAACTGTTTACGATCGTTTTTTTTTAGGTGTAATTAAATAACTGTTTACGATCGTTTTTAGTTGTTTTCGATCGTAAACAATTGTTAACGATTGGAAACGGTTGTTTACGATCGTAATTTTACGATTGTTTTTTTACGATCGTAATTTTACGATTGTTTTTTTACAATCGTTTTTTTACGATCGTAATTTTACGATCGTTTTTTTACGATCGTAATTTAACAATCGTTTTCAACTGTTTCTGATCGTTTTCAACTGTTTTCGATCGGAAACAATTTGTTTTTATTTTCAAGACGATAAATACAGACCTGATTTCTAACTACGGCAATAAGAAAGTTGATTAGTTTTTAGTTTTGCATAATTGTTTTTTCAAGTGTCATAAAACAACTGTTTACGATCGTTTTCAGTTGTTTCCAATCGGGAAAATTTGGTTCGGTTTTCAAGACCTGAAACAAGACCTGAATCTCAACAACGATAGAAGGGAAGTTAATTCTTTTTTTAATGTGCAAACGATCGAAAAGTTTAACAAAAATGGAGAATCTGAAATCCCGATCGTAAACAACTGTTTACGATCGTTTTCAGTTGTTTATTTATAATAAATAAATAAAAGCCGTGGAAATGCTTGAAGTTGAGAACTGTCATCCGTGTTTTTGCTACTTTCACTTTTTTTTGAAGCGCAAAATATTACAAAAGCATATTTCGTAGTACGAAGCGAGGGGTTGCCCACTCAGTTTTTGGGTGCACAGCAGGTGCCCGGTGCCGGCGGTGCCGGCTGGTGCCGGCTGGTGCCGCCTGGTGCCAGCTGGTGCCGACCGGTGCCGGCTGGTGCCGACCGGTGCCGGCTGGTGCCGACCGGTGCCGGGTGGTGCCAACCGGTGCCGGGTGGTGCCAACCGGTGCCGGGTGGTGCCAACCGGTGCCGGCTGGTGCCGACTGGTGCCGACCGTTGCCGGCTGGTGCCGTCTGGTGGGCATTTTGATCTTGGGCATTCTGGCGTGGGCATTGTGAGAGTGGGCAAAAAGATCGTGGTGATTTTGGGAACCACCCTTCGCCAGGCTAATCATTTGAGAAAACCAAGTTCAGATATACCTGTATAAGCCATATAATTTGCCATGGCCCTTGTGGCTTTTTAGCGCAAATAAATCTATCTATCTATCTATCTATTTTGACGATACTGATCGAAACTTCCTGCTCGGCCAAACTTCCGGTTTTGGCCAAATTCTGAGTGAACTACTTGTCCAGCAAAAAAAAAAAAAGTTCAGAAACGAATTCAGTGTATCTCCTTATCCCTATAAAGAACATCTAATCAACTTCAAATAAAACTTTCTTAAACAAAAAAATCCGATTTCAACAAATTTTCTTTTTTTTTAACAAATTTTCCGGTTTTGGCCGGATTCCGGGCGGAAAACTTGTCCGGCGAGAAAATGATTTTCACCGTCGTGTTCAGCATGTCTTCTTACCCCTAAATCGAACATCTAGTCAACTTCAAATAAAACTTTTACTTTTAACAAACTTTCCGGTTTTGACCGGATTCCGAGCGAACTACTTGTACGGTGAGGAAATAGTTTTCATCGTCGTGTTCAGCATGTCTTCTTACCCCTAAATCGAACATCTAATCAACTTCAAATAAAACTTTTACTTTTAACAAACTTTCCGGTTTTGGCCGGATTCCGGACGAACTACTTGTCCGGCGAGAAAATGGTTTTCACCATCATGTTCAGCATGTCTTCTTACCCCATAATCGACTATCACATTAAATGTTTCAAAATTTTATTTGCCCCTTAATTTAAACCGCCTCCCCTACCCCTAAATGTAGGGCTACAAAGCCCATCTATGAACTCGACCTTACTCTTGAGCCAATGAATCCTCACCCCAAGTTTCATCAAAATATCTCATTCCCTTCGAGAGTTATCGTGCTTACAGAGGGACAGACGGACAGACAGACGGACGGACAGACAGACAACTTTTGCGATGTCATAGGTATCCCTCACTTACGTTTTGGGATCCCAAAAACCGTTCGCATAAGCATACCTATACTGTAACCTTAACAGATGAAATGACCCTTGTTTCAGTACCTTACAATACTTAGTCCTTCAAATTAAACAGGCTAAAGGACGGCTCAGACGGCGTTCGTAAAGTGCGTAAAGTCGTTCGTAAAGTTGCTCCGCTAACCCGCGTAAAGTACTTTACGGAGGCAGCCAAGAAGTTCCGTAAAGTTCGGAAGGTTGACCGATAGGAGAAGAGATCGAAAACAAGTTATGAAAATAAATTTCAAAATGGGGATTAGGAAACGGAAAAATGATGAGATGATGACTCTTGTGGTTTGTATGATAATAATAATAATAAGGTCGAATAACTTGAAACTTGTTTTTTGCAAGAATAATAATTAGGAACATTTTTTTTTAATTAATTTTGTTCTTGTTGATTTTGTCAGGTGAATTGGGAGAAAGAATTACTTATTGAATTAAATTGTTTAGAACTGACTTATTTATTTATATTACTTTTGTTGTTGGATTATTCTAATTTATTTATTGGAGTTTTTTTTCTATCTGGATATTAACCATGGTCAATTATGGCTTTTAGTGTTAATAAATATCTACCTATGGTTCATATATGATACAAATAATCTCTAATAATTAAAATCTTTTTCTTTCCGTTTCTTTCTAGAACAAATCGCCATAAAAAATTCTCGTAATGTCATCTAAGTCAAATTCCCGTCTGAGCGGCGACAAACTTTCCGGAGCATACTTTGCGAAAAACTTTACAAACGCCGTCTGAGTCGTCCTTAAAGTTGTCAATACTAGGTCCCATTTTAAGGTTCGTGTTTCTTCTGTTTCTTCTGAAACAACAAGACCAAAGGTTTCGATGGGATCCCAAAAATTTAATATTTGACCCAGACAATTAGGTCTTGTCTTCGCCAGATCCAGTCTTCGCCAGGCTAATCATCTGAGAAAACCAAGTTCAGATATACCTGTATAAGCCATATCTATTTTGACCATACTGATCGAAACTTCCTGTTTTACTTCAGCCAAATTTCCGGTTTTGGCCGAATTCCGAGCGAACTACTTGCCCAGAAAAAAAAAAATATAGTTCAGAAACGAATTCAGCGTATCTCCTTATCCTTATAAAGAACATCTAATCAACTTCAAATTAAACTTTAACTTCTGAAAAAATCCGGTTTCAACCGGATTCCGGACGAACTTTATGTCCGGGTAAAAAATGATTGTCATACACAGATTCAGCGTCTTTTCTTACCCTTAAATCTATCATCTAATCAACTTCAAATAAAAGTTTTGCTTTTAAAAAAAATTCTGGTTTTGGCCGGATTACGGACAAACTACTTGTCCGGCGAGAAAATAACTTTCATATTCGGATTCAGCGTGTCTCCTTACCCCTAAATCAACTATCTAAATAGCTTTAAAAAAATATTTGTTTTGCCCCTTAATTTGAAACCCCTCCCCCACCCTCAAATATAGGGCTACAGAGCCCATCTTCGAACTTGACCTGTACTTTGACTCAACCAATCCTCCCGCCAAGTTTCATCAAAATATCTCAATCTCTTCGAGAGTTATCGTGCTTACAGACAGACGGACAACTTTTGCGATGTCATAGGTATCCCGCCACTTACGTTTTGGGATCCCAAAAAGCTGCAGTCGCTATTTTTCAAAACTAAAATCCTGAATTCTCATGGTGAACGAAACCTTCTTAGTGAAATCATTTTGTTCTGAACAGGTTCAAAAAGCCAGTGCCGGCCGGTGCCGGCTGGTGTCGACTGGTGCCGGCTGGTGCCGGCCGGTGCCGAGTCGGGGGTGCACAGCAGGTGCCGAGGAGTGGGCAACCCCTCGGTACGAAGCCCCCTCTATGGTGCCAAACCTTCCTCTGGTCATTTTTTAAGAGTGTTGCCGTTTAATCGATAATTTGGGAAACAAAAATATTTGCCTCTATATGCAACAACGCAAATATCCATCGATACTATCACAGAAAATGAAAGGTTAGTTGGGGTTGGAATACTTGGATAGAATAGAAGTCGTTGCAGTTCAGAGCCAGGGACTAGGCTAGGGGTGGCAGCGTTTCCACTTTGACGGAAAAACGGATTTCTTGGTTCTTTGACGGATGAGAATTTGATTTGTCGGATTTCCGGATTTTAAAAGATCTTGCATAAAGAATAGGATTAATAGGAAGCTGTTGAATTTGCCAAAAATAAGCTAGAATTTAAAATTTTTGCCTGCGGCGCTCAGTTTAATTTTCTCTCAGGTACAGTCGTTCGAGCTCTCTAGGGGATTGTGGCAACACATAGCATTACGACCGCCTTTTTCCGAACTCTCTCGAAATTAGCTTTAACTTGAAGTTTGTACAAAAAAGAAAATCGCCTGTGGTTTTGCGTTTTAAGTCCATTATTTCTATTCGGTATAATTTTAGCTTTGCCGGTCATAAACCGGTGGTATGTTTTGATATGGTCCCCTCCCCCCAGAGGCTACTCACGCAGTTGTTTATTTATTTATTTTTTGTTTGCTTGAATCTTTTCTGATAGCCATAATTTCAGAAACACAACGAGATTTATTCCCTGCTTAACGGAACTGTCTACACGGCATATCATTCTGTGCTGAACAACTTCCATCTAGGCTGCTACTGCTTACAGTAGGATTTTTAGAAGGATTTCATACGGTTTTTTTTTACGGAAAATTTGACGGATTTCTCGTTCTTGATCGTCGGAATTTAACGGATTTTTGGACTACAAGAACGGAAAACCTGTCCCCATGAAGTGGAAACACTGAGGGGTGGAGGTGCAGGGTAAGTTGAAACACTCAGTCGGGAAACACCCGTTCCCGATCGTGAAAATTCGATGGAAACAAAACAACAGTTCCCGGCCCTTAAATTACGATTGGAAACAACCGTTTCCGATCGTAAAAATACAATCGTTAACAACTGTTTCCAATCGTAAAAAAACGATCGTTTACGATCGGAATGTCCCATAATAAATTGTAAAAAAACGATCGTTTACGATCGTTTACGACTTGAATTATTTCCATACGGGACCCATAGCGAGCTCAGTCAAAATTGAGTTAGAAGAGGGTCACTCGAGTATTCTGATCTTCACCTTCTTCGCACCCACTTCACTAGTATTTCCATCCATTCTCGTTCCCGAGATTCTTCACTTCTTATGTATCATGCGCCAGATCATTATTTCCGAGGAGCTTATTCGCCCGGAAACCAGTTTTGCCAAGATTGTCACCCAAGGCAAGGGCTATGGAAAGAGGCTCTTACCAGACGAAGCCGTGTGTAATTTGCTGTAAGCATAGCTTAGCTGTAAAGTGGTCAGCTATTTCAGAACATGAGCAAAAACACTATGTAGTGGGAAGTGTCCTTTAAAGGTATGTGCACCCAGTTCGATTTTCACGGTCACATGCGAATTTCCGAAAGTTTGGCGCGTAGCAAGGACTAGGCTACGTTCTCCAGACAACCCGATTCGAGCTAATCATTGACCACTGAAAAGCCGCGTTTGTATTGAGATTCAGTATTTCTGGGTCATAACAGGGACCCATACATTTCTTTTACTGGGAGCTTGTCATTTCCTATGCTTCTATGTTGCTATGTTGACCGAACCATGTCCTACTTTCCAAAAATCCCACTTGGGTCGAATCTGCATTCTTGTTTGCCTCACTGGACGTGCGCGCCAAAGAGACTCCTCCCTCATGGCGCCAGCAGCCAATCCCAAATTGTGTCTATCTGGTCTTGAACGTGATTGAACCGTGGGTATTTCTCGAACTATCTTCCGTGCGGTCAACATAGCATCAGAAACTTCTTACTGACAAGCCCCCTGTAAAGGAAATTTATGGGTCCCTGGTCATAGTAGAATTTTGCGTTGTGAAGACGGCCGTAGATGTTCAGAACATCATACTAGAGCAAATAGTGGAAATAAAAAAAGACCTTAACACAATCAAAATAATGCAGTGTAGTCAGTGAAATGATACAAAAATAAATTGGCTTTTCAGTTAAACTTTAAATTTCACTCCCAATCCAATTTCTGTTCTGGGCCAAAAGTCACTCTCAAAATTGTTTCATATGGCAGCCCTGGCTGTACTAGCACCGGGTAGGGACAGTCGCTCAACTGAGCTTTTCCACTTTCGCTTTTCAGCTGACATGACATTAGTCAGACTGAAGCATGCCATCGTCATCTTGCGTGTTCTTGTGCTTTGCGTGCTTATCTGCAATTTTGCTCCGTCAATTTTATCCTCAGCTCCAACCAGCCACCAAGAAAGTCATACTTTTGTATTCAAAAAAATATGACAACCCAAAATATAAGAGTGATGAAAGATTGGAAACGGATATTGGGTCTTGCAAAGTTCTGGAAGGGGGGAGTTATTTAATTCAAACTGCAAATGCTGTTGTGATCGAGGATTTGTTCTATATACCAGAAAGAGCATCAGAAAACCAGGTAAATTTTGATCTTACTTATAATTGTCAAAGTGAAAAAAATAAAATAAAAATAGGATAAATGCGTAAGAACGTGAACTGACAAACAAAACGATCAGCTGGCAACATCCTGCAGGAAAGTGACAAGAAGATCACGTCTTAATCGAGGGGTTGGCCACTCACCTTCAGGGTGTACGAGTGCCATAATACACAAGTGCAACACAGCGCGCGTTTTTTATATGGCTTACAATCCAAAATGCCACATAGTACCACAGAAGTGCAAACAGTGTCATACTCGAAGGTGCACGAGTGTCATACAGAGTTGCCGACTTGTCTTTTTCAATTAATTAATTATGTAATTGCGCTTTGTTCCTTAAAGCACAACTCTTACTAGAAATGATCTTTTCCTTATGAAACAGATCAGAAAAAACTTTTTCGAGAATACCATTACTTTCCGGCTGAAATTAGTGATTTTCTTGTTAGCGCTTGTCGACTATGTCCCGTCTTCCTGCCTTCCAACGCGGCGGCTGGGCGCAAAACATTTGAAAACTGAACGCGCCGTGGTTAAAAAATGGGAAAACTAAGCAAATAAAAGAAGTAATCAACAGAAGCTTCTCAGATCGTTATGTGTGAAAGAGTTGTCAGCGGACATTGAAGATCTCGGCAGACGTTTCGTTGTGTGATAGGCAAAACTCGGCAAGGCCAAAAAAGCGCTAAAAATTCGTAGGCACAAAACCAAACAATGGAGAAAGGTGGGGATTTTAGAAGCTTATTATTCTGTATGGGAGCTACGTATATCATAAAAGGCAGAATAAGCAAGACGGGTCCTTTAATGAAATCTAAGGTTGGATAACGGTAATGGGACGACGGGAACAAAAAGGGAATATTTGTTCGATTATTCCACGACAATCGGTTCTTGTAGATTTCTCGTCGTCGCCAGGTCCAGTAAAAACATCATTTTGTCCTTGACCGACCCCTTAACCAGTTGCATTTGTTATTTCTTTTATGACTACAATTTCCAGACTAGCTCAAATTACGACCGGATTATAAACAACGGTCGAAAACTCGCAGAATATCCTGATTTCCGGTTTGTGCTAGTTCCTGTTCGTACCTTGTATCCGGTTGAAACACGAAGCCTTCTTATCCCAGTACCGATGGAAGCAAGTCGGACAAAAGATATAACTTTCGAATTTTCTTTTTTCGCCGAATTCTGGCGAATGCAGGTGATCTACCGACCTGCTACGAAAAGAAGCTGGGACATCGGTTTGCATATCTTCTTACCCCTAGATCGAAACTCAAGATGGCCGATAACCCATGGCACGAGCCCTAATGAATTTCCGGTTTTCCTAGGATTTGGTCCGTAGTAGCCTATTGACCAAGCAGGAAAATGAAGGAAACGATAGATCCACTCAACCTGACTATTATATTAGTCCTACCCCACTATCGACACTGTCCTAAGCACCAGAAGATTTTCGTTTTCAGGACCCTTGAATCTCCCCTCCATTCGAATTTCGCCAGGTTTTCGAAAAGAGGTGCGATCAACTGGACATCTACATACCGTCTGGACAGCGACGTCCCGACACCCTATGGAATATTCAAGCCATGGAAAGAGGGACATGCAGTTGGAGAGAGCCAAAAGGGGATGCCTGACCTCCGAAGAAAAGAATTCAAGGTATAGCCTACTAGGTTAACAAAGGACCCATGATAACATATAACTCGGAAACAATCAAGCGTGCCTACACCACCGGCGTCAGGTATAGGGGAGGGGGGACGCCCCCCCAAAGTTGTAGGCCAGTCGGTAAAAAATTACCGATTTGGCGCGAAGCGCCGCGATTTACCATAAAAACATTCGACTTTTTTTCTTGGAAACAGTCGATTTTTCCAAGATTTTTCTTAGAAACAGTTGGTTTTTCGTAGAAATGGTTGATCTTTTCTTAAAAACCGTCGTTTAAAAAAAAGAAGTCATTTTACCGGAAAAACGGTCGGTAAAAATTACTAGCCCTTCGGTAAATACCTTGCCCCCCCCCCAAAAAAAAACATTTTGGCTAGTAACGCCTCTAGCCTAGACCACCCCCATCCAAGTCGCTAGTTCAAACCAGGACTCTGTAGCCTAGTACGACCGTGGGATCAGGTAGTGATGCGCCTCAGACCCCCCCCCCCCCCAGCTAGAATCAGATCTTGACAAGAATATGCGACAGGTTGACTACGCGAAACGGATACGTCAGCTGAATTTACTGAAGCAGTATTTTTGCCCTTCTCGGCAAGGGTCTTCCTCAGGCTCATAGCTGGAAAAATGAACCTGTGGTATAATTATTACTATGCGAAAGACAAATGTTCGGATTTTCTATAAATAAAAAGTAAAAATAAAAGTAGCCAAATATATGGCAGTGTCTACTTATTTCAATAGTATGTTTTCAGGATTTTAGCCTACACCAGTTCTGCTACGCAATCAGAGACAAATCAAAGCAACGTAGTAACACACAGAAGTAAATCTCCTTTGTTCAAAATGTCAACGAATCTGTGAACAAAGCGGTTCCAGTATTGTGGGTATTAAGAGGCATTAGGCAGCTTCAGGAAATGCATAGCCTACTGAAAAAAAAAATCTGCTTCCACAGATGATTTAGTATCCAGCCGAGCCGAACCCTACAGTTACAAACCCCTCCGTTCTCCAGGTTACTCACTTTTTCATTATTCTACGTCAGCATAACCGACGTTCCCTTACACACTCATTAAACCGACATCTCTGATTCGCAGGCCGCTTGGTTCGTTTCAAACTGTGACGCAAGCAACAGAAGATTTGAACTCGTAAAAGAACTCCAAAAACACATGAAAATCGACATTTTCGGAAAATGTGGCACCACCAGTCCCTGTCCCAAAGAACAGGGAGAAAGGTGTGTTCGAGATCTAAGCTCGACGTACATGTTCTACTTGGCATTTGAAAATTCGAACTGCAAGGAATACATCACGGAGAAGCTATTCGACATGGGATTAAGGTAAGACCAGGGAGGCAGGGAACCATCTACTATTCACTCTGAAAATATGACGAAAATACAAAGCTTGTTAAGCTATCCCAACATACAATCTTGCCACAACCTTTATTAATTTTTTTTTCAGAAGTGATCAATTTTAATAAACCGATAGTAGGCTATGAAATGAAGTCAGACGTCTGAATATTCTGTAAATTTTGTTTATAGATTCTCACTTTACGGTGTTAAATCGTTTAGCAAATGTTCTGGCTTATGGAATTCTAGTTAATGAACAAATAATGAGATTCTGCTCCCTCACTGGCGGCTTGTCAAAAATTACAAACTGCAGAAGTCCGACAGGACGGGTTGCGTCCTTCCTCTGACAAGTCATTTGCGCAAGAGACGTGGACATGCATGGGTAGGTAGGTACTTTATTTGTGAGTAAACCGATTCACGGCATTTCACAGCTAGTAGGATTCTACTTACTTTGTGAGTTCGGGCATGTCTCTCTACTTGTAAAGTGAAACAGAATCTGTATGTCCGTTGTACCAGGGACCCATAAATTTCCTGTAATTTATGGGTCCCTGGTTGTAGCCTACTTAGAGGAGGATTAGCCTAGAGGGAGGCACGATTTTAGTTCCCCCTTGGACCAGAAGTTAAAACAATTCCAAACGTATTAAATCAGTAAATCACTGAGGGCAGAGGAGAAATTAACTAAAAAAGAATGCAAAAGAAAAAATATTTCTTTCGTGTAGGCTATTTTACAAATTATGTTTCTGGTCCGAGTTTTTCTTCTTTATTTGTATCTACTCCGCCTTGTGCCTTCTACTATTCGAACTGGTGAAAACAAATGGAAGCAAATTGTTTTCTTGCAGGTATGACTGGATACCCTTAGTGATGGGAGCTTCTCCAAAGGACTACGAAATGGTATCGCCCCCACACTCCTACATCTACCTGAACGTCACTGACAAACCATCCGAAATTTCCAAGAGGTTGGAAAAGATATTTAGCAACAAAAGCGAAGTAACACAATTTTTCGAGTGGAAAACCCAAGGAGACATACGAAAAGATTCGTATCTGGAGCTACTGTGTAGTAAACTGAGTAGTGATCTCCCAAGAAGTCATTACGAAGATATAAATGAGTGGTGGCATGGAAAGATGACCTGTCAACACCAAGGTCGAGCGAGAATGTGCACAGCAACAGGAGTTTGTGAAGTAATCGAGCCCAAATATCAGTATATTCCAGAATGACTGATTGAAATAAATCTGATTAACTGAATATGTAGAAAAACAATTACAGTTGCCTACAGCTTCATGGGCCCAAGTGCGGACGGGGCCAAATAACTATAGGCTATAACATGAATTTATCAAAACAAATGTTAGGCCAGGAGTCCATACATGCTAAGCTTAATCCGTTCTCAAAATACAGACATATTCCTTCAGCCCAAGCTGACTGCGAATCATAGTTGACTATGCTAAACGGACAGCCTACGCCACATGATTTCACAGGTTCACTTTTCTATTTTTGATCCTGAAAACGAGCCAAGGGGCCGAAATATCGCTCGAATAAAATTACCTGACAAATCCGTTTAGCGCAGTCAACTATATCTGTAGATAGGCTGGTTATGCTTAAATCCACCTCCTCTCTCTAGCCTACATGCCTACACAATTTTCCTTCCAAGCCAGTGTAACAAACACTAAAAATCTACACTTGCAGTCAGATCCGTATCCAGGAGTATTTTCGGGGGGGGGGTCGCCCGCGGGTTGGATCAAAAAGTACAAAAAAAGACGTAGATCAGAGACTAAAGCCCATAAAAAACGATTATTTTCGTATGTTTCTGGGGGGGGGGAGGGGTTGAACACCCTAGCCCCCCCTGGATACGGCCCTACTTGCAGTACTTCGGATTCCTCCTCCCAGAACTCCCACTTGGGACTTCCACGAACTTCCAAGTCAGGTCAGGTACAAGTTTTCCGGGACCCCCATCCGGTCCGATTTTATAAATGGTAAATCTAGCGATTATGCTTGTCTTTCCCGCCAAGTCCCGTCCCGATTCAGCGTGCCACAAGATTTCAGTTTCTACCAACCCTTCACCCCCCCTCCCAGTTTCCGCATCCAGTCCGAAACTGGATCAGAGCATCTGAGACAGATTATCAAGTCACAACAAGATTGGATAAAAATGGCTAACACTCAAAATGCCCACGATCATAATGCCCACGACTCAAAATGCCCACTAAAAATGCCAACAACTCAAAATGCCCACGACTCAAAATGCCCACGACTCATAATGCCCACGATTCATAATGCCCACAACTCAAAATGCCCACGGTTCAGAATGCCCACGATTGAACTATTTGATGTTTTCAGAACGTAGTAAACTTATGTTAGGGGTGAGTGAGCAACGGGAAGACTATAATAGACGGAGTATCAGAATGACGATGGTCATATGTTGAACTGGTATAATCTCAGTTATAATATAATTTTATAATATAATTCTGGTAAAATACTTACAAGAAACATGTGATTGGCTCGTGGTCAGTTGCCGCAAAAGTGCTGTGCTTTCTTGAGGGAAGCCTCTGCCTAATAAGGAACCCCCTTGGAACTTTTCTTTAAGAGCTTTAACTTGCTAGTCTTTTTGAATCGTTCTTCAAGAAACAATAAAATAATTCCTTTCAAACCCTTTTCCGTGATTAACCCTACCCCTTGTAATCTCGTAGTCCGCATTCCCAGGATGATGTTGGCCTCCCCTGTGGACCTGTGTTTCAGCCGTCGGCATTTTGAACCAAGAAGATATTAGCCTCCCCTGTGACCATTTTGAACTGTTGGCATTTGGAAACTGTCGGCACTTTTCAGCCGCAAGCATTTCGGACGATTTCGATTTCAGGTGTTCCACATCTGAATTGTGGGCATTTTGAGTCGTGGGCATTTTAATCGTGGGCATTTTGATCGTGGGCATTTTGAACCGTGGGCATTTTAATCGTGGGCATTCTGAGCGTGGGCATTGTGAGAGTGGGCAAAAAGATCGTGGTGATTTTGGGAACCACCCAAAAGTTATGCGTGCCACAAGATTCTAATAAGCCTGACAAGCAGCTGACAAGTATCATCGGAGAGGTTGCCCACTATCGATTTTAGTGTACAGCAAGTGCCCCATGACGCGGTGCCCGGTCGGTGCTGACACCGGCTGGCACCGGTTGCAACGTGTTAAAAAAATCAAAATAAGCATTTTTAGAAGCGTTCGAAAGATGAATCGCCTAATTTATGGCCGGCACCGCCGTTTTCGGTCGGTGCCGCGAAAGGGTGTAGGCTGTGGCTACAGCAGGTGCCGGGGAGTGGATAACCCCTCGCCTAGCCCACCGTCAGCCTCTGTCACCTGGCATTATGATACAAACTTAAAAGTTAGGTAGAGATTTAGGCCTATAGCTTTTCCAGGCCATTTTTTCAGCCATCCAATATTTTGAAAAGTTCATTCACCTTAGCCTACTGGCAGACGGATTGTCGGCGAAACGTCCCCATGGCGAAACGTCCCCGGCTAAAATAGACCAATTACAAAATACGATAAAATTTTGGGGAGAATTTCAAGGTCTACATCAGACCCGGCATTCTTTCAAAGGGGACTGAAACCACACGGCATGGGAATACGATAGTAAAATCGCCTAGGTATACAAATATCGCGGTCCCGAGCAATACAATGTTCACTAGGCAAGCTCTTGAATTGGGTGGTTCCCAAAATGCCCACGACTCAAAATGCCCACGACTCGAAATGCCCACGACTCAAAATGCCCACGATTCAAAATGCCCACGACTCAAAATGCCCACGGTTCAGAATGCCCACGATTGGATTGTGTGAGGTGTTCAGTCCGTTGTAACCTTGAACTAGGGGTGAGTGGGCAACGGGAGGAGTAGACCGAGTATCAAAATGACGTTGATCGTATGCTGAACTGGTATAATCTCAATTATAATATAATACTGGTAAAATATTTACAAGAAACCTGTGTAAAAAACTCGAAACTCGTGGTTAGACGCCGAAAAAGCGCTGTGCTTTCTTGAGGAAGCCCCTGACGGATATGGAACCCCCTTGGAACTTTTCTTTAAGAGCTTTAACTTGCTGGTCATTTCGATCATTCTTCGGCTTCTGCGTATGAAATCGGCTTCAGCACCGAATTCATATGCACCGTGTCTGTCAGTAACATTTTCGGGTCCCAAAATGCAACATGAATTCTGATCTGGAAATATTTTAGACATACTCTGCCGAATTCCGAACGGATTAACTGAGTCCCAAACAGCGATCTTAAAACAGTTATTTTTAAATAAGGCATAACTCTTACCTTCATGATGCAAGTTAACTGGCTTTCTTGTTGGCACAATTTTATACGACACTACTTCTGTTCTTTCACGCAAACAATTCTGAACTGATCAAGAAACAATAAAATAATTCCTTTCAAAACCTTTTCCGTGGTTAATCCTATTCCTTATAACCTCGTTTTCCGTGATTTTGGCCTCCCCTGTGGACAGTTTCAGCTGTCGGCATTTAGAACCAAGACGATATTAGCCCTCCCCTGTGACCATTTTGAACTGTCGGCATATTGATCCGCCGGCATTTCGGACGATTTCGATTTCGGGTGTTCGACTTTAATTGTGGGCATTTTGAGTTGTGGGCGTTTTGAGTCGTGAGCATTTTGAGCCGTGGGCATTTTAATCGTGGGCATTTTGATCGTGGGCATGTTGAGTTGTGGGCATTTTGATCGTGGACATTCTGAGCGTGGGCATTGTGAGAGTGGGCAAAAAGATCGTGGTGATTTTGGGAACCACCCGATAAAAAATACCGGTTGTGTATGTTGCTTTAAAGTTTAACTGAAAAGCCGACTTATTTTTGTGTCATTTAACTGAATTCACTGAATTATTTGGATTCTGCGAAGGGATTTTTTTTTCCACTATCTGCTCTATAAGTTATGACATTCAGAATATCTGCGGCCGTCCCCACAGCGTAAATTCTACTATGACGCGGGAAATTTTAATCTCAACACAAACGCGGCTTTTCAGTGGGCAGTGGTGAGATTGGTGAAGATTGCTTAGTGCCTGAACAAAAAAAAATCATAAATCTTTATCGTCAAGCATACAACAAAAATACAAGCGCATAGAGTACCACAAATCACAAGGAAATTCCACTATTTGAAAATCGATTATTCGTGAATAGCGGAACAACGAAGTAACGCATTTTCAGCGGGTCTTCAAGCCAGTTTCAGTGAATAAGTGATGGGTAAGATTGTCCTATTCCAGCCCTTTTCTGTTAAACTTTAAACGACCTAGAACTACTACTGATCAGTTACGAGCCCAGGGCAAGGCATATTATACTGTATGTTTTGAAGGGAAACGGTGCAGATCTGAAGCAACTGGTCACACGGCCACTCTTTCTTGCCTATATAGAAGGCTCCTACATCTGTAATGCAACCTGTGAAGTTGTTTCACTTCGATCATGCGTCTGATGATCAAGGCGAACTTCAAAGTTTATGCTTGGGGACGTTTTGCTATGGTGACTTTTCGCCACGGGGACGTTTCGCTTCGCTGGGGACGCTTGCCATGGGGATGTTCGTTGGTAAGCCTGCCAGATACCACACTTTCTAAAATGGGTCTAGTCAAGATAAATAGCCCACAGTTGCCTGAATTACCTACCTTAAATCAGTCTCCAGGCCAACTAGCCTATTGGCTATATTCCAGGAAAAGCATTGTCTCTCTTCGACTTGATATCTTCTCCATATGGATTGCCCTTCCAAAATCATCAATGATTCTGAAGTAAGTTGTACTCAATAAAGCCAAGCCAATATAGAGCTGCTGAGGAAGGGATGTGTGCCTATCTAAACTAGCCTCACTTCCTAAGTTAACATGGCACACCACTGATTTCAAGATTCAAGAAATTTGCAGCTGCAGTACAGCATACAGCTCCTTCCCTTCAGTCTTTCACAACAGATTCACTGCATTTTGTTTTAAAAATTACAAGATTCATCATATCATCATAACTGCATCACTTTTTCCTTCACTGCTGCTTCCCTCCACACTGACTATTTCTCAAACAAAATCTGAAATGATGCATTTTTCATCTGATTTCAAACTTCAAGAAACTGCACTTGCCTATCCCTTCACTGCTCCCTCCCTTCACAAGCAATCCACTGCAAGTCTGCAACCTAGCTACGTCCGATTATTGCTGATCAACTTTGTATTTTCAGATTTTATATTCACCGTTTGTTATGTTTAACTGAACTTCTAGAAAGGCACACCATCTCCCGACTAATTTCAACAGTTTAAATTTGCTTCAAAAACTACCACTTGGAGCGCTGCTACTTCAGTTAGTTTTACCAACCAGTTGAGAAGTCAAAATCGCCTCTTCAGCGCCATCTAGCATCATTAACCAGAACACATCGCCGTCTGTACCATACCACTTCATAAGAAAGGAAGATTAGCTAAAAGTAAATACTAATCTTAGGCTACAGCTTACAGGCCATTTACAGGACTGATTGAGCCTAGGTCAGGGCTAGACTAGTTCAACCCAGGTTGGGTTCTAGTAATATATTCGGCTACACATTCACTACTTCTGCCCTACCAAAAGAAGCTAGATCAGTAGTCAACTTTGTAGTAGTCAACTTTGAGTTTGATTGGTGTCATTTTCATCCAGTTGCTGTTGTAAGAGTCAATGGCTGGTAAATCAGATTAGTTTCCCAGGGGTTCCTAACTAAGAAGGAATACTCCTAACTAAGAAAATTGTGAGTTGGATCTGAGTGGGTGTTTGGGATTCAATTCAGTTGTACTCTCAGTCAGTGTACTCCGTCTCTGGTCTGGTTGTACTGCGCCTACTTATCACTTACTTATGCTATTGAAAAACTGTACAGACAGTTCAGTCCAACCACGAACCCCTAATTTTTGGATACCCTATGTCAAAAGCTGGATATGGCGCCCAGCATTTGGCATAGCCTATGCTTAACCCTCGACAGTCGACACCCTATGCCAAACGCTGGATAGCTGTTGGCACCTTCACCCTGACCTACCCCACTACAGGTGAATTCTGATTGGTTTATTCTTGAGCTTTACTCAGATCATCAATATTTGATTGGGCCCCAGTATCCAGCATTTGGCATAGTGTATCCAGCGTTTGGCATAGGCTTCCCAAAATCGGGGATTTGTGGTAGACTGGTATAGTTATTTCATTTTGGATGACAGAGCAAAGGTGTGCCAGAGTTATGCTTCTCTGGATTTTGGGCCTTCCTGGTTTTATTTTTTGCCTCTAAAATAGCAGAGGCATTATTTGATCCCCCCAGGGGGGAGCTGCAAATGCAAAATCATAAAATCTTGAAGAAAAAAGTGATTAACATCATTATGACAGGCAGTCACATAAAGTGGAATTTAAGAAGTTCTTCATCAAACTTTGACCTTACCAATACCAGGCTGAGATAATGATCATTACGCCATTGCCTCCTCTGGGTTTTCGCAAAATGACGCCTCTGTAAAATAGTTGAATGAAAATAATAAAACGATGATTTAATAAAGAGCCAAGAGAATTGGAGCCAAGTTTTTCATCTTTTTTGTGACATTAGTGGTAAAATCAGAGTCTCTGGTTTATTCGGATTTTACTGGAACCTATACTATTTCCGTTGGTCTCTATTTCCGTACACACCGTACAGAATTAGTTTTCCAGCTTAGATGTGCCTTAGATGCACCACAACCTGTCTAAACTAGTTAAACCTTTTGAAAGATGTGTGTTAAAATCATATTCACTGATAAATCTTTCTTAATTCAGAAATTTTGGCACTTTTGTGACAGAAATGAAGTCACGGCATCCCGTGACATTACAGTACAAAAAGTTCAATGTCGATGCCTGAGAGCCAAAAAGACAAAGATCTTCTCAGCTTAAAACACTAAACTATGAGTACCAACATAACATCACACGACCTGATATAATGCTTAAAGCCCGAGGGCCATTACGTCGCATCAACAACAAATATAATCATTCTGATTTTGTTCAGTCTGTCCACATTGATTTCCATTGTTCCGTGTTTATTTTCTTTAGTTACTCCACTTTTGATACCTTGTATATTGAAGTCCTGATTTTTCCGCTTCTTCTTCTAGAAGTCCTTACTGACAATTTCATGAAATTACTCCTTATCTGTTAGACAATAATTATGGATCATAAGCATTGGATAATGGGTGAGTCTGGACAAGCTGGAGCTGCAAATCAGAGCCATTCTTATTTTCCAATTGAATTTTCAGCACATACGTGCCTGATCTTGGTATCATCATCTGTATTTTGGGTCCAGAATACAGAAAAAAAAGACAGAGACTGAAGTTGGATGACAGATAATGCATGGTTGCACATCCTTGTGTTGAATGCTATGTTGGATGCCAAGTATATTTCTGTATGCCCCTTTAGAGTCTTATGTTTGAAGAAAAAATTCAATTGTGACCATGACAGTTATTTTCTCTGATGTTTTGACACAAGGAATGGGTAAACATGTTAGTTTTACCAAACTTCTGACAGTGTACTCAACTTTGCTAGCATACCCAACCTAGGATCTTTGTTTGGATTGTTGATATGGTAAGTTTCGTCAGCTGAGAATCCCCAAGATCTTGCAACTTGGTCCGACAGGGATTAGGACGGTAGTCCTACTTGAGTTTAAAGGATCTGTACTTAAATTTGTTTTCTAGCAACATTAAAGTTTTGCTGAAGCTTTCAAATGTTTACAAGGCTGTCAAGGATCTTGCTATTCTTAATAAAATATCTCACCTGATTTTGTTTCTTCTTTTGCAGATTTGAACCATTACCATTGATTAGAAAAACACAGGCCACAAGATGAACAGAAATGGTGGAGGTGGCCCTCCAAGAAAGGAGGCCAAAATGAGGATTCGGGCTTTTCCCGTGAGTTATTTTGAATGAACAAATGATTATTTGCATATAGTGTTGTAAATGGTAAAATTGGTAACGGTAAAATTCGGTATTTTACCGTAATTTTACGGACCCCCGTAAAATTGGTATTTTACATATTTTACCAATTTTACTATTTTACGTACGGTAATTTACGTCTTTTACCGGTATTTTACGTAATTTACCCGTATTTTACTGTCATTTTTACACATAATGACAGGCAAAACCACCCAGGGCCTCCAGGGAGGACTAGGAAACCGGTTTTCAAACATCATTTTACGAATTTACCGGTATTCTACTGACGTCTTTACATTTGTGTCAAAGCAAAACTACCCAGGGACTCCAGGGACCAGGCCGGCATCAGAAAGCAAAGCATGAGCATGAGGAATTGTAAGAAAGTGACAGTAGTGCCAATTGTGCAGGTCTGCTATGACAAGTTTTATGGGCAAGAAGTGCTATGTTGTATTTTAACTTAGTGTAGCCTAATTAGTGGTTAGTCATGTGTTATTGTGTTGCTACCTGCAGTATGCAGGCATTGCCATGAAGCCCATGTCCAGAGAAAAGGAAATAATGCACGGAGATTAGGCGAATATACAGACTACTACCTTGCTACTACTGAAAGTCCTGGACACACAATATTATAGGATCAACTGGTTGATTTGGTTACCGACTCCATGACAGCAAGATTTTGTTTAGCTCGATAGGGGGTAATAAGAAGATAACGGAACAGTTAGGCATTTCTTCCAGTTACTCAGGTCACCTTGAAATATTTTATTACTTTATTACTTAGATCAAAGTGTTAATGTCACTTTTTCTATTTGTATTTGGAACTAAATAATGCAAATAATGCAATTGCACAATTATACCAATTGCACCAGATGCAAAGAAATATTTAACTTGTCTCAATCCAGGTCTGAATCTTGTGAGCTACTCTAAAACATCAATTTTACCCTATATTTCCCATGGAATTCCTTATTTTACCCTATTTTACCAATTTTACCAATTTTATCTTATTTTACCAATTTTACTTACCGAGTTTTTATTTTACGGTAATTTTTCAACACTATTTGCATATTATTAAGGCCATAAAAAGACCAACAAAAACAATACACCATAATATGGTGTATTGTTTTTGTTGGTCTTTTTGTGGCCTAATATATACAACGTGTCCAACAGAAGAAATATCTCTAGCGTTTGAAAGCTAACTTTAGGAACTTCCCAACATTTCTTCTTCTTTTAAATCTTTACTTCCCATCATCTGAATAATCCATTTCTTATCCATTCCCCCTACCCCAAAAACCTGTAATGTAATGAAGAATGTAAGTTAATGCCCATAATTCTCTGTAATGGACTAGGAAATCAAATTTGTTGGCTGTTTAGTATAAGTATGCCTTGGTCGTCTGTCAGCTAGCTTGCATCCCAGTCAGACTCGTTTCCTTTTATGTATATGATTGTCACCTAATTCTGTCACTCTTTCTTTCTAAGGTAATTGATGCCTTATAGAAAAAAATATAATTTATTGTTCACTAAAAAGATGCCCCAACCCCCCCCCCCCCGGAATAACAAAGTTGCTGGCATATCATATGTCGATTTTCTTCTATTTCTTAGATGTGCAGTATCGCACATTGAATTAATCCTTCTTTGCCCAAATATTTTGACCACGTACTATGGAACGTACTTGGTCGAAGCTGAAACTATAGGTGCAGGGGCGATTCCGCACCTAACCTACCTGTAAGCCAAATGTCTGCTTTACTTCTCTATACTACTCTGTAATATTACGAATTTTGAGTTCTTCGTACCGTTTCTGAACGTCTGGATCAGTGTCGTCTTTACCCTTAGGCCGGTTAGGCCGGTGCTGGGGGGCTAGGGGAAACGAGAGGCCAAGCGGCCGGTGTATATTGCTGAGAAATCAGGCTACGGTCGCTAACCGTATTGCCTTGTTCCTTACATTCTAGGTGTGACCAGCTACGTTGCACCCTAGTCGTTTACATTACCGAAATTTTACTCGGGTGTGACCATGGTGTGGCTGGACCAAGAATCGTGCGTGTTAATGTTCTGGCGTTTTTACGTTTCTGACTGAAAAAAAAGAGGCCAGAAACCTATGGATGGCCTAGGGTCCACCAAAAGTGAAAGACGACACTGGTCTTGATCTTCTATGACTCTTGAAAATTCACAACGGTAAAACTTGTAGGGCCCCTTCTGGCCTTCCACCTTCATTGAATACGGATATTCTAATAACTTAGAATATTCTATGTCAGCTGAGAATTATTCCAGGGATATTTCGGCCCAAAAAGACAAACGAACCTGCAATAACGAATCGCATGTTCATTTTTCTAGCTTGAACTTGCATTCCCACATAAGCTACAGTAAGTTATCCGAAAGGCAGCATCACTGCCCAAGTCGTTCGCGGTTCTGAGACGGTATCTATTCCGTCTCGAGGTTTGCGCGGTATTTACTGCACGTACATTCGACCATGCCTGGAGTATGCTAGTCCGATTTGGCACCTAGAATTCACAAATGTACAGACTGATACATTCGAAGCTATCAGACATGGCTGTAAAGACTAAGCTCGGCCCGGGCTATGTTTCGTACGATGATGGCCTCGCCAAGCTTGACCTGCCAACTCCTGCGAAAGACGGCATCAGCTAACAGTAGTTGCATTTTTGATCGCCTGTGTAAGCTCCCCTTTGAGTTCGCCGTTCCGACTTAATTTTCGTTTTTACGCTCAGTTCGCCTGGCGCCTGACGCCTTCGCCCTTTGAAGACGCAGGTGAATAAAAACGGAAAATAAGCATTCCGGCAAATTATTCATAAAATTGCCTATATAAGTCAGGAAAGGGTAGTTACATTTGACAGTGAAAAGACCATTCTTGTAGTCAAGGACACACAAGTTATAATCATCCATTTCCAAACTCACTTTCCAGGACTTTCATTTTGTGTGGGTTAATTTAGTCAAAACAGGTGAACTCGGACCGAGAACTACGTCTGCGACACAGTTCGCCGTTTCACTTAGCCTACAGGTGTTGTAGAACCAAGACCTTACACGGTCTCCGTTTCAACAAAAACGACAATTAAGCAAACTGCGAACTCGTAAGGTGATCCGTAAATGAGAAATAAGAAGAACTAAGATCAGGAACGGCAATCAAAAACGCAACTAATAGCGTTTGGGAGCCAGTGCCTGTAATCAAATGTGCATCTTGTCACTTTATCCAGTTTTGAGACCCTAGCAAGTAACAAGCCCAATATTTGACAAAAAGAGGGACGATTCTTCCCAGAGACTAGTAAGACCACCCACTGATCGTTATCTGAAATTTGTGGGTTTGGAAGTAGTGAGGAGTGAGTGACATTTGCATTTTTAGATCATAATGGATGATAAGTATGTTGACAACATTTGGCATTTGCTGAAGAATGCCATTCAGGAGATCCAGAAAAAGAACAACTCTGGGCTGAGTTTTGAAGAATTATACAGGAATGCTTACACAATGGTTTTACACAAACATGGAGAGCGGCTTTACAATGGCTTGAGGGAGGTTGTTACAGCTCACCTAGAATCAAAAGTAAGTAAAGTATCATACAACTTTTTGTCTTTCTCTGGTTGGGTTGTGGGATGATGTTTCAACTTTAGGATAAAGAGGACCACCCGGTTGATTTTTTTGTTTATTATTATTGTGCCCTCTACAACTCGAGTTTGTTCCGTTTCCGTGATTTATTAAAATTCGTACTTTTTGTTCAAAATCTTTCTCACTGTTTACGAAATGAAGCTCTGAAACCGGAATTTGGAGAATTGCATAGACAGAGCATGGATGCATTGCAAAAAGGGAGGGACGGGTGTTCTTCTGCAGATTAGTATTATAAGTTCTTGCTTCTAGGTAAGAGGAGACGTGATGTCATCACTTAACCAGCATACCGGCGGGAACTTCTTACAAGTGCTGAACCAAGCATGGAATGATCATCAGACTTCGATGATCATGATCAGAGACATCCTCATGTACATGGATCGAGTTTACGTCCAGCAGAATAATGTCGAGAATGTGTACAACCTCGGACTCCACTTGTTCAGAGATCAGGTAGCTATGATTCCGAGACGAGACGGTACGCTTGAAAAGAGATGCGATGTTTAGCTGAAGAACTTGGCTCGCTTCTGGGGGGGGGGGGGGTAATAGATGGTAACTTCGCGCAAGGATAGATTGGTAAAGTGATTGAGGCAATGCGGTAGTTTTGATCACAGCGAGGAAGGTAAAAAAAAAAATGTGCAGTATTTGAAATAAAAAGTCCTGACATATTAGTCGATAATGTTTAAAATTTCTGAAAATTACACATGAAGGGATTATTTGATCGTGGACGAGGTGTTGAATTCCTAGTCCTCGATGATGCCTGGGTCTTTTGCCTCCGAATTTATAGTGAAATTGGTTGGTTCACTGTCAGAAGTTTGATAACAGATAACACGTGGTTGCACATCCTTGTGTTATATGTTATGTTGGATGCCAGGGTATTTATGTCGGGTAATTATGTCGTGTTATGTTTCGAAACCATAGTTTCTGTTATGAACTTTTTAGATGTTATGATTCGCAAAAACATGACATTCAAAGGGTCAAAACAGATTTGTTATCATAATGTTTCAGTTCGTGTTTTTTCTACTGCACGACTTCAGCTGCATCAGGAGAGGGAGACGTAGAGGGAAATAAAAATCCGATGTATTGCTTTCATGGACATTTATGTGCAAATTTATTTCTGTTTGCAATTTTTCGGCAGTTTTTAACATTTCGACGAAAAGATTTAAAATATGTCAGGATTTACAACGTGTACATTTCTTTTATACTGTCCTCGACTTTATAAGAACTGCTGCATTGAGCTGCATTGATTGCTTCGAACTTTTTACCAGTTTTTCCTCGCGCGAAGTTACCATCTATTGCCCAGGACCCCTCACCTCCGCTCTTGACCTTTTTTAAGTTACATTTGTAACCCGATTAGTCATTTTTGTCTTCCGCATACCAGAATACGACAGGGAAATTCCACTATATGTAAGTCGATTGTTCGTGAATAGCGGAGCAACGAAGTAACTCATTTCATCGTGTCTTCAAGCCTCTTTAAGTGAATAAGTGATGGGTAACTAGATTGTCCTATCCCAGCCCTTTTCAATTAGACTCTAATACCTTGGCATTGTGATGTAACTGCTTGGATGAATTTGCCTTCGGCAGGATCTGTGTTACTATGGCCCGCTTTTATCTGACTACTGTAGTGGTTTGCGAACTTAGTTTACGAGCACCTCTGTAGCTCAGTGATAGAGCTATGGCCTAGAAAGCCGAAGGTCCTGGGTTCAAATCCCGGCTGAGGAGCACTTTTGTCTTTCATTTCACTATTCATAAATATTTCCGCTATTCTGAAAAAAAAATATTTCTTATAATTTTCGTATCAATAAATAGTTTTTCCACTATTTCCTTTTCTTGTTAGTACGGTATAAAATTCGTCGTCATCTGGGTGCATTTAGAAAGACGCAAATAGTAGCTGACATCGTCCTTCGATCGTTCGAACTGAGGGATCCAACGGATCTAGCAACACTCCTCGAATCCCTTGAGTGTCCTATCCGTAATTTACCCTTACAAATAAAAGTGTTTTCAAAGCTAAGGAGGTCCTTCACAAAGGGGTGAAGGACAGTGCAATTGGAGACGACAATAAATGGAACGTTGCAGTGCTAAAAGGAATCGGAATCAAAGATGTGACTGAGAAGTTTATTCTAGATTGTTCGGTATGGTAACATCAGGGAGCAGCTTCAGAACACCCTTCTAAGCATGATCCACCGAGAGAGAAAGGGTGAAGTTATCGACCGTCTGGCCATCAAGTCTGCTTGTAACATGCTGCTAACTCTTGGGATTGGGTCACGCTTGGTCTACGAGGAAGATTTTGAAAGGCCGTTCTTGGCGAAATCTGCGGATTTCTTCAGAGTAAGTAACATGTCATTGGGGGGGGGGGGGGGGCAGTCTGCTGCAAATGCGTGGTTTTGACCAACATTGGTTATACCTAGAGTTTGTTATAGCCTATTCTAGGGCCTTGGTATGCGAAACTCTTAAGCACTCACACCCAGGCACTCAGACCCACTGAAATATAATTTTAAATGTATACTCTGTTAATTTCACTCTAATCGTGAATATTTTTTGGGTTAGTGTGTCTGCACCGGTTTCCCTGTTGCTGTTCAGATTCACAACTATGCTTTTATTCTCTGGCCGGAACGCGTATCATTTGCTAACCCCCTGATGTTGACTCACACACGACGTGACTACTCGACTTGACTACACTGTCCTAAATCGGAGATTGCAAAATTGACTTCTCCATGTATGGTGTATTTTCACCCGCTATAGGGGTAAAATACTGTCAGTGGTAGAAGCGGATGAGATTAGTGTTTAATCGGACTTGTTGTTATCCGGAAAAAGAAAATAAACATTATTTTGCTTTGGGTTGGCCTTTTTCGGGTGTTCACTTTTCTGTCAGATGATTCTCGTCCGTTTCGAGTAGAAACTCTTCCGCAGCAGGGATATGCCCTGAGCCTCGTTTTTATTGCAATAGTGCTGCTGCAGCACTTCTTTGCTTCTGCACAAGATGCGTTTTGAATTCACTGCCTGCACGATTTCTTCTTGGTTGAAGCAGCACCTTGTTGGGAAGCACGGACTTGGTCGGTAAGCAAGTCCGCGATTCTCGAGAAGCGCTACCGTCTTCCTCGGAAGCACTGCAGTGCAGAAGCGAATGTAGAAAGGATCAGCCCGTAATTGGCCGAGAAGTGAGCCTGCGGCGTGCAACAAAACGAGGCTCTGGTATCTGTAACTCCGGCATCTATCGATTCACTCCGTCCTTCCCTCGGGTCATTGCTGTTCTTGAATGTGTATAGACAACTCTCGCATTGGTAATAGGGAGAGACGCAGTAATGCGGAAAGTGTCCGACACATTCCTACCTCTGGCATGCCGTAAGCGTGGTCAAACGCGCGGGGTGAACCCAACAGCCTATCCAGAAATCAGGCATTTGTTGTATACTCGGGTTGGGGTTGGTTTAGCACCAACCAAATATGGGTGTACTCATGTGGGGAATAAGGAGGTTTGAAGCTCAGATTTAGATGGAAATTGTATTGCGGAGACTCGGCCCAACCTATTTCCACCATTCCAGAAACATAAGGGGAAAAGCAAAGGTCAGCAACCAAATCCATTTGGGCCTCAACGTTAACGTTTTGTGGAACCCAAAACTGCAAACGCTGATTTACCGGGGCAAATGGGGGGACATGGTTTTGGTCCTTCAACTGTTAAACTCTAAATGTCTATCCTAACTCTTCGCTCTTGACTGCCAATTGCGGATTAGAGGTGGAAGCTGTTTCGACGGTCTTCTTCTCCCCTCGAGGAGTCCCTTTCTGAAACTTCCTGTCTCAGTGTTTCCACTTCATGGTGGCAGGTTTTCCGTTCCGGTAGAAATATTACAACCGATCATTATAAGATTAGGTAAAATGTCGTTCGCGATAGTAGACCTTGCAATATCCCCTCCATTTCAGCTTTTTGAAGAAAGTGAAGCTCCAGTAGAACTGACGACTGCCTGAGACAAAATCCACCTTATTTCTCTGAAAGTTCAAATACTTCCCATTCAAAGTCAAAACAAAATTCCTGAGACAAAATCCACCTTATTTCTGGCAAAATTCAAATACTTCCTATTTAAAGTCAAAACAAAATTCAAGCCTAAAAGCGCCCTTCCACTAAGTGGAGAATAGGCTACTATAAAAGGCACCGCAAACGAAATTTTTGGAAAAATTTATGACCACAGCGTCTTTTTAAGAGTATAGTATTTGATGATAAAAGTTCATGAAATTCCATCTTCACCAAATGATGAATAATTCAGAAAAACTAAGTAGAATTCACGATTTTACGCAAGAAATCCGTCAAAAATCCGGAAATCCGACGGACCAAATTCTCATCCGTGAAGGAGCCAAGAAATCCGTTTTTGACGGAAAAATCCGTCAAAATGGAAACGCTGGCCGAATCACCAAAGGGATTCGTAAAGGTGATTGATCAAGACTTGCTTCGCAATCGCGGCGAGACGAATGAAGCGCCTCTGAAGCTGTAACCCGCTGCAAGCTGCTCGTCGGAGTACCACATCCTTATTGCTTGTAATGCAATAAGGGTAATTTAAAAGACCTGTCGCACCTATAATGCCAATGGAACCTACTTCCGTAGTCGCTCCATTAGTCCTTGAACACTGAGACCCGAATTTCAGACGGTCCATTTCGACCCCTTGCACACTTGTCTTGTTTCCCTATTTTCTATGCGTATCATGCTCCCGACGATTGTTTACGAGAAGCTCTAGCTTCGTCAGTAAAACTGTTAATTTTTCCCTGTTTTTTGGTAGAAATCAATGGGCCAGAACAAATGCTTAAAACAGCAAAGCTGTAGGTGATTTGTTAAAAGCAGAGCCTAGTTTTAAAGTATTCAAATATTCTATAGTACTGGAACATAAACAGTAAACAGTGCGAGGGCTGCTTTAAGGAAACATCCCTAAGACATGCAGGGCATTTGTGTAGAAGTATAATTTATCTTTCGCAGTCCGAAGGTCAGCGGTTCCTGGCGGAAAACTCAGCCTCAGTTTACATCCGGAAGGTAGAACAGAGAATCAACGAAGAATCGGAGAGGGCAACTGTCTACTTGGACTGTAACACGGAAAAAGAGATCGTCAAGGTCGTCGAAGATGAGCTTATCAGAAAGCATATGAAGACAGTTGTCGAGGTACTGAACATTTTACTTCCCTTCAAGCGCGTAAACCCACTTGAACTGTGTCACTGCTTACTTTTTGCGTAAAGATTGAAATAATGCAAAGGACTTTCACCGTGTCACTCTCGTGCCATTCGTGCTTTGTTCTCTGTCGAGAGTATTTGGTTATTTATGTGTGTTATTACTGAAAGAATAAATTAACATATAATAAAAAAAAACTGAACACAGTTTTGAATTAAATTTAGAAGTTTAGGACTGTTTAGACAAACTTGCCTCGAGCGAGATCGCTGATCCTGTAGCCCGCTTTCTGTCTGGCGACTGTAGTGGTTTGCGAACCATGTTCAGAAGCCCCTGGGTGGCTCAGTTGGCTAGCGCAAAGACAGCAGAAGGTCTCAGGTTCGAATTCCGCGCGAGGAGCATTTTTGTCTTTCATTTCACGACATAAAATGATATTTGACTGCGCGAGACGGATACGTCAGCTAAATCTTAATCTAGCGATACTTCGGCCCTTTTTGGCAAGGGTCCTCTTCAGGCTCAAGCCAGAAAAACGAACCAAACGTAGAGGTAGTACTTACCCTGAAGTAGTAGGCTACTTCCTGTTGTTTGGCAGTACTTTTTTTGCTACTTGGGTAATAAGTGTTGCTTTAGTGGAGTGGCCACCCTGCCTGCAACTATAGCATCTATGATGACAACAGCAGAAATAGTTTTGTTGAATGTTATAGCCTTGCTCCTATCCATGTGGAGTTTGCCACAAAAATTGCGGATCAGGTTCCTTCCAGTGCACAGCTTGCCCCATTTGGTACCATCCAGCTTGCGCTGGTATCTCGAATCATGAACGTTCAAAAGACGCCAAATGGCTCTGCCACAGCTGCAGTAAAAGCAGCGAGCCCAAACTGCCTATCCAGAATGCCATACGCTGTAACGAATGCCACAGAAAACGGGATGCTGGTTCCTTCCAATGCTCGGCTTGCAACGCTTGGGTCCATGCGGCCTGTGCTGGAATCTCTAAGTGTGAACGAGAAAAATCCCCAAACTGGATCTGCGTCAGCTGCAGCATCGCAAACTCCAAAGTGCCCGATTCCCCAACCTCCCCCGCCAATACATCACCAAAACGGACTGTGCCAAAAGTTGTAAATAAACTATTATGCCCTCCCAATCGACCCTCGCCGGTAAGGGCCTTTTTCCCTACTCAAGCAGCCGTGAGCCTAGACACTGAACTGAACCTTGCGTCACCCACGAGACTGGCGCAAGCCAGGCTGAACTGCACTTTCACTCCTGTTTTGCACCGTAAGCTTGCCCTACCATCTGACGCGGAGTGCCAAACGGATTTTGCCTTCTGCCAATCAGAAGCGAGTACCCAGTGTAGTAGTGTCCCAAACGACAAGGCCTGTCAAATAAGGCCCACAGGAAAAGACTGTAGTTGCCAAACCGAGGAAACGCTACCCGAATCCCCCTCAAATACTTCTGCTTGTGTCAAAGACGTAGAAATCCAGTACCTACTACATGAAATCTCGGTCCAGAAGAGTGAAATCCTGGTCCTGTCAACAAAACTTAATGACATCACCAGCCAAACAAGAGTCGAGGTGTCCAACCTCAAGAACACAATTGTTGACAGAGACCATAAAATTGTTCTACTTGAGCGTGAGAACAAACTGATTGCCAAGGCTTTGTGTAATACCAATCGGAGTGTTAATTCTGATGCGCCACTTGCAAATTTAGCTATCTCTCCTGTTAGCCCGGCAAAATCGTTGGCGTGCCCAAGGGTGCTTGACTTGAGTAGCTCCCGTAGTGTTAAAGTTATTCCCATTCCCGCACTGGAACAAGGTGGTGACAACTCGTTAAACCAGTTGCCATCCCACGCTGCAAAAGTGAAGCTACCCGACAAAGCAAATATAATTTGCAAATTATTCGCCGAGGGATGTTGCAAATTCGGGAAGAAGTGCCGTTTCTTGCACATTTTCCAACAGTCTATCGTTGGAAATTGTAAAAATGAAAAGTGTAATTTTGACCATGTACAGTTATGTGTAGACCTGGCGTGTTTTAAAAGTAGTTGTAAATTTGCTCACGCTCCAAAGATCAGTCTAGCGGGTTCACTCAAAACCACTCGTACTTCGTTCTTCGCTCCCTCCCTAAGCGCCCGTCAGGTTATTTCGCGACGTCAATTTAACGACCGTTTTTTATTGAATGTACAAGAAACGACGTCACGGTGGAAACTTGCGCTGTCACAAGAAGCACCAGTTCGCCCATCTCCCCTTCATCCAGTAGCCCTCGATTTCTTTTCGACAGTACCCCCTCCGCCCCTTCCCCCCAGATTTCTTTCGATGGTAGCTTAATGGCCTCGAGGACGGTTTCGGTTCCCGTTTCTCTAAGGTTGCGCAGTGTCCCACTTTCAAATAGATTTTCAGTTCTTTGTCCCCAAGTAAATAATAATATAGTTCATCCAACTGATACTCCTTCCCCTATATGTAATACCCATGATAAGGAAATGTTTTCCCAAACTTCTAAAAATCTCCCCCCAGTTCCTGGACTTTCAAATAGCAATTTTGATATTAACCATGGACTACCAAAGACTAAAATCAAAACGGTAATAAAAGAACTCCCAAGTAATCGGTATCAATTCCCTTCTTTTTTGTATACTAATGCGGAAAGCTTAAACTCGGACAAGATGGCTGAACTTGAAACGACATCATCCATTTTAAAAGCGGAAATCATCGCAGTAACCGAAGTACATCGCCAGTCAAAAGACCAGTTAAAAATAAACGGCTATAAAGAAATAATTAAGTTACGACCCGATAGTCACCATCTCGGTAAAAAAGGTGGTGGAGTGATGTTACTGTGTAATGACCAACTTGCGTCTTCGGAAATTCAGGTACCAAGTCTGGATGAAAATGATGAAATAATTTGGATCATGGTTCGACCGAAGCGGCTCCCGAGAAATTTCGCTAATATTGCAGTTGGGACTTTTTATTATTCTCCCGGACAGTCAGCGGCAGAAAAAAGCAAATTCATCGAAAAGCTCCAGCTAAGTCTCGACTATATTACGACGAAATACCCACAAATTGGAATCTGTTTACTGGGTGATAAAAACGAACTGAATATTAAACATCTTTTAAGCCATCATGGTCTGAAACAAATCGTCAATCAACCAACGACAAAAGGCAATTCTAACTTAGATGTAATTTGCACTAATATGTCAGATTTCTACAATACCCCAGCTGTGTTGCCTCCGTTGGGAGGTAGTTACCATTTTATGTTGAGCCTCGACCCCTTAAATTCACACAAAATAATGTACACAGTCCAAGAGATACAATACCGCCCCATCACGGATAACGGCCTCGTAGCGTTCGGTTCTTGGATAACCGAAGAAAAGTGGGAAGATTTATATGCAGCTCCAACTTCAGATGAAAAAGCAGAAATTCTCCAGAAAAAACTGAGAAACGAATATGAAAAATGTTTTCCAATTAAAACAATGAAGCGTTGTTCCACTGACAGACCGTATATAACGCAAGAAATAAAGACGATGATCCGCCTTAAACTCAAACTATTCAAACAAGGGAAAAGAGAAGAAGCTTCGAAGTTAAAAAACAAAATCCGGAAAATGACAAGAAAAGCTGCTTCAAAATTTTATTCCGAAAAGGTGACTCAGTTATTCGTAACTAAGCCCAAACAGTGGTACAATAGTATTAAGAAACTATGTGGGAAAAAATGTGCGTCAGTGGATTTTGGGCTGGATGAAAATGAGTCAGTAACAGCGAATGAATTAAATAACCATTTTGCAAAAATAACTCAGTCCTTTCCACCTCTAAAAAAAGAGAATTTAGTGATCACAGAAACCCTTGAAAACCAAATTCCGCTCATCTCAGAGAGGGATGTACACCTTAAACTTAAACACCTGAAAAATACTAGTATAACCCCAATAGACATTCCAATTGATTTGATAAGAGCTTTTCCTGATAAACTTACAGCGCCGCTAACAGAGGTTCTTAACCTTATTACTAAATCTGGTTCGTACCCAAAAATTTGGAAAGTTGGATATATTACTCCAATCCCCAAGAAAGATTGCAAAATCGACTTCAACGGGGTTCGACCAATCACCTTAACACCCGTGTTTAGCAAAATATACGAAAGTTTCGTTGCAACGTGGCTGAAAAATGAGATTTTGTCAAAAATAGATCCACGTCAATTCGGTAACATACCTAAATCCTCTACCTCCCATTACCTAATACAACTAATTGACTTTATTCTGAAAAATCTTGAAGAACCAGGAAAATGGATAAATTTGATAGCAATTGATTTTCGTAAAGGTTTCGATCTCATTAACCATAAGATTTTAATTGGTAAACTTTCTAGTCAATTCAATGTAAGCCCTCATATAATTAGAATAATTGCAAGTTTTCTTTACGAAAGACAACAAATGACTAAATACAAAAGTGTTTTTTCTGACCCAGTTCCCATTTTTTGTGGCGTACCTCAAGGTACTCTTTTAGGACCTCTGCTATTCTTGGTTATGATTAATGAAATTGCAAAGGATATGCCGGATCGGTGGAAGTATGTTGACGATTTGAGTATTACTGAAGTATGCTACCGTCATATTAAAAGTTCCGCAGCAGCAATCATTGAAGACATACAAAATGAAGCGTCTTTGTCCGATATGCAAGTTAACCAAGAAAAAAGCGCTGTTTTAACTATTTCTTTTTTAAAATCACCCCCGCAATTTGAGCCAAAGCTCATTGAGAATTTGGCTGTAAAAAAACTAAAACTTCTTGGAGTAGTTATCACTGAAACTTTAGACTGGGGAGATAATACAGCAGAAATACTCCGTAAGGCAAACTCAAGCCTGTACATGTTGAAGCTTTTATCAAAGCATAATGTCCCAAGTCTTCACATCCTCAGGATTTATACTTCTTTCATAAGACCATTAATGGAGTATGCATGCGCGGTGTGGCATTTTAGCCTAACTGCAGATCAAAACTCTCGTATTGAAAGAATACAAAAACGTGCTCTCCATATTATCCATAAAGGCCCAAAAGTACCCTACTCCCTTCTTCTAAGCACGTACAAAATTGATACCTTGGAGAAACGGAGACTGAACCTATGCCTCGAGATCGGTAAAAAACTTATTTCGCACCCCATCTACAATGAGTTTCTCCCTCCCCCATACAACAATGTTAGGGAAAGGCGAGAGCGAGCGGTCTCTACGAAGGTCCCAATATTCCAACCAGTAGCGGCCAAACACAGCCGTTACCAAAATAGTTTTATACCAAAGATTGTGGATATTTTAAATAGCCTTTGACCATTGTACGTATTTTTAAATGTATATGTTATGTTGACGAATTTGTGCATGACAGTACTCACCAATTTTGGTTTTGTTACCGTGAAAGTGTGAGCGAATAAATCATTATTCTATTCTATTCTACTGGAACCGATTTGAAGACTCCCCAACATAGCTGGCTTTTCAAACATTATCCTGAGCCGAGGCTCAGTCCAGAAAAACGAACCTGTGTGTTTTCTGGCTTGAGCCCGAAGAGGACCCTTGCCAAGAAGTGTTCTTTGTTTGTCTATTTTTCTGTTGTTGCCTTTCACGTTTAAATAGTTCTTTTTATTTGTTTGACAAAGGGCAAAGAATTTGATCGAAAGATCACGATAATTTTGTACCTGATTTTTAAATAAATAATAATAATAATAATCTGCTTTTCTTGGCGGATTAAATTTATGTAAGATTAGATAATATCCTCATTTTGTAGATGGAAAATTCGGGAGTCGTTCACATGCTAAAGGAGAATAAGTTCCAAGACCTGCACTGCATCTATAAGCTACTGAGCCGTGTCAGCGACGGAATCCACACGCTTTCCGAATGCATGTCCCGACACCTGAGAGAGATTGGAACAGCTTTGGTAAACAGTGCAAATTCCGACGAAGCGAATCCTTTGAACTATATCCAGGTGAGTCGCGACCTCTCTTATACTTCCGCCGTTGAATTGTGATCTACAGGAGGGGTACCTGACCTCGTTTTTACACTACCTCGATTTTTGCCGGTAAAATGTTGAAACGAATTGTACAAGCTGTCCTGACACTCAAGAGGCAAGATATTACTTTTTTCAAAGTCATATGACCAAAAATATTCAAATTCTGTGCCTTTTCACCATTTAGTAGCAGTTGTGAAAAGCTGTTTTCTGGCTATTGACTTTGCTAACTCTCCCCTTTTCATCATTTTTATGTAAATCGAGGTGAGGTTAGAATGAAGTAATCTTGTTTGGAAAGAAAAATAAATTTAACGAGAAAGATTGAAGCAATATTTATTTATGCAATATGTAAACCATTCAATTAGCTTCAGTCTAGTATTTTTATCATATTTGTTGGTTCCTTTTTAAGCCAGATGGATTATTCTGAAGGAAAGACTTCTCTGGAAATCTGAAATCTTGTCCGAGGTTGGGTACCCCTCCTGTAGAACAGAGAATCACCAAGTTCCTACTCGACCTGCGTAACCTACCCCAGTCATACCCAAATCCTAAATTTTTGGGCATGGTGCTCCAGCGTTGGGGTACCATGCCCTGAAGCAAGGGCACGGTGTCTCACAACAATATGTTTTAAAAGCAAATTCCCATTTCAGATTTTTAGTTCATCATGTTTTTATCGGGGTACTGTGCCCTTGCTGCAGGGCATAGTGCCCCAACGTATGACCACCATGTCCAAAATTTTAGGATTTGCGTATGACTGATCTACCCCAAATACGTTAACAACAGAAAGGACAGGAAACTCTGCTGAAATCGCGTCGTGGAAAATCTAGCTGTCGGCTACCTAGTGCTTGGTCTTTGCCCAACTTCAAACGATGAACGTGAGTGTAAACAAACGAAGAAGGAGACACACCAAGAGGATTTGCAAACAACAACACGTGACATGGTAGTTTGACGATGAAATCGACATAACAATCGGTCGAAATGTCAACAGTAACGACAAATCATCCGTTACAATGCGCTGATTATCGCTACTCATAGAGCTTATGGGAGTTTCCTGTCTTTCCACTCCTAATGTCTTTGACCCTACCATGAGCAAGCTCCTACCCGATCTGCGCGATTTATCCTAACTTGATACTTAGTTGAGGAAGCTCCGACAATTTCGAAGTTAACGATATCATCAAATTCAGCATTAACTGTCATCATAGGGGGCTCGAGCTCAAGCTTACAAAATCACGATTCCACAAGGAGATGTAGAAATGGATTTTTGCAGACAGAATTGTTTTATTTTTTGTATCATCTGCATATACTCCGTTATTGAAAGCTCAATGTATTTCTTTTCTTTCTTTATACTTCGTTATTTCCCTTCTTGTCTAGTGCGTAAATCAAATTTCATTTTCATCATCAAATGTTGGTCCTTGGAACAGCCTTACTGAAAATGCAGCTAATGCTAAATCGATTAGTCAAGTGTATTACAGATAAGATTATCAACTCTGCTCGGGATAAGTACTCCCAGTTTCTTTGAGTTCTGTAGGCGCGAAAGCCTCTCCTGAGGCAGTATATTATTATTATTATGTCCCTTCACTGAATGAATTTGTTCCATTAATCGGAAGCACGGGTTATAAGCAAGGACCCAAGCAAGCATATTGCCAAATAACTTTTATCGAACAGGTTTGCAATGCATATCTTCCTATTTCCCACAGGAAGTTGTATTATGACAATTACTTTTGTGGAGGTTGTTACGACATCGTATCATAATCCAGAGAGGCTGACAAGAAGCCGTATCAACCTCCGAAGATGTTCACTTTTCCTAAAATACTAAATTCATCGAGCACTTTTCCTAAAATACTGAAAAAGCAGAAGCTGACCTCCAAAAAATCAATTAAAAACAATATTTTCAGTTCAAAAAACATAATAAAATACTTTAAAAATTATATAAAAAGTTAAATAAAAAATAAAATAAATGTTGAAAAATGACAGAACATCTTACTCTCTTAGACAACCAGCCTATGAGCGTGTCCCACCCCTCTACCAATAGTAACTATTAGTTACTATTTCCGTTCCAGCCTCACGAAAAGTTACTACGCTGACCGTTCCAGCCTTCTCAAAATAGTAACTATTACTTACCACGCTCGGGAGCGTAGTAAGCGTAGTAACGACGCATCTCTCCAACGTGATTGGTCCGATCAGCCCGCGGCCTGATATTTGACCGAAAAAATAAAAAAGTGTTCCAGCCTAGCGTATAGTAACTACGGTAAGTAGGGTGGAACACGCTCTATGCCATAGGTCATACCTTGTCACAATCAGATTGCCACTGAGATTGGTGTTTCAGTGTCAACTGAAACAACATCCTGCTATCCCTTGCTTACCAAAAGCTAGTTATTGAAGATTGAAAAAATGACAGAACATCTTACTCTCTTAGACAACCATTGCAGCCTATGCCCTGGGTCATACCTTGTCACAATCAGATTTCTACTGAAAATACAGATTGTCAACTGAAACAACATCCTACTATCCCTTGCTTTCCAAAAGCTAGTTATTCAGCACTGATCACTGTCTTTTCTAGAATATTTCTTGAATTATCAATAGGCAACATGTGTTTTGTTATTGTTTACTTTTTACCTCCACGACCCCTAGAATAGTCATATTAGCAGATCTACAGTAGGCTTTCACGACCGCTAGTTGGCATATGAATCGCCAAAAAAGTAAAAGACCGCATTGATAGAAACTGAAGGGAAACTCGGAAACTCGGGTCCCAACAGTAGTCCTTTTAGAGGTCTACAGTTGGCTTGGGTTGCTACTTCACTAAAATAAAATTCCCTATACTAGTAGCGAAAAAGTACAACAAAAGAAGAATAAGCCCTACCTATAAAAAATATTCTGTTCGAATAAGTTATAATAGTTAACATACCTCCATCTCGGTTCATATCAAATTAACAACCTCGACGGGATCTTGTCTCTTGCCATATATTTATGTTATGTGGTCTGGATAGTATAAAATGAATGAATGAATGACGGCCATTTAAAAATATCAACCTCGCCTTCGGCTCGGTAGATGTTTTTCATAACCTACCTCGCCTTCGGCTTGGAAAGGTTATTTTCAATGACCGCCTCGGTGTTATTTTCCGATATCAACCTCGATGTCGGAAGTTAACCTTTATTAACAGGTTGTAAAAACCTAGTCTTGTAGAATGCCGTACGATGTGAATCTCACTTATAGTAAGTTCTGTGTTAAGTATCTTGTCAGAGATGGGTGCAATCTCTTTGACTCCGCTGCCGCCGCTTTGAGTGTTGACTATAACACACGAGAGAGGTGAATACCCATCTGAGACACATTTCGTTCTACGTCCCTGGTAGTTTTATCCATTCTCTTTTGAAAGATTTCCAGCTTCCTGTGTCAGTTTTATCCACCCTAAAGGAACTACGTTGATTTTTGGATTTTCCGTGTTTGGCTCTTTTGAAGGACCGTGTCGTGTCTGTCATCGGGAGCTGTAAAACTAGGCTCTACTTTTAACGGATTATCCACGGCTTTGGCTGTATTAAGCCTTTTCCCAGGTCCATTGACTTATAGTAAAAACTCAGCAAAATTCAGATAACCGGTTTTACGCATCAATAGCATGATAAGCGAACTCTCATCGGGAGCATAATGCGAATAGTGAATCGTAGCAAGTGGAAAGATTAGTGAGGTATCGTTAGCGGGCTTAGAATGTAACATATGAAATTTGGCTCTCCGGGCTTAAAGGACCCCTCTTGCTTATTCTGCTTTTCATAATATATCTAGCGCCCATACAGAATTTTAAGCTTCTAAAATCCCCACCTTTTCCATTGTTTCGTTTTGTGCCTACGAAATTTTAGCGCTTTTTTGGCCTTCCCGAGTTTTGCCCGTCACACAACGAAATGTTTGCCGGGATCATCAACGTCTGCTGACAACTCTTTCACACACAAGGATCTGAGAAGCTTTTGTTTGTTACTTCTTTTATTTGCTTAGTTTTCACACTTTTGAACCATGGCGCGAACAGTTTTCAAATGTTTTGCGCCCAGCCGCCGCGTCGGAGAGCAGGAAGGCTGGACGTAGTCGACAGGCGCTAACAAGAAAATCGCTAATTTCAGATGGAAAGTAATGGTATTTTCGAAAATGTTTTTTTCTGATCCGTTTCATTGGGAATATATTATTTCTAGTAAGAGTTGTGCTTTAAGAATAATGAGTGCAATTACGGAAGTAGGTTGCATTGGCACTTGACTGAAACTTTCTTTTTTTTAGAGCCTGATCGATCTCAAAGACCGATTCGACGAGTTCTTGCGACAGTCGTTCAACAGCGACAAGAGTTTGAAGCAGAGAGTTTCGTCAGACTTCGAAAACTTCCTGAACTTGAATCCCAAGTCACCAGAATTCCTATCGCTGTTCATAGATGATAAACTCAAGAAGGGGGTTAAAGGGGTGAGTCATTGTGTATCTTACCTTTCTCTCTTTTTATCTTATTAGTGCAGTCAGATTTTCGAAGTCGGATGCGAATTTCCTCCTTTGCTCCGAAAATCTCTCGCACCGTATGCAGCCTTCACCATAATAAAGCGAATTTCGCATGCGTGTTATCGGATGTGAAATCCGACCGGACTCGAGGGCTGCACGTATCTTTAGTAGAAAGTTTCGAACGGTTTTATAGTTACTACACTGTCAGAAGTTTCATAACAGATAACACAAGCATGCGCAGTTTCAACAGATAACACTTAGGAGGTTAGCTGTTATGTTTTTAAACGTTACGTATTGAAACGTTATGCATACAAGAAGAGCCCGAAGCGCGGCTGAAAAGCATCTGCTGACTTTTCTGATATCATGGCGACAAACAAAAAAGTCAGCAGATGTTTTTCCAGCGGTGTTTCAGCTCTTCTTGTATGCATAATGTTCCGATCCGTAACGCTTGAAAATCAGAACAGCCAGCGTCCTGAGTGTTATCTGTTGAAGCTGTGCATTCTTGTGTTATCTGTTATGAAACTTCGGACAGTGTACATCGCAGGTTAATAACTTACCTACTGCTAGGAGTTTGGAACACAACCGATAAGACGACATTAATACCGCGTAGAATTTTTTTTTCCTGAGAAAACGTGTAAGGAAAATTAAATGCTAAAAAAGATTGGAGTATTCGGCTACGTGCACATATGGTCTTAAAAGATGTGAAAATACGCATGTGAAATTCTGAATGCGATGCGTCAAAATTTCGGAGCGAAAATCGCACTACGAAAATCGGACAAAGGCGTATTCTCGCCGCTCCCCGAAGACCCCTCGAGGAATTGACAGGAACGGCGAGAATAGAGGGAGTCACTCCACGCGGACTCCGCGTACGGAAAACAGCGAGAACACCGGGAATGCTTTCAAAATGGATTTCGTTCGAAAAAAATATGCAGTTGACGAAATTAGTCTGGATCCACTTTATTTTTGGTTTTGTTTATTCTGATTGGTTTTAATTAATTTTACATTGCACCAACAGCAGCAAAAATTGATTCCCCTCCGAATCTGAAAGGGAGTCCTTTTTGATGATGGTGATGATAATGGGAGCATTCCCCGTCCGTGGGGACTCGCGAGAATACGGAGAGTGAGTCCCCGAGACAAACAAAAACGCGGGGACTCCTCAAGTGGAGTTCTCGGGGGAACGGCGAGAATACGCCTTATGTGTGCACGCACGGCTTGGCCGTTGGATTATAGAGCTACCGTTAGTTGCAATGGAACCAAAATTGGTCGCCCTGACTATGCACTCAGTCTTAAGCCTTCGTGGTAAAAGTGCTCTTTGTATTCTAGCTGACGGAGCAAGAGATTGAGGTGATCCTGGACAAGACGATGGTCCTCTTCCGCTACCTCCAGGAGAAGGACATGTTCGAACGGTACTACAAGCAACATCTTGCCAAACGGTTACTGTTCAACAAGTCGACTAGCGATGATAGTGAAAAAGCCATGATCTCAAAACTAAAGGTAAGCCATTTTACTTTTTTTTTTGCCACAATCGGCTGGAGCAACCAACCAGTAGAATGAAAAAGGACCTGATCTTTGCACTCACTGCAGTCATGCGAAAGAACGCAAGGTTAGGCTTTAGCTGCGTTTTTTTGGTAACCCAGAGTTACTTTTACCCGGTAACTGAGCGCACTCTTGTCGTTTTTTTGAGACACCCGGTTACTGCTAGGTTACTGAATTCCGGTAACCCCAGTCTCAGCAGGGTTACTCGGTACCAGATACCAGGGCTACTAACCTGTTGCTGGGGGACTGAGAAAACGACAGTTCGTCGGGGTAACAGATACCTGGTAACTGCGAAAACAACAATTCGTCAGAGTAACAGACACCCGGATACCGCAAAAACGCAACTTTTTACTTGCCGAACTCTTTGGTCGTCAAAATATCTTGTGATACAGACCCCTCCCCTTTTCCGGACGGACAGTCAGAATCCAGAAGGTGTATGTTATATTTAGGTCCCGTAGGTTACCAGAAAGGTTAAAAAAAAATCAGTTAATTAAATACTCTACTTCCGTAATATTTCAATCCGTTCTTATTCCCGAGATTCTGCACTTCATAATTATAATTTAGTTGCAGCAAAAAGGCTTTCGCCTCTATAAATTTCTCTTGACACTTTTTACACTAAATTGAATTTCAGCCAGATGACGATCCACACTTGCTTTGAAATGATTAATATTTTCGGCGTTTTTTAGACTTTCAGGAAGATGATTCCAGTATTTAACTATCCGGTTTCTGAAGCTCCATTTTCCAATGTCCTTTCGAATTTCTCAACTCGCAGTTTCAAGCTGTGTCCTCTGAGACGGTTGCGGTTGATGGAGAGGACATCATCAGGCCTTATATTGTCATCGTAACTAACACAAATCTTAAAAGTTTCGATCAAATAACCTCTGAGAAATCTGTAAGCCAAACTGGGTAAACGTAATTTTTCGAGCTGACTGTCGTAAGGCAGATGACGAATGGCTGGCACTGTTTTTGTTGCTCTTCTCTGAACTTGCTCAGTGGCGATGATGTCCTTGTTATAGAAGGGCCTTGTGGTTGCGTGGCCATATTCAATTAGTGGGCGAGCTAGTTCCTTAAATAAAATGGGAAACAGGGAATTGTCCTTGAATGTAATTGTTCTTCTCGTAAGATTCACAATTCATGTAGTTTTCTTGATGATAGTTTTGTAATGTTTTGAAAATTTTAGATCTGTGTCCATACCTACCCCGAGGTCACACTCAGAGGTGGTTATCGAAATCATATTTCATGGTGTAATCTATCCCAGCGATTGGCATAATACTGATTTTTACGCTTGCCATGTTTGTTTTCTTTACGAGATGTTAAGAAAATCATTTATTTCGAGACACCAGTTGGTCAGAAGACCGGCTATGCAGATTTGACCATGATTTGCCATACAAGGCAAGGGCCATGGAGAGGGGCTAAAAACAGCCGAACTTTGTGAAATTTTTTGTAAGCAGAGCTGAGTTTTAAAGGTGTCAACTACCTTATAACATCTTAGCAAAAACACAACATAGTGCTAAGTGTCCTGTAACAGGAAGACGAACACAAAATATTCGCGGATACGCGTATTTGTAAAGGCCAGCGATCGGCATGTGGTAAGATCGTGTTACTAATTACTATTATTTAGCTCGGCTTTTTAGACCTTGACAGGAAAGTGAATTTTGTGCAGGGGCACAGGGTTATATCTCTCGACTTTCTTCTAGACGGAGTGTGGGTGCCAGTTCACATCCAAGCTTGAAGGCATGTTCAAAGACATGTCCGTTTCCAACACCCTTCAGGAAGACTTTAGAAGGCACACGACCAACTCTGGGGTGAACTTGGCCGGAGTTGACCTCTCCGTCAGAGTCCTAACGACTGGCTATTGGCCGACGACCCCAGGAGCCAAGGTCACACTGCCCCCTGCCTCGTCTACCGCTTTTGAAGCATATAAAAGGTCAGTCGCGTTTTATGTATTTAAAAAGAAAATAACGCGGTGCACGGAAATTTGTCTTCAAATAGTCTAGAAGTTGTCCACCTGAGTCGGGAGTCACTCTCGTCACAGTAACACGATTCAGTCGTTACTATTTCGGAATCGTAGTAATGTATTGCATCACAAAAAGGCTTTCGCCTTTACGTATCTGGAAGGATTTTTGCTACTGTGCCGGATCGATAATTCTGTATACTTGAAAGTTCCATTCAATATTGAAGTCATCTTCAGTAAGGCTTTTGGAGGTTCCAACAACTCTGTTTTCAAAAACTCTATTTCACGAGCTTAAACGCGTGTTCTCTAATATAAGGTTTAAACCTCTAATCTAATATAATCTTTAATTTCAGAAACACTTCATAACAATATATATCGATCACAGGGGGACGGCACTTACACACGCCATACCAAACTCTCTCGGTAATTAAATTGGTGGTTTAAAAGTGGGTGAAGTAGGATTGAAAGGGATGGGGGGCATGGGAATTCGGGAGGAAAGTCGGTTGAGGATTTTTGAGTAAAGAGAGTTGAAGTAAGTTTTCGATTTGGAACAAAAAATTCTTAATAAATAGTTATGGGTAATTTGTTATCCGTCCTGCATAGGTGACCTGTTGTCACATGTTAAGACGGACTTGGTGTATGAATATCTTGAATGCTGGTTATGTTGAAGAATAAACAATTGAAAGCCAAGCTCATAGTACATGAAACTAAGACAAGTCAGGTGATATAAACTAAAAAGAACAGTCCTTTAAGGTATTTCTCCTTGTTGTAGATTCTACCTTCAAAAACACAGCGGTCGTAAATTGGAGCTGCAGCCGCAGATGGGTATGTCAGACCTTAGTGCAGTTTTCTATGGGAAACAAGCGGCGAACGACGAACCAAGCTCCTCCAGTGGTACCACGAGTGGCTCTAAGAAACATACTTTAGTCGTTTCGACGTTTCAAATGTGCGTCTTGGAGTTGTTCAACAAGAAAGAGTCGATGACCTTTGAGGTAACTCGATTTTCATTAATTGGTTTTTATTCCCCGTGGTCCTTGTATCCTCTTGTACCGTCAGAGGTGGACAGGGTGTTTCTAACGATTATTTAAAGCGAAGCGTTGCGCGTTTACTTCATCTTGGCGCAATTTTTGGCGTGAGTGTCTCGGACCGCTAATCCAGTCCCGACGCCATTTTTTTTTTCACTTCAGTTCATGTTTGATCACCAGAAAATAAATGCAGATAAATTATAACGTTGGTACATTATACATCAAGGACATTGCAACTTAACATAGTGAAAAAATAGTCATGTGAAATTTCACTGATAGATTGACTGACGTTTTATCCAGTCAAAATTTATTCTAAAAACCGTAACCGGACGCAGCCTATGATTTTTTGTCCATCATTACGAAAAAAATAATCTCATATTTTAAATTTATCGTAAAGGCCATGTACAGCCTCTAGCAGCGTCCAAGAAAGGTTTTCCGGTCGTCTCTGAATGACTTCTGCGATGATATATCCTCCCACTCCGGCTGCAATGAGGTGTGTATGCAGTTTAGGTGCCATATGTCATTGTTTTAGGTGCGATGGAGCGTGTTTTGGGTCTTCCTCTGTAGCGGGTTCTTCCGGTAGCCGGAAAACTGATCATTTTGCCAACCACCGTTCAAACGCTCGAATTGAATCGCGTTACTATGACATTGCACCCCTGACTAATAAGCCAGTATAATAGTTTGAGCCGCGCGATCTCCGTACATCATTCATCCCCGTGCATGTCTACACAGGTTCCCTGCTCTGATGGTTTTCTTCTTCTTCTTCCTTAAGACAGGAGCCAAGTCTACAGATATGGACTGACTTAGGATAGAGCTTTCTTATATTTTTATTACTCTCTCCCTTCTTTAGGACATTCGTGTATCGACAAATATTCCTGATAAGGACCTTGTCCGAGCCGTGCAAGCCCTGGCCATGGGCAAGCAGCAGCAAAGAGTTCTCACCAGAGTGACCGCAGACAGAACTGGAACTACGAAGGAAGTTACCAAAGATATTGAAGCCTCGCATATGTTCAAGGTCAATGATGGCTTTTCATCGAAATTGTACCGGTGAGTGTCTTTTTAGATCATCCTCATGCTTCTTTTTGGGGTGTGTCCTTCCTTGAGGACAAACATCATTTGAGGGAGTTGGCTATCCCTTATATAAGGAGTTGATGTTGCAATACGCCCCTAATAAAATCCAATGACGGATTTCCGTCAGATGCGCTAAAGAAACAATAACAATCACACGTGCGATCTTGGTATAAGTTATCTGACGGGTGAATAAGCGATTAGGCTTTCGCTACATACCGAGTCGCGCATCATCCCCGTGTGAAAGTCAGTCAGCAGTCAGCACTGAAGTCGGAAGCCAGAATTGAAAAACTTGATGAAGTTTGACAGAACATGGAATTGGGTAGAGCACAAATTGAGGCAGGTGCATTTTAAACAGTTGTAAACATGGCTAGGCCTAGGAGACGCATGTGCGGGCCAGAGAGAACAGCCAGAAGAGGTCTCTGGGGGCTCCAAAGTCCTGTTCTGAAGTGGAAGACAAGAAGATCTACGGACTTTAGAGAAAGACGGGAGACCTTCACCAACAAACAAAACACGCAATAACACGACACAGGCAGAACATGCTGTAATTAGTGGTTTGACCAGCTGTAATTAGTAGTTTGATCTTACAGAGTCAAAATCCAGCAAGTAGCAGCGCGTGGTGAATCGGAGCCCGAAAGGAAAGAAACCCGACAGAAGGTCGACGAGGATAGAAAACACGAGATCGAGGCTGCCATCGTGCGAATCATGAAATCCAGGAAGGTCATCCAGGTAAGAGATCCCGATCTGTTGCCGTTTCCCAATAGTCCGAACTTCGAAGGGCAGGGCTCCTGTTCTGATTTTCTTCTTCGTCTTTCTTAAGACTGGACCCCTGTTCCTATGTAATTCTTCTTCGTCTTCCTTGACGAATTTGACGGAGCCTTCTTTTGCAACGTTATCCTCGTTGACGAACGCGCTAACACACTGATTTTTGTATTCCGTGTTCGGCGCATTTCGAGCCAGATCAGGCTTCCGCGGATCACTTCCAAAGAACTGATTGGTCAGCAATAGCTGTTGCAAGTTTTTTCCCTGTTTTTCATCAAAACCAAGGGGTTTCGCGAGGTTGGAAACAGCCGAGACGGGTTTGTTAACTTTGAAACAGTGTAGTCTCAAAGAAGTCACAGATGTTCGAATATAATAATGTATCTACGTCGACTTGTGCTTTAAAGTTTAACTGAAAAGCCAGCTTATTTTATATGTTAGAATTGAAAAGGCCACACTGAATTATTTTGAGTCATCCAAGGGATTTTATTTTTTCACCTTCGACTCTGTAGTGACATTTAGAGTATACGCTGCTGCCCCGACAAAACAAAGTTGATAACGCGGAGAACGCGGAGAATTTGAATTTCAACAAAAGCGTCCATTTCAATATCTAATGAAGCGACGCTCAGGAAATGTTGGGTTCCGGATTGTAAGGTCACATCTGAAGAAAGCCCGTCGTTGCGTGTGACCTAAAAAAGATTTGCTTTTCGAAAGCCTTGCCGTTACGTGTGACCTAAAAAAGATTTACTTTTCGGCGATCGTTTACCGTTGTAGTTGCTAAATATTTCAAGCATGGAGGTACAAGCACATAAAGGTACCTCAAATCCAAAAGAAAAAATGTATTCGATTATGTGACTAGACTTTCGTCTATCAGCCCTGTTCGGTAAAACTTTAAATGTTAAAAACTATTATCAGAACACTAAATAGCGAGGGATTAGGGAAGAAGACAGGGTGGGTAAAATGCATTCCTTTTAAGTTACAAAAAAATGTACGCTTGTGTCCATTAGATTAATTTTGAATTGTTTTATAGCACAACGTGTTGGTATCAGAGGTGACTGGGATGCTACAGTCTCGATTCATGCCTTCGCCTCAAGTTATCAAGAAGAGAATAGAGAACTTGATCGACAGAGAATACTTGAAAAGGACAGATTCGGACAGGTGGGACATTTTTCTTCATTTCACTAACGACTGATGGGTAAAGGTGCAACATTGGCCTCGTTTGGCCACACTGGGTGGTGCTGTCTCTGATACTCTGCCCTCAGCCAGGAACACATAAGGGGCATGTGAACACAGGAACACTATGGGGAAACCTGTGTATTTTCCTTTGTGTATGTTACTCATACCCCGCTGTTATCCAAAAAGCTGGTCACAGATAAATAAATAAAATAAATAAAAATGCGCCAAAGTTTCGGATCGAGGGAGAAAATGTGCATCCTACTACCGACGGTATGGATAGTAGGTACTGTACGAACTGTACGGATACATTCCGACCGGTAAATTCAGTTTTCTGTAGATTCTGTTTTCTACTTATTTCGATAAATCAGTGTTTTCATTTTTTTTAAATATTCAAGTTTCCTGTATTAATATTCCTTCAGCCCAAGCTGACAGCGATTCATTTGACAGTGTAAAACGGATACGTCAGCTGAATTTTATTAGAGCTATATTTCGGCCCTTCTTGGCAAGGGTCCTCTTCAGGTTCAAGCCACTCAAGCTGGAAAATGAACTTGTTGAAAAGCCAATAAGGGCCCAAATATAGGTCTAATAAAATTCAGCTGACGTATCCGTTTTGCACTGTCGAATATTTTCTGTATGCCTGTTTTTTGCATAATGTTATTATAGTTAATATTTTATTTTGTATTTTTCAGGAAAGTCTACGAATATTTGGCTTAAGCCGATCAGAAATTGCCACTGGACTTATTTGTGATTGTGTCACCAGTTTATACCGGCTGGTATGTACAGTGGGCCGTAGCGAATTCGACGGGTATTGCAACAGTTGTTGATGGGACAAGTGAATGGTATCAGCGGGTTGTTCGCTGATGGATTGTCGCTGTTCTCTGATTAGGAAGCAGCGAATTCGGCATAAGCGAGTAAAAAGCCGGAAGAAAATTCGGCCGGACGCAATTTGCGAGAGATGGAATCTAGTGAATTGTATGGAACGTGTTCGGTGTAAGTGTTGAGTGGAACTTTGTTGTGCACGAATGAACGGATGAATAAGCGTAAATGTATTATTATTGATTATTTGTGAAACGGACTGGCACCCTATACGCTCTACTTTACGACAAGAAAGAGCAAGTGTCGTCTCTGATAGTAGTAAGATGCTTCTGATCTTGCTGGCGACACTTTGAGGGTTAAATGACGAAATCTGTTAGCCGCTCTGTTCTTTGGAAGGGAAACAAGAGGCGGAAGAATGGACCAAAGACCGTAAAAGTGGGAAAGACAGTGGTAAAAAGGATGTCCTCAGCCTATTATGTGAGGCCCGTGACGTCACACGAAAAGGCTATATTTTTCATTTACTAACGGAATTGATTGTCCCTAGAACGGTTTATAAGTGTCAACGCGTCCGGCGCCTCGCTGGCCGCTCGGCTCTGTTTCCATGACGTCATAAAAACGTCACGGTCCTCACATAATCAGCTGAGGTGTAGTCGACACCGAAAAAAGTGGGAAACAGTGGACAGTGGGAAAGACAGGAAACTCAACTGAAGTCGCCTCGTGGAAATCGAGCTGCCCGCTACCTACCGTTCTGCCGTTGTCCAAATTTAAACAATGTGGGAGTAAACAAACAAAAAATGTAGACAAACCAAGAGGATTTGTAACTAACAGCACATGACAGGTGAAGTATGACGATGATTTGGCAGAAGGGATCGGCCGAACTGTCACCAGACAGACGTGCTAAAGACAGTCCAACCGCTCGGAGGCACTAATTATCGCGGCTCGTGGGGCTTGTGGGACACCTTATTCTTACCATCCAGGAAGGAAGATACCCTTTGTTCCCTTCAAAGCGGCCTGTTAGACCATTTACATACTATGTATGTAAAGCCGAGCGGCCAGCGAGGCGCTGGACGCGTTTACTTATAAACCGTTCTAGGGACAATCAATAGTGTGACAGGCCGCTTTGAAGCGAACAACTCCCTGGATGGTAAGTATAAGCTGCATGGGGCTTCTGGGAGTTTCCTGTCTTTCCACTGTTACAGTCTTTGGAATGGACTACTTTATATAGAAGTGCCCCCTGAATGTCAACTCCGTCAAGGTATAGGTTCTCACTGCCCAGGTTTCTCTTTCCCCCAACTAGTTTGTAGAACATCATGCCAGATTTTGCTTCTTGTTTCAGACATCTCAAAGTATGTCTAGCCATATTTTCTCTGTTAAAACCGCCTTTGACATAGGAGAAGGAGAAGTGTAGACAGTAGAAAAGCCTGGTTTTGCTTTCATTTCGAAAGAATTTGCAAACAAATTCTTGGTGGGAACAAACAAATCTGGGCACTGAGGACCTGTCTTTGCTTGGTCACAGATCAGATTACTTGTCGTCAGCGTTGTTGCTATTTGACTATAGCGTTCCGTTATAGGCAGTGATGAGATTAGCGCGATCTGGGACACAGCTAGCTTCGACCGCAGTAGATCTAAAACATCACTACAGAGGGGTTCTGATAATTCTGATATGGGATTAGATGCTTAGAGGCTCTTCTGACTGAAGTAGTTTATCACTCTGTGCCTTGGAAAGGGCTATAGAGGGGTTGTAGCCTTCCCAACGAAAACCATAGTTCTACACCATCATCGAAAGATAATAAGGACAAATACAACCATAGTTCTACACCATCATCGAAAGATAATAAGGACAAATACTTCAACAGTGTGGGCTGCAGGATTTTCAACTGAATCAGTCGACGTTTGGGAACCATTCCAAACCAAGTTAATGGATTTATGAGACGGGATTGTATCCGGGCGGATTTTGAACGGAAATACCGGCCGTCGTCGCCGGGAGAAATTGTTTACTGGTGCATAATCTAGCAACAGGAGCGGAAACCGTCTTCTCATGCTAACCGCGTAACCACTTTGCTTTATGACCTGCAAAACTTCCCTATGAGACGAGAAAGTTTGTCAATGTGAAAGGATCCTGCGCGGATGCCGGATCTGAATGCGAATTTTGCAGTTGACCGGAAAATCGGACAAACCCCGCATGTGAAAAAGTTTCAGTCCGAATGAAGAAATCTGTCCGAATTTAATCGGATCTGGTTGCGAATTACGTAAACAACCGGAAAAAAATCGGAAAGTATGTGTTCGTACCGTTCGAACCCAGCGTGTGAAACCAAGGAAGCGGGGAGAGACACTTCTTCGGAACCACACCACTGCTGAACTTGGGGGGTTGCTTATTTATGCGAAATTTTACATGTCGATATTTTGGTATTTTCGTCAAGATTCAGGCAGTGGTTAGAAACTTTTAAGTTCCCCCCACTGTGCGATAGTGTTGGACATAAATAATATTCTGAATTACTATGTTTTGTTTGGTTATCTTTTTTTTGTGCGACGTGTGAGAGCAAGTGAGTAATTAATGATCGTTTTAGGTTAAAAAAAGTTGAACATGATTAAACGGTTGGTTTTATTTCCGAATACACGAATTTTCGCAAAAAAACAGGTCTCTTGCGTATTTAGCATAACGGTGACGAAAAAGTTAAAGCACCGCATTTACAATTAATCGGATTTTTGCGGACAACATATCAGAGAAAACTGAAAAGGCACGTAGTTTTACCAGAACTGGTTGGGTGGCAAACGCAGCGCCATAATTTGTCTTATTTTAAAAACCAAGGCAGCGTATAAATAGCTTTATTTCAGCCAAAGGCCATAGTTGCGTTTTTGCAGATACCATGGTATCTGTTACCACTGTAACTGGATCTACAATTAGTCCTTTTTGCAGTTACCGTGGTATCTGATATACGGTCCACTGCAAAAACGACTATTGCCGAAACTGCACTTTTCGAAGAAAAACTTCCCAAAAGAAAAACTGATATCCAGTTACATCACTAAGTGCTGAACTTCTTTCTCACCAATTTGACAAAATTTGATGAAAGTGAGATGACTTTTCAGATACCACGGTCGGACCGTGATACCTGAATATCAGTTACTACGGTAACTGGCCAGATACCACGACAACTGCAACAACACCAAAGGTTCCGATGGGATCCCAAAAATTCAATATTTGATCCAGATAATTAGGCTAGGTTTCGCCAGACTCCTTGAACATTTTTACTCTTATAATTTAGAAACAGATTAAGGCCAAACAGCTAATCATCTAAGAAAACCAAGTTCAGATATGGATTCAGCATGTGTGCTTACCCCTAGAAGCCGATCAAAACGATCCTGCCTTACTTCTGCGAATTTTTCGGTTTCAGCGAAATCCAGAACTCCTTGTCCGGCGAAAAAAATAAAGCTCAAAAACGAATTCAGCGTATCTCCTTACCACTATATCGAACATCTAATCAACTTAATATCAAAATTTAACTTTTAACAAATTTTCCGGTTTTAGCCGGATTCCGGAAGAACTACATATCCGGCTAAAAAATGATTGTCATATACGGATTCAGCATCTCTTCTAACCCCTAAATCAAACATACAATCAACTACAAATAAAATTTTTACTTTTAACAAACTTTCCGGTTTTGGCCGGATTCCGGGCGAACTGCTTGTCCGGCGAGAAAATGGTTTTCAAATTCGTGTTCAGCATGCCTTCTTCCCCCTACATCGATCATCTTATCAACTTCAAATAAAACTTTTACTTTTAACAAACTTTCCGGTTTCGGCCGGATTCCGGGCGAACTGCTTGTCCGGCGAGAAAATGATTTTCATATTCGTGTCCAGCATGCTTTTTACCCCTGTATCGAACATCGAATCAACTTCAAATAAGACTTCTACTTTTAACAAACTTTCCGGTTTTGGCCGGATTCCGGACGAACTACTTGTCCGGCGAGAAAATGGTTTTCAAATTCGTGTTCAGCATGCCTTCTTCGCCCTACATCGATCATCTTATCAACTTCAAATAAAACTTTTAACATTTAACAAACTTTCCGGTTTCGGCCGGATTCCGGGCGAACTGCTTGTCCGGCGAGAAAATGGTTTTCATGTTCGTGTTCACCATGCCTTTTTACCCCTATATCGAACATCGAATCAACTTCAAATAAGACTTCTACTTTTAACAAACTTCCCGGTTTTAGCCGGATCCCGGACGAACTACTTGTCCGGCGAGAAAATGGTTATCTTAATCGTGTTCAACGTGTCTTCTTACCCCGTAATCGACTATCACATTAGCTGTTTAAAAAAATTTTACTTGCCCCTTTGAACCCCCTCCCCCACCCCTAAATGTAGAGCTACAGGGCCCATCTACGAACTCGACCTTACTCTTGACCCAAAGAATGCTCACACCAAGTTTCATCAAAATATATCATTCCCTTCGAGAGTTATCGTGCTTACAGACGGACGGACGGACAACTTTTGCGATGTCATAGGTATCCCTCCACTTACGTTTTGGGATCCCAAAAACGCCTTTTGACCGTGGTATCAGACACCACGATAACTGCAAAAATGACTTTAGACCGTATATCAGATACCATGGTATCTGCAAAAACGCAACTCATATGACACCAGTAGCCCATATAATGGACTTTGGCGGAACAACAGAGCAAGTATTCACGCCGAAATCCATTAGATATTCATCGCGTTACAGTGATCAAGAAATTACTTCAGCTCAGGTGTTATCTATTAGAGTTTTGCGTTAATACATATTAGTTCTGCCGAAATCCAGATAGATGGCAAACGAAGTGCTTTAACCCTTCGGTAAAACAAGAAAATGAAGTATCTTACATGCCATCTATTAAATTTAGGCGGAACTCAACTCAGACAACGAGCATGTACTTCTCAGTGTTTGTTTCTACGACGGTTCAGTTGCTGGCGAGATCGTTGAAACTAAATCTTCCGTGTATTAAATATACGCTAAGGTTGTGGACAGTACACGATTGTGAACATTTGAGTGACCCTGCTGACCGTTCACCCACGAGGAAATTGTCCGTTCTAACTGGCCTTTAAGAAGCGCGGAACACTTTTTGAGCAACATCGTGCCCTCTTTGGCTTTCGTTGTGCATTGTGAGCGCATTTTCACCCCATAGTCTTGCCCGCGTAGCCCAAGGAGGCCTCCATTTCTGAAGGTTTGCCAGGGCTTTGTTGGCCACGGCTTTAGAGGCATCGTACCAACAGTCACTCGTCCCACTTAAAGCACTTGGCGTGCCGCCAACACCTAGTACTCGATTTTTGAAGGTTTGCAACGGCTTTAAATGTACTGTATCAACAGTAAAGAAACTGGTCACAACACCGATGGCTCATTTCTTGTTATGTCCCCTGATAGTTCGCATAATTTGGCGGCTGCGAGAATAAGACGTCATACTTGAAGTACTTGACGTGCCGCCAACACCTAATAATCTATTTGTGAAGGTTTGCCACGGCGGCTTCAACGGCAACGGCCTTAAAGGTATCGCACCAACAGCCCTCTAATTCGTCACATAATACAGCGCCGGCGCGAATAGCTCGTCACGCTTAAAGCACTTGGCGGGTTGACAACACCGAGTACTCCATTTTCGAAGGTTTGCCACGGTTTCGACGGCAACTGATTTGAAGGTACCGTGCCAACAGTAAAGTAAAGTATTCACTACCGATGACTCATTTCTTCCTCTGTTCTTGGATACGCTACATAATACGGCGCCGGCGCGTAATAACTCGCCCTACTTAAAGTACTTGGCGCGCCCCCAACACTTATCACACTACCAGATCCTGCCATTTTGGAACTGTACACGGTTGCCCTGCTTGGTGCCCGTGAGGCATAGCTTGGGGCTTGAACGGGTACACCGTAAATCGGTGCTGCTTGGAAGGGTATGCCCGGATTCGGTGCTGCTTGGAAGGGTATGCCCGGATTCGGTGCTGCTTGGAAGGGTATGCACGGATTCGGTCCGTTATGCCCCACGCAAGTGCACTTTTCCTGGTATCGGAGAGCGAGGGATCCGGCTAGGGGGCCAGCTCGATAGGGCTTGTTGGCTTTGAAGCGGACAACGCAGATGACGAAGATGAGGATTGCTACGAAGGCAACTACTCCCCCAACGATGCCGATGATGAGCGTGTCGACTGTGTTGAGCCCAGCCTCCACGTGACGATCGCTGCCCGTTGAGCTGAGAGCTCGGTTGCTCTGATTGGCTGGTTGTGTTTCTGTAAGACAGATCTGGTGTAAGAGGGGATTCCGAGATGAGAGCCTTCCCTGTCGTTTGATAATGCCCAAAATTTTGCGGATTGGTCAGAGGACAAGCATTCGTACGTTTTATTAATTTTTAGAAAGTTTTTTTTTCGTTTGATGACAGTAAGGATTAATGACAATGATATAAAGATCTGACAGTGGTTACAAATAAAAAAAAATATTTGACAGTGCAAAACGGATAAGTCAGCTGAAATTTATTGGAGCTATATTGAAGAGGACCCTTGCCAAGAATGGCCGAAATATAGCTCCAATAAATTTCATCTTCCGTTTTGCACTGTCAAATATGATTCGCAGTCGGCTTGGGCTGAAGGAATACTTAAAAAAAAAAAAAATTAACTTTACAGCCACTTTGCTTCTTTAAGTAATATTGACGCCATTGTACTTAAATAGTTATGATCGTTAAGGAATGTTTAAGATTTTAGGGTTTTAATGAGGTCTGTTGTATGTTGTACTTATATGCATATTCTTGTATTTTTCTCTGTAACGTACTCGCCGATTCCGGCAAGAACGTTATGGAAATAACAAAATAAATTAATAAAAACAGAAAAAATAAACATATAAAAAATGACTTGGAATCTAAGGTTTGAAGCCGAGCTGACCATTCATTCCAAATAAAAGTAGAAAAAAACAGATTTTCGGGTTGCCGGAAGTGCAACCGGAATATATGAAACTTTATTTATCCCTCGCACATGATCATAGAGGGATAATCCATATTTATCAGATTTGTCGTGACTTAACATCGATACTTTTCTGTACGCAAAGCTTGTGTTTCGTTTCGCAAACGCAGCGAAAGACTTGCACAGCTCGGTCTGAAAGACTCTTCAGTTGTAACATAAACCCCGCAGAATATCATTGTTATGTCCTTGTCAGAGCTAACCTTTTCATTTCATGCCGACGAAACAGAGCAATCGTAAACTGGAAGGGCCGACGCAGCCCATACGCGACGAGGACTATACTTGAGCACAACCAGGGACCTATAAATTTCCTGTACCTAATGCGTCGCCAGTCAGGGGGCTTGTCATTTCCTATGCTTCTATTTTGTTGTGTTCGACCCTCTCCTACATTCCAAAAATTCCGCTTGGATCGAATCGGCGTTCTTGTTTGCCTCATTGGACGTGAGCGCCAAAGAGACTCCTCCCTCAAGGCACCAGCAGCCAATCCCAAATTTTGTCTATCTGGATAGTCGCGTACTCTATCCCCGTGGGTATTTCGCGAACTACCGGACGGTCGGTCAAGAGCGCATCAGAAATCTCTTACTGACAAGCCCCCTGAATGGCGAGGCATTACAGGAAATGTATGGGTCCCTGGCACAACGCAAGAGTCAATCGCGTTTTGAGTGTAAAAAGCCCTTTATCTAACATGCACTTGAACTGTTGATCGATTCCGTCTCTTCGGCAAGGCCAATCCAGTCCAAGGGACTCTTGTCAGGCTGCAGCTCGAAGAAATGAACCTTCAATCATTCTTCTAGCAACGCCTGACGAGCACCATTTTTAGAGACAAGAGACAAAAAAAAAATTAATATACAATGAAATTTTACACAAAAAAATTCAATGTCATAACAGATCTGCCACGTGAAAATCTATACAGACTTGTTTGTGACAGGACGCAATCGCTTAATCACTTAACATAATTATACTGGAAACAAAAAAAAGGGAAAAAATGCAGTACTATAAATAGAAAAAAATTAAAACTCGTGGCAATCCACAACCGATTCATAAGGTAACCCATCTTTACTCACCAAAAAACTTTTCATCTTATTTTTAAATGAACATACACTCTCGCCATCCTAGTGCTCTCCGGCAGATTATTCCATACTGAAACACCCACATTTCTGAAAACAAAACTTGTCCGCGAAGTATGTCGTCTCTCATGTACAAGGTCCTCTGAATTCCTTGTATCAAATTGCCAAAAAGGGACGAAATGTGATTAGATCCAGTCTTAGCTTACTTTTCGGTTTAGCGCCATCAAATATGATTCGCAATCACCTGGGCTCACTCATGACTACCGTTCGTCAATCTAAATGTATCAATTGAATATATAAACAAAACCTATAGGAGCTGGAGGCAAGACATTTGATAGATAAGTAGTAAACTGAGAGATGGACTGAGACGTGGAAATCCTAACTCACCCTCAGTTATAGGTTCCTTCGTCTTTTTTTCTTCTTTGAGCTGTCCTAGATCATTTCCATCTAGCCAAATAATATCCGGTTCCTCAGGTTTCATCGGCGGGACGAAAGGTCGAGGCTTGCTCTTAATCATGACGTCAACAATTTCTTCCAGTTTCCCGGATTCGTCGTTAGATGGAGTCAGAACCTCTCCCTTGCCCTCACCTAGAAAGGAACATCTCTTAATTCCAGACAGAATTCTGACACAGAGCTGTTATTCTTGGAAACATAGACAAAGCATACTTCTCAGTTTCCTTCGGAGCGGGCTTCTACAGTTGCGAATTGCCGCGGTCACTTAGATATAGAAAGTTGATTTTACAAATTTGCGGTTACTGCCAATGTGAAATACAAAATTTAAGGCAATATCATCGTCATCATCATAATAAGAATATACGAAAAACGTGAGAGAGAATGAACAAGATAAACAATCGTGTCTCGTTGAAAACTTTCACGATGTCTGGAATACAGCATTAACGTATCTCACATGCCTTGTAGGTAAAGGACTGAGTTTGGGTACCATAGCACCCCAATTTCTGACGGCTTGTAGGAGATGAGGACAATATAGGATTGGAGAGTGTGGATGCAACGGCTGAACCGAAGTCGGTGTTTAGCTCCTCCAAGCGTTCCTGCAGTGCTTGAACGCTGAAATCGTTTTTAAAGTTATGAGTTTGGAAACTCTGAACTGAAAGAGAACATTTCCGACGGAAAAGTTTTTGAAAAAAAACTTAGATTCTTATCAAGGTATTTTATTTTATTTGTGCTTTATAAATAAGAAAATAAACTTCTGAAAACACTAAAGAGTTTTTGCATTTTCGATTACGATACAGCTCTTCATAGTAACATATGCAGTTCCGGCTAGATCGAAATCAGGCAGACCCAGCACCTGAGTTGGTGCCAGGCCCGTATCCAGGAATTTATTTCAGGGGGTTTTTGCCCGCGGGATTTATTTCGGGGGGGGGGTTGCCCACGGGTCGGACCAAAAAGTACAAAAAAGACATAGATCAGAGCTTAAAGCCTACAAGAAACTATCACTTTCGTGGGTTTCGGGGGGGGGGGAGGGGGGGTTCGAAACCCCTAACCCCCCTGGATACGGCCTTGGTTGGTGCCTGCAGATATTCGTTCACAGCTCTTCGGCTAGAGGGTGTCGTGTTTTTTTATTCTAAGACTGAAGCTATGAAATTTGCTACTCAGCCAAGTTTTCAGCTGCCTGCCTGTATGGCAGTCACTTCTTGCTGCCAGTCAGCAACAAGAATAGTCTGCACCATTTTTTTTTTTTGCATTTCATTTTGGTCTATATGGCTACTTGCTGAAGTATAATATTAATTCATTCAACTCCAATTTGCGCCTGCAGCTCTGTCGGGCTTCGATCTAGTTGTAAGATGGCGCTAGGACGTCATTATACCACTGAACCGGACAACTTATACAGAGGTTCAAGCATAATGTTAAAGTTTGACCGAAAAGGGCTAGGATAGGACAATCTAGTTACCTATCACTTGTTCACTTAAATTGGCTTGAAGACCCGCTGAAAATGAGTTACTTCGTTGTTCCGCTATTCACGAATAATTGATTTTCGAATAGAGGAATTTCCGTGTGATTTGTGGTGCCTCTATGCGCTTGCATTTTTGCTGTATGCCTTACGAGAAAGATTTATCATTTTTTTCTTGTTCAGGCACTAAGCAATCTTCACGAATCTCCCCACTCCCCACTGAAAAGCCGCATTTGTGTTGAGATTAAAATTTCCCGCGTCATAGTAAAATTTTTGCTGTGGGGACGGCTGGAGATATTCTGAGCCTCATAACTAGAGCAGATAGTGGAAAATCAAAAAATTCCTTTGCAGAATCCAAATAATTCAGTGTATCCAGTGAAATGACACCCCATTGAGTTGGCTTTTCAGTTAAACTTTAAGCATGAGTGGAAGAGCATTGCTTTACAATATGTTAGTTTGGTAGATCGGTAATGTTGTCGTAGTCTCTTCGTTTTTCCTATTTTTAGTCTTTTTTTCTAGAATTAAGACCTACCTTCACATATTAGTTCATGTTCTCCAATGTCCGTGAGGCGTCTTTCCTCAAACTCGGTCGGTCCTGAGCATCTCCATTCCTATGACGAAAAAAATTGGGGTCAAGTACTGGACATCTTCTGTAGTGTAGAAAAAAACTAAAACTACCACTCAGCAAACTTTTTCATGTTTTCCGCCCTTTATTCAGGTTATGATTTGCACATCCCGTTCCGCGTTCATTTTCTTCTTTTCTCTCTTCTTCTAAGTTTATTTATGTTGTTGTTAATATTATTAAATTATTAATTTAATAATATTAAATTAATAATTGTTAATATTAATTGTTAATATTATTAATTTAAATATAATGGGGAATTTAAATATAATGGGGAATAATCACATTCGGCAATACACATTTTTTTGTTTTGAATTTTTTAATTTGAGTATTATGTGTAATGGTAATATCTTTATTGAGGGTAGGACGACATCCCTGGACGCTAGGCTTGAGTTATTTTTTATTTTTTTATTATTATTTTTTTTTTTTTTTTTTTTTTGAAATTAGTGATTGTGGGAGATCTGTGTGGACCTGGAGGTGAACCTCGAGGATGAAGCAGTAAGTAAAAATAAAACAAATTCTCCTATTGTTCTTTATTTATTATGATTTAATAGTGAAGAGACTCGTTTTTTTGTTGTTTATTTTTGGTATTAACCCCTATGTAACGGGCCACGGAGCTTTGTAGGGGTCCGAAATTTATTTTGTTCAATTATTTTTAAATTTAATAAACTGAACTGAACTGAACTGAACTTATTTACATATTACTACCTATTTTTATGTGCATGTTTGTTTGCTCTTTGTTGCCTATTATTTACTTATTGTGGCAGTTCTCATTAAACGTTGAAAAGAAAAACAATGATCGAAAATCGCACAACCCGCATGCAGACGCAAGCCCCCAAGTTTCACGAGAGGGGATGACCCCTATCCTTTCAATGGGCGGAGCCTTGTTTTGTAATTTTGCTATTATATATTCTTCTATAGTTATTACTATATATCATTTTTCAGCTTTTACCATACTCCGTCTTTACCAAGACTAAAATATAAATATAAATAAAAAATGTATTTAACTTAATTTATTATACATTGCGGATAAGGCTTTCACAAGATCCGAGGGATGGACCCCTGTTCTTTCAAAGGCCGTAGCCCCCTGTTGTCTCATGGAAGACCAATGCACCGACTTAAAGCACGTATCTATACCTGACAGGTTCCATGTATGACTTGAACCAAGAAAATAAAACAATGAATGAATGAATGAATAAGTTTATTACGTAACGAAGAGATTGGTTGCAAATTTCCACTGCATAGAAACCTCGTGACATAAGGCGTTTTTCCGTGACACAATTGTGGGCCTCACACTTCTGAGTGTTTTCCGCAGAAACACGATTGTGTGCCACACAGTCGAGCCACAAGTTGAAACTCGCGACGCTGTTTTGTCTATTTTTTGGGCGGTAATTTCAAATGTCTAAATATATAAATAAAATTATGTAAAAATCTCAATTATTCCAGGCTTTCGTCCTTACCATTCCGTGCAAAAAGGATCTTCAGTTTTAAGTCTACATACTTGAGAAAGTTTTTAATTTTATTGTTTTGCCGTGATTTCGCTGCTAAATTTGAATTTCCCGCCAAAATCGAGCCACAAAATCGACGATCACCTCGGCAGTTGTTTGTCTAATTTGAGCAACAAAGGGAGCCACCAAAATCTTGTTGGTCGCAGAAACACACTTATGGGCCGCACAAAAGGCCGCGGAAACGCTCTTTTCGAGCCACAATCAACCCACAACCTGTTTGTTGGAGCACGGAAAAACGCTTACAGTAGTCCGCAAAGAGCGTAGAGTACATTTGACACAAATGACGCGGCGAATTCGAAACTACGTGGTAGCGTGGAAAGTCAGTAGTGCTGTTCTGTTTCTAATTTCTCCTCTTTATTTTTGCCAAATGAAGCTCGGCCGCGCTCTCTGCAGACTTCTATGAATGAATGAATGAATTTAATCCCAAAAAAGCCCAAGGGCCATGGCGGGAAACATAAAACAATAACAAAAAACATACACTCCAAAACAAACCAAAAATCAACTTCTATAAAAATAGTTCACGGTGGGTCATAGCTATCTTCAGGAATCTACCCAGCCTTCGGAGATCACCAAAACACTTACTACCCATAATCGAAATCAATTCCCTTTCATCCCAAACCTCCCGGCCAAGCACTTCCTTTCTTAATCCTTTCAGCTCCTCGCAATAACACATCAAATGTACCGCATCCTCCCCCTCAACACCACACATCGGACAAAAATAAGGACCAGTACCTTTCCTCTCTCGACCAATATACTTTCTCCGCATCCCCACTGGAAGAGCGTCCGCCCTAAGACTCACCATCCACCTCAGTTCTGCCCCCCCCCCAATCCCAACTTGTCTCTTTAGCCATACCATACAACTTCAGAGAGTGGTGAATGTCAGGCGGAGTCTACGCACTTTTCACTAAAGTCGCAACGACTATACCGGGGCAATATTTCTATAATTTCTCTTCGTTATGTTATTCTCTTTCCTTTACTCAAATGAGTACATATGCAATCTGACAGGCGTATATACTTGCTTTAGCTCTAACGAAAATAGAGGCTCGTCGTTACATAAGAAAGTATTATTTATTCCTGCCCTGATTTCTTTCGCAGCACTGATTGAGTACCAGAACAAGGCGCGGTGGGAATTCCGAAAATGCAACCGATGAGATAACGAATGGGCGTTTCCGAATTAAAGAACGAGATCAACTGTGTGCGCCTATTAATTAATGGATATGAGCGAAGTAAACATGGATAAGCATTACTTCTCAACATAAAATGAAGCCGCTTCGACATGAGAACGTTCATAATATAGGCGTTGGTCGGTGTTCAGCCCAGCGAGGTAGAAAGTAGGCTACAACCGGAAACCGGACACGAGGCTTGGCAGTAGGGGGCGGGGAAGCAGCAACGTTGTTCTCAGTTTTAGGGTACTTTCCGAGCCTATACATAATTTCTGCGGTTTTCACTTTTATTCGGCCGTTCACGGCCGTCTTCACTTCCCATTCACTGTCCTTTACTTGTCATATCTGGTCATACCTTGTAAGTGTATTAGTTAATTTGTTTCCGTTTTTGAGTATTTTGCAAACATTTTATTCCTCTTCTAGCTTTAAGCTATTTGGAAATAAACTTGACTGATTGATTGATTTACGGCTCGCCGACACCCACGTTAACGGGAAAGGCGAAACCAGTCTACTCTCCTGTTTTCGGCGATAGAAAAACAAGGGCTTTACCTTTAAATCATTCTGGAACTGGTGAACATCATCATCCACATATCGTATATCCAGCAGGGGAGTCTCGGGTTCAAATCCATTCGAGGACGTCCCTCCAAGGACGGACTTGACTACAATATCCCTCACTTCAAAACTGGGGAACTGTCGGGGTTCCCTAGGTCCATTATTGCGTCTGCCCTGCCTTGCACTACTGAATGTTATGATGCTATCAGTCGTAGGCGCTTCTCTAACAGCGCGGACATCTAAGCGCTTGTTATTTGGGCGCGAACGATCGGACGCGCCATCCAGCGTTGACAGCTCCTTTTCGGCTAACCTCTCTCTCGCTAGCTGGTGCCTCAAACGCGACAATACCCACCTCCTAAGGGCTCTGGCGTTACAATCACAAAACACCGGGTTTTCGGGTAGTCCTTTGAGCTCCAAAAACGAACTATGATTCTCTACTACCGATAGCACTTGGGGGCTTAGACTAGTCAACTTAGTACCGGAAAGGTCAAATATAATATGACTGGACATGGGCACCGGGAATAATAGGGCTGGGGGGAGGGTCATGATCGCCGTGTCACGTAGGGCAAATCGGAGGTTAGGACTAGAAATTCCTGCAAGCGTTCCAGGGCTGATTGCCTTGAGTCCCCCACGCCCATGCACCTCAACGTCCTTTAACCGTGGCAAAAACGCAGGAAGTAGTTGGTCTTGCAACACTGCCTCCGAGATTTCAACTTTGATACGTTCCAGGGTAGTAAACCTTTGTAAGATCGCCTTAATTTCTAGGGACTCGAGTCGAGGGAATCGGTAAATCCAAAGCTCTTGCAGAAGAGGCAGGTTTTCGAACGCTGATGATTCCAGGCGAATCATCTGCTGTAGGTTTGAAATATGTAGGGTTCGGATTGACTTGAGGTAGTTGAAGTCGCCTTTGATGATGTACTGGATAGGGTTTTTCGAGAGGTATAGCTCCTTTAAGTGCGCTAGTTTCGGCCAGGAGCCAGAGAGTCCCGTGTTTAAGTTCATGATCTTATTTCGAGTCAAGTCTAGGCTTTCGAGATTAACCGTCTTTTGGAAGACGGAGTCTCCAATTCTTTCAATGGCATTGTTCGACAAATTCAGCTTTCGTAAGAACAATGTTTCCAGTGTCTGTATCCTAGTTATACCCACTCCCGCCAGGTTCAAATCGCGGACAGTTTTGGGCTCCGTGAAAATATTCTCGATCGACTCCGACGACAGAGGATTGAACGACAAGTCTAACATTTTCAGATTCACCAAAATATCCACATTCGATGGGATTTCTTTGATTTTGTTTCTAGCCACATCAACAGTTTCTAAGAAGAAATACTGCTTCTGCAGAGCTTCCACTGGGACGTTTTCCAACCCGTTCGAAGCTAAGTTTAGAGACTGTAGTCTCTGTATTTTGCTCCTTTCGAAAATATTACCGGGCAGTGAGGTTATCCGGTTCGATTCCAGATTCAGATTCAACCGGACGATTCCTTGGAAAACTGAGCTGGGCAGGTCTTGTATCGAGTTGAAGCCAAGGTTCAAAAATTGTAGCTGCGACGAGTTTTGGAACGAGGATTCTTCCAACACCCTTAACTTGTTGTAGCTTAAGTCCAAGTGTCGCAAGTGGACCATTCGGGCAAACTGTGAGTCACTAATAGCGCTTAAGCGGTTTCTGAACATACTTAGGTACTGTAGGCGTCGCAATTTTCTTGAAAGCTCGCTTGGCAGACTTTCAACTTGGTTTTCACTCAAGTCAAGCACTTCCAAGGCGGGGGTTGAGCTCAGGAAGGCAGGGGTGACTTCCGAGAGTTTGTTGTTTTTCAAAAAGAGCCTCTTCAACGGGCTGGTGCCACCGTCGTTGGTGAGAGTCGACACCTCCAGTGTGGCAATCTTGTTACTCTCCAGGTTCAGAGCTTGCAGCTTTGGCAAGTTCCTAAACGCTAAGGACTGGATTTCGCGGATTTCGTTCCCAGATAGGTTGATAGATGTCAGCACCGGCATGTTGCGGAAAACTTGAGAAGGTAGCATCCGCACGAAATTATTTTGCAGAAATATGCTCTTGACGTTTTTTAAACCATCAAACAACCCCGCGGGCAAAAACTGCAGCATGTTTGAGCTAAGATCCACTATTTCCAACATTTCCAAATCACTAAAACTGTCCAAGTCTATCCTCTCCACCGCATTTCCGCTAAAGTTCAGTAGCATCAGCGACTTTATTCCCGAGAAATCGGGTCTCGTGGCACGGCTTATATTATTGAACTCCATGTATAGCGAGTCAATAAAATCTAGCTTCAGGGGTGGTATTTCGTCTAGCTTATTAAAGCTCATATCAAGGAATAATAGAGATTTTCTTAGGGGCGCAAAGGCAGATTCAGACAGCGTTGCCAACTGGTTTCCCCGCAGGTTCAAAATTCGAAGGCTCGTCATTTGTTCGAACGTATTATCCGGGATTTCTCGGATTAGGTTATAGCTCAGATTGAGTTCGGTCAGTTTCGTGAGTCCGCCGAAGACTTCGGTAGTGACTACCCCGATTCTGTTGAAGGCTAGGGAGAGGCTTCGGAGACTTTTCAAGTCTTCAAGAGCTGCGGTAGGGACTGAGAAGATGTTGTTGTCTTCGAGGTTGAGGTTTTCTAGTGAGGTCAGCCCCACGAACGAGTCGACTTCCACCTAAAATAAAAAGTCACGTAAGGCGCTTAAAGCACAACTGAACGCCTATACTATCCCAGTAAACTTCTCACTAAGGCCCCTCCCCCAACTTTCTTTCACAGTCGCTCACGTGAGTTCACTTTGTAACTCAGGTCAATCGTACATGGAGAGTTCTTGCTCAGTGTCGTATCAGACGCGCCTACCAATCACAAACGCTGGTCAACACAATCTATCGTTAGTCTTCATAATAGACATCTTCAGCCACCGTGGTGTTTTTAGTGAAGTGTTGTTGCAAGGTCGCTTTCAGCTCCGCGACACAATTCTGTACAGGCAAATCCCCAATCACTGTATTTTTAAAACATTTCGTTTTCTTTTACAGCTCCGTCTTGTAGGCCATAAGTTTTTAATAATGACAATATGCGATTGACAGAAGTCGGGAAAGCGTCAAAATCTGGGTACGGCCGTCTGAAGTTCGAGATATGCTGAAGTAGCTTACAGTCAAGGTTGAAAAACGTTTTAAAGTTTAACCGATTAGGGCTGAGACACAAGTTACCCATCACCTTTTCACTTAAATAGGCTTGAAAACCCGATGAAGATGTGTTACTTTGTTGCTCTGCTATTCATATAATCGATTTTCATCGAATGAGCTTTTCTCTCGGATTTGTGGTACCCTGTACCTCTATGCTTGAACTATTTAGCAACTGCAACGGTAAACGATCGTCGAAAACAAATCTGTTATTGGTCACAAACAGTAGCGTGTTTTTTCATAAGTGACCTTCAAATCTGATTTTTGCTTCATTAGCCACTGAAACGCGCTTTTGTTGAAATTCAAATTCTCCCCGTCTGGATGAGCCTTGTCTTGTCGGGCCAGCAGTGCATATTTTGAGCGTCACAATTAAAGCCCAAGATGAAAAAATAAAAATCCCATAGCAGAGTCCCAATAAATCACTGCATTCAAATCCTAAATATAGTAATAAGCTGGCTTTTCAGTTCAACTTTAAAATATATGAGGTAAAGTAGAAGTCCGACGGTAGTCTGAAGCTTGAGACACGCTCATGTAGCTCACATGTGTTGTGTTTTTGCAGATACCATGGTAGCTGTTATCACGGTAACTGGATCTGCAATTAGTCGTTTTTGCAGTTACCGTGGTATCTGATATACGGTTGCTCTGCAAAAACGGCAATTGCCGAAATTGCGCTTTTCGAAGTCATTCCAAAAGAAAAACTGATATCCAGTCACATCACTAAGTGCCAAACTTCTTTCCCACCAATTTGACAACAACTGGCCAGATACCACGATAACTGCAAAAACGCCTTTTGACAGATGCCACGATAACTGCAAAAACGACTTTAGACCGTGGTATCAGATACCATAGTATCTGCGAAAACGCAGCTAGTGTATTCAAATCCAAGATATTATACTAACAAGCTGGCTTTTCAGTTAAACTTAAAAATTTAGGCAAAGTAGTAGTCCGACGGTCGTCTGAAGTTCGAGACACGCTCATGTAGCTTACATGGTTTTGAGCAGAGTCGAAGGTTGAAAAAAGTTTAATATGGAATTACTATTGCAAATGCGAGTGGTCGATTTAGTTGACTGATTCAAACAACTTCAACCTTTCAAGGAAAGATGAGCAGCAATTAGTCGTATCATTTCCAACAATTCCGAGTTTCATTTTCGAGAGCACAATTAGCTCTAGCAAGCAATTAGAACACCTAGCTGCTTAGATGGCCTGACCTTCTGAAAGAACTATTGTTTAGGGCAAAAAAGCAAAACAACACCGCAATGATGCACCTTACGCGTGGTGGCCAATGTTCCGATTTCTCTGTGGTTAAGCCCTGGCCTCAATATCCTCTGTCACGAACATTAGTGATCATAACACTATTTAGTACAAGAATCTGGGTGGGTTTGAGCAAGAATGTTTGTAATTATAATTGCGTCTATTTTACCTCTAGGTAAATTCTAGTCGGGAGTCAGACTTTGATCATTAGCCAGAAATTACTAATTTTCATTTTATTAAAGTTTAACCGAAAAGGACTGGGATAGGACAATCTAGTTACCCATCACTTATTCACTTAAATTGGCTTGAAGACCCGCTGAAAATGCGTTACTTGGTTGTTACGCTATTCAGGAATAATCGATTTTCAAATAGTGGAATTTCCGTGTGATTTGTGGTACCTCTAATTTGTTGTATGCCTTACAAGAAAGATTTATGACTTTTTTTTTTGTTCAGGCACTAAGCAATCTTCACCAATATCGCCACTGCCCACTGAAAAGCCTTGTTTGTGTTTAGATAAAAATTTCCCGCGTCATAGTAGAATTTTCGCTGTGGGGACAGCCGCAGATATTGTGAACGTCATAACTAGAGCAGATAGTGGAAAACAAAAAAATCCCTTTGCAGAATCCAAATAATTCAGTGTATTCAACTAAATGACACAAAAATAAGTCGGCTTTTCAGTTAAACTTTAAACGTTTAACCGCGTGAAGAAGACAGAGACTACTTGACAAGAAAAGAAAAGACAGATAGAAACATCGGAATATGTACAAGAATAACAAAGCCTCCAGGAGCGCCCTGGAACCTCAAGGGGCATCCTGGAAATCCTGAAATACAGGTGTCAGGAAATCGGGACTAAATTTGGTTTTAGGCCGAAACAGCGTAAATTCAGATCGTCTTTAAAGTTTAACTGAAAAGCCAACTTATTTTCATGTTTTGGAATCGAATAGGCTACACTGAATTATTTCGAGCCATCTAAGGGATTTTAATTTTTTCATCTCAGGCTCTAGTAGCGACGTTCGGAATATGCGCTGCTTGCACGACACGCCAAAATTCATCCAGCGGTGGCGAATTTGAACGTCAGCAAAAGCGTGGATTCCAATGGCCAACAAAGCGTCTATCACGTCTGAGAGATGACAACGTAGCGCAAGATCACATCTGAGGAACGCCCTCTATTTCCAGGACTGAAAGTTGCTAGACAGTTGCTTTGCTAAATATTTTATGCATATAGAGGTAAAAGCGCGTCCGTAAGAATAAGTTCATTCGATAAACTGTTATTCGGAAACAGAAACGCATTTTCATCGGGTCTTCAAGTCTATTTAAGTGAATTAGATGATGGATAGCTAGACTGTCGTATCTCAGCACTTTCGGTGAAACCTTCCGCATTGCTTTTCAACATGTATTTTTTCTAAGAAAACTACCAGCACAATGAATGCCAATAGTTGCGTTTTTGCTGATACCATGGTATCTGATATACGGTCTAAAGTCGTTTTCGCAGTTATCGTGGTATCTGATACCAGGGTCAAAAGGCGTTTTTGCAGTTGCCGTGGTATCTGGGCAGTTACCGTGGTAACAGATATTCAGGTATCACGGACCGACCGTGGTATCTCGTCGTAGTCTCTGAAAAGCCATCTCACTTTCATCAAATTTTGTCAAATTGGTGAGAAAGAAGTTTGGAACTTAGTGATGTAACTGGATATCAGTTTTTCTTTTGGGATGACTTCGAAAAGTGCTATTTCGGGCAATAGTCGTTTTTGCAGTGGACCGTATATCAGATACCACCGTAACTGCAAAAACGACTAATTGCAGATCCAGTTACCGTGGTAACAGATACCATGGTATCCGCAAAAACGCAACTATAGTCATCTCTCGAATATTCCAGGAATTCGTCCCCACTAGTCCTGCACCAAAAGCTCGACGTCACGCGCGTTTCACATGGCTTATTACTTTATTATTATGTGAACAGTTTGTCTTTTGTTGTCAGTATTGACATTAGGTTGATCAAATTGTTTGATAATTAATAGTTGATGAAATGTTCTATTTTTCGGTTGTGCTCAGCTGGAACACGGCGTGAATTAGTAGTAGTAGCAAACTAATTTAATTGTCTATGTACGCTAAATTCTGAATATAGCTTTGATCGCGCGCAAAAAGAGGCGAATGAATAGGGACTATTCAGCGGTCAAGCACCAGTAAAGGCAGCGCGGAACACAGACTGTCATTATCATGCGTCGTATAAAACGGCTTTATAACGTAGGATGTTACAAATAAACCACATGTTAACAGATAGTGTGTTGTCTGTTGAAACTCCGCATCCTTGTGATAGATGTCGTGAAACTTCTGGTGGTCAACCACTTATGCAGGATGCCATCGAATAGACTACATTTACGTACAAATTTGCACAGTAGACCCAGTGGCAGGCTCTTTTGAGACATCAGCAGTCAAGTGAATCTGGCGAATGACATTGACCTTCATTAGTGTCAAGAATTGAACTTGGGTACTCGGGAGAGCAGTGCGGCGGCCTCTGACGCCTTGTAAGTCAACAACCGAAGTTCTGATCCCCTTGGCTATACCCCGGACCCTTTCCTATTACCAAGAGTGATAAGTTCATACCAGGTCATCTTTACAACTTTAATAATTCGAAGAAGGGGAGAGTGAGAGATCGGATGTTCTCGAGATAGAAAGTTCCAAAAATTTGCATAGTCAACTTTCTGAATTTTGATGTCATTCATGATCAAATTATGATTATGTAACCTACATATTTTAACAAAGAAACACAATGGAATACAGAAAAGTAAATTGTCTCACCTTTCGGAGCGAATTAACTGCCAAATTCAATGACTTGAGTTTCGAAAGTGTCTGAAGCGTCCCGTTTCCAAGTTCACTGATGCTATTCCGGCTCACATCCAGAACTTCGAGGTTACTTAAACTGAGGATTGACAAACCGTCAACTCTCTGAAAGAAAGGAGGGAAATAACGATGAGAAATATTTAGAAAGCGTCTAGTCAAGGTATCTGCATCTTTCAACCCCATTCTGCCTTAGTAGGCTAAAAAGTATTTTCTGCGTATAGCAGAACGGGTATCGAAGTCCAAGTAGTGGTCATGGGTTTTCGAAAATCAATCGAGAACGTTCACTTCTATTCGTGCGATCATTTCGGCGGCCGTTGCTTTCTCTCCGTCCGTGGCCGAGTGGTTAGCGCGCCGGACTCGCAAGTGAAGGGTCGCTTGTTCGAGTCTCGGTAGTGCCTTCTGTTTGGTTTGGGGCGGGGGTTAGTGGCGTAACCCTGTAAGACAAGCCAAAGTCCACCCAGCTTCAAATGGGTACCTGGAGAAATCCGGGGAAGGTAACAGGAAGGGTGTGCGAAAGCACAGGATGGCTGGCCCCCAACCCCCCATTGCACTTCCTGGCTGAGGGCCGAGAATCGGAGATCAGCACCGCCAGTTTGGCCTGTCAAGGCTAGTGCTGATACCTTTACCTTTACCTTACCGTTGCTTTCTCTATAAGACTAGCTGGTAATACACTTTATGGCTATCTCTCCTTGCCGCTGCGAAATCTCCGGCCTCTCCGGGTATTATTATTATTATTATTTAATGAAAAACCTGTCACATGACAAATCATGAAAAGACAGAACTCAAGGAACTTAAGGTATCTAGCGGAAGAAAGGCAGAAGTGGTGTCACAGCTGCTCCCAAAGATCGTCGTGATTGCTTGATACAGGATGTGAGTTGTTGAGTTTGAGTCGTTACGGACGCGCTTACTCCTTCCTGAGGATCACTGGCGTGTATTGGACTTAGTCATATAGAGTATTGGTCTTACGCTTGCTTGTGCTCTTGTCTCTGTACTGAATTGCCACCTGCACTGACCTGCAGAGCTCATATCGAGATTATCAAATTCGGTTCATGGGTAGTTAAAGGACCGTTCATGGGATCGACGAAAAGCAGGAAAGGAAAGGAAAGAGAAAAGCAGGAAAGGCAAGCCATGGTGCACGAAAAAAGCAGGCAAGATACTAAAACCAGGAAAGGCAAGAACAAAATGGCGAAAGAATTTACCAGAAATCGAGGATTCGAAAAGGCGGCAAGCTGCTCCGTGCCTTTCCTCTGTTTAGTATCTCGTGATGGGTCAGCAACTTGCATTTTTTATAAGTAAAAATTTTCCTTCTTTTAGTATCCTGCTGCATGGTAGGCAACTAAAATCATGCTAGTCCTGCGAGGGGTCGGCCAATAAGATATTCGAACTACACCTTTTCCGGCTTTTAGTATCCTGTCAGTAGGCGACTAGGAGATACTAAACTGATTTTAGTTGCCTACCGACAGGATACTAAAAGGGGGAAAAGGTATCTTGCCTGCTTTTCTCGTGCACAATGGCTTGCCTTTCCTGCTTTTCTCTTTCCTTTCCTTTCCTGCTTTTAGTCGATCCCACCGTTCATCGCTACACCAATCCACTCTACTTCATAAACCGTTCGACGGACTAACATTTCTGAGAATTCGGAATTCTCATGACAATCATCCACACCAACGGTTGCGATTCTGAATTTGCCGTGTTTGACTTCTTTTGAGCCGGACCACGACCCCGATTATGGTTTCCAAGGAGCTCTTTGATCAGAGAGAAACGGTTGCACTTTTTTCTGTGTCCTGATCAAAGCCGCGGTGGACGAGTGCGGCTAAAAGCCTGTTCTCATTTTCTTAAAGCAAAGCATGGCTTCGAAGGGCTTGGAAACGTTTGAATACTGGAATATAAACGGAACTACTGCCACATGTTCTTTAAGCGATGACTGTTATGCGGCGAACCTTTCGCCTTGTTTGACTTTAAGATTTCTGTTCAGTAGGTTAGAAAGGCTAACGGAAGATGCACTTTCTATTTCTATTTTTGTCTTGAATCCTACCACAGATAGAAACAACAAAGTTAGGTAAATGCAGAAAGCCGTGACTTTCAGCACCAATGTGACAATAGTACGGAAGGTCATGACAATTATGACAAATCCACATGCGACATGCATCGCAGTGATGCAGACATTTACAAAATTAGAGAGATTTACAAAACTGACACTTTAAAAACAATGAGCAGAAAAACAAAACCTTGGTTACCACCAACGGCAAAACAGCAACTACTTGCGTGTGGTTTCAAATGCTTCGTGGCCTTTTAAACATAGTCTTTTAACCTTTCAACTAAGCAAATTGTGCCCTTTTAATATTTGAAAAAGTCATCGTTTCCGGAAATTAAAGCTCTCAATTAGCACCATTTCTTAAGCACACACTTAAACAATTTGAAAGACGGGCAGTTTGGAGGATCCAGAAGCGCGTAAAAAATTTTGTCCCACACAATCTGATGAAGCGGAACGGTTGATACTCCACTGCTGTAATTAACAATGAAAAAAAATATTTATTTTGTCAAAATAATTGTTGTTGTTAGTATAAGAGCTTGGAACTGTTTATTATTTTGTTACTTTTTTTGTCCAAAATGGTGGAGGTCGTCTACCCATTGTCATTCATCAACATCATATCACTTTGTATTTGGAAATAAAACTGAAATAAACAATTTGAATGATCAGAAACGGGCTCCAATCTGGGGAAAGTCATACAACTCTGGCTTAAAAGTAATTTAGGCCAAATTAAATCCCCGTACAGTCCCGAGAAAACGCAATCCTTGTATCTTAAAAGACAGATGCAGCTGTGAAACGGGGGATGAATTTGCACGTATTCTTCGACCTTCGTCGTCAATGTTGGAAGTTTTGCAGCACGAATGCTGACCTGCGAAGCTTTGCTAAAAGAACAGCACTTACTTCAAGCAAATTGGCATGTAGACTGAGGAGGCGTAGGTTGGACAGTGCGCGTATCGCCGAAGTGGGAATTTGCGAGAAGAAATTGTTGCTAAGGTCCAGCTCCTCCAGCTTCTCTAGACCTAAAAGCAAGGGGATGGTAAGTATTAAAAATAAAGGTGTTTGTTCGATGCCGCACAAAGGCGACTTTATCAAGCATGTTAAACGACAGCTCGCATTACAGAGGGAATTCAATATTCTTTCAGCCAAGGTTACAGCGAATCATATTTGACAGTGCAAAACGGATACATCAGCTGACTTTTATTAGAACTATTTTCCGGCCCTTCTTGGCAAAGGTCCTCTTCAGGCTCAAAGCCGCTCAAGTTAACAGGATCATCAGTACAAGGAATTTCAGACCCCAAGCTCTTCTCTACACATAAAACGAAAGCTAATCCAAATGCAGAGAAATCTCTACCCGATCAACGACCCAATCGAGCAGCAAAAATAGCAGCCGTGTCCAAAATGAAATCTCAGCAACCATTTTAATTCCAAGCTACTCTCACAAAAGATTTAACCAAGTTGGATATTTAAGACTAAGCTAGAATCTTTAGTGTTTTTTTTACACAAGTTTTTTCGCTATTGCATTAGCACGCCTTGGTCTCTAAACTTGTAGTTCGATTATTCTCGTATTATTTTCGATTATTCGATTATTCTCATTCGACTATTCGGTATTGAAAACTTTGAACAGTAAAATCCAGAACTTTCATAAAAAGGATGAAAACATTCTTGTCCATCACAACCTTTTTCCTTTTGTCACTTTCCTCTTACCCTTCCACATTAACGTATCGCCTTGTAAACCGAAAGTCGATGTTTAAATCCCGCCTCAGGAAAATTCTATGTTTCACCTTTCACGGTCGCAACCTTGCCTCCGTCGTTTTAGATCACAGAAATGGTATATAGACCTTTAATAATAATAATAATAATTTATTTTTAACCCACAAATCGTAAAAGACGAAAATAGTTGAGTACAAAAGAAAATAAGAAGGCATAATAGGGGCGTAGGTTACACATACCAGGGACCCATAAATTTCCTTACAGGGGGCCTGTCATTTCCTATGCTTCTATATTGATATGATGACCGAACCAAATCCATCTTCCAAAAATCCCGCTTGAGTCGATCGGCATTCTTGTTTGCCGCATTGTACGTGCGCGCCAAAGAGACTCCTCCCTCACGGCGCCAGCAGCCAATCCCAAATTTTGTCTATCTGGATATTCGCGTATTCTATCCCCGTGGGTGTTTCTCGAACTCTCAGACGTTCGGTCAAGAGTGCATCAGAAATCTCTTATTGACAGGCCCCCTGAATGACGAGTCATTACAGGAAATTTATGGGTCCCTGCACATACAAACAAAAGCTATTCAAGAGTCAGACAGATGAATAAGATGCGTTACGTTGCTTACCTCCAAAGACGTCATCAGTGAGTCCGGCAAGTTTATTGTATGCCAGATCCATGTTTCGTAGCTGTGTGAGTTTGTTGAAGCTGCGATTGTCGATCGATGTGATAAAGTTGCTGCTGAGGTTGAGGTTTTGGAGAGCAAGAGGGGTAGGAAATGAGTCTTTCACGATAGAGGCTAAAACGAAAAGACAGAAGTTACGACTTGACGAACGAACAGGCTAATGGCAACTACTTTCAAAAAGAAGAGAAATTCTGAATGACTTTTTGCAGAGGCGCAATGTCGATAAAAGATTTTTTTTTAAAATATACTATTAAGAAGCATAATTCTTCATGACGTCTAAAAGCGTCTAACATTAATTACAATACTTAATTATAACCCGTCGAAAATGCCCTATAGGGTGGTTGTACTGACGGGTGGAGGTAATGACGGGCGGGCGAAATGGCGCGTGAACTGGTGGTGGGCGGACTCAACGGTGCATCAGAGCAAAATAACACTAGGGAGTAGCGTCAAGACCTATGCTTTCCTTGATTCGCAAACAAGCCATACTATTAGCGCCGCCCACATTTAAAGCGAGACAAACTTGTGGGTTCAGAAATTTCTGGTAAAGCTAAGATGCAGTCTGCACACATCGGGAAAACAGGGAAGGTTGAGTCTTTTTTTGCTTTGTTCAGAATATGAAGATACTGGAGCCAGCGCTGGTGTACGACCGATTGAGTTTCAGTAGGGACGTTCACTATCGCTAGTGGTCCTAGTGTCGCTGCTATTCGAGTGCGTTTCAAGTCTTGGCGCTACTCCCTAGTATTATTTTGCTCTGCAGTGCATCAACTAAGCTATGGGATATTTCAGTTGGTCAGCCGGCTGTCGGAAAAGTGGACGTAGTGACGGATTTGGGTAGGTGAATTGACGGGTGAGTGTAACGACAGGTGCTCAAGCATTCGCCCTTTTGTTATTCCCTTTCATTTTACTTTCACGCATTTAGCTCAAGTTTTTTTTCAGGCTCTTTTTTTGCGGGTTTGAACCAAAACTGGTGGACAAAGTTCCCGGATCAGGTCTACTGGCCTATTGTTAGTTCAGCCTTTAGTAATTGATCTTTAGTTTCGTTTTTCCTTTCACAAAAAATATCCGATATTACAATTAATAGCATTCATAGAGTGGACCACTAATTTAATAACAAATTTGTTTCACCTTCCGAAGCCAAAAACTACCGGAAACAGAATTACCAACTGCAAACATACAACCACAGACAAAAGAATAACATGTGCGCTGAATTCACACTCTTATTTTCAGCAAAAAAAAAATGTTTCCAGTCGAGCTTGCCAAAACCCATTCGCAGGTCGTAAGAAACATAGAATGGGAAACAAACATGAAGCGAGGGGTTGCCTACGCTCGATTTTAGTGTGCAGCAAGTTCCCGGTGCCGCGGTATTCGGCTGTGCCGGCATCGACTGCCGCGTGTTAAAACAACAAAATCAGCATGTTGACAAGCGGAATCGCCTAACTTACGGTCGGCACCGGTGACTACACCGCTGGTTTCGGCCGGTGCCAGGAAGGATGTACACCAGGTGCCTGGGAGTCGGAAACCCCTCCACATGAAGGGTCGCTGAACTACAAAGGAAGGTATTCGTTCCACAATAATTTGAATTATGGTTTGAATCGTAAAAAGTGGGCGTCTTTCTCCAAGTGCTTTCGAAAGGGTGGAGTGGTGAGCGATTTGTCACGACATACTTAAATATGTTTCTTGTCCTAAGCAGATTGCTGAGGTTCACAGGAGTCTGAATAGTCAGCAATACGCAGTAACCGTAAACTACGCAGAAGTTTGACCTTGCTTTTGGTAAACGAAAACGAATTATTTTCAAAACACAAAAAGAGCTTTCAAAAATAAACTGAGAGTCAGCTAATCAGAATCCCCCGATACCACATTATCGGGATTTGTGGAGAGATATTTAATCAGCAGGTACTGCAAACTCGTAAAAAAAAAAGGAAAAACGTGGTTATGAGGCTAGCATGTCACCAAAAACCGATAATATGACTCTCCAGCCTTTCGTTAACCTTTAAGGATTTGAAGACTAAAGCCCTTGGACTTCCCCTGGACTCTGAAACCGACCTAACTCAAAATACTGGGAGTAGGCTCCTAACTTTACTTCCGTTTCGAATCCAATCTGGATCATCTGGGGGAGTATTTAGGAGAAATTTCCTGAAAATACAATTTTATGCTTGCACTCTTTTTTTTAGTGGGTTATTTACCAATCAAACACCTTGTGATAAAGAAACGCGACAGGTATGACATAGGCCGCTGGAAAAAATTACATCTCAAATTATTCAACGCGAAAAGCCGACAGAAGATTTCATGGTGTGACCACGCAGTCCCATAAGAATTTTTTTTTTTTTGCAAATCACTGGATGACATGGGAAATTTTATAGAAGGGCGCTGTTTGATATGCAAAGTGAAAGCCTAAATTTGTCTAACAAAATATCGTGTTACCTCAAATTCAATCAAGCAAACCATGTTATATTCGAGGCCTTTTGTTAGAGATCTGAGCAGTTTATACAATTTCACTGAATCTTTACACAATTATATTCAATAGCGTCAGTGGATGAAAGGAGCAAAAAACATTATCTTTTTTGCTTACAAAATGTTGTAACTGTGAAAACACGTTCAAGCAAGTAATGATGATGATGATGACAGTTTTCAAAATTCCCTATTACAATTCGGTGAAGAAAACCAGAAAAAACAAGAAACTAGCCAAAGAATATTATTCTCTCAGATGCCGATATCATAAACTGCAAATCGTAAATCGTCTAACTGATTCCTATAGCAACTATAGTTCCCCATTATACGAAGATTATCAGAATGGAAATTTTGTCAGCTGTAGGGTGTTCACACAATGAACTGAATGAATTTATTGCACAAAAAAACCCAAGGGGTCATGGCAACTAAAAAAAAACACAAGAAATAAACAAGCAAACTACAAATAGCGCTCTCTTTGGAACAAACCAACGCGGAGGAATCTGGCAAACTTCCGAATATACCCCATATTTGGATTTCCAATTTTTCAACCAGCCATTCCTCCCTAGTAATTCCCGCACCAAAGATAGTGCGAGATGTCCTTTAAAGCACTCAGACCTTCACATTCACACATAAATTATTTATTTTTCATTGATCAGGCTGTCGTGGGGTGCCCTACTATACTGTGGGTTCTCCCCAGGTTGATGTGCTGATATTTCGTTTTTCTTTTCTATAGTTTCTTTTCATGCAACTGTTTGTTACTTATTTTGTCATTTTCGACCCTAGTTGGTCGTTTCTTAGTTTAAATAAACAAAAATAAGGTCCAATCTATTTTTTCCCAATAAACCTTCTGCTCTCACCAATCGCTAATATTTCGGAGTCCTTTTGAGCGGCCCTTTTCAGGTAGAGACGCATGTACAGACAAACAAAAGCCTCTTTAGCGCTGCCTCGTGAACTAGTTGTACAAAACGAATTTGACCCAGTAGTATTACTCTTCAGTTGTCAAGGTTTTCGAGAACTGAAAAACAATCTGAAGCTTTAATTCTACAGCAAGGGAACTACCATGGCAAGGAAGCAATTTGATGACTCAAGATTATCAAGTATTAGTTTGGCCCTATTTATTAATGTCATACAGCATATGAGCATTGTAAGTGTCCTCGACGCATGTAGCCTACTGTATGAATCCATGCACGGCTGACTCGACGACTGTTTGACCTAAAGCTTTTTGTTCACATATGCGTTTTCTGTCTGTCCGAATGCATTTGCCAAATATCTGATGCATTTGCCCCCATGGACCAGTAATCCTTTTTGGCACAGAAATTTCAACTGGTGCTGCCAAGATTATTGACGGAGGAGTGGAAGATTTCAAATCTTCCGCTTGTGAACTGAACCACCAGTGGTCTTCCCTCTTCGTGTGATTTGTAATTTTGTTTATATTCTGTTCAGTGTAAAATTTTACTACTTGCGTTGTCTTTTTTGTTCTTTCCGTTTTACTCCGTCACTAGGGCTACACGCCCTCCATTGTTTTTTGACTGGTTATTGATAAACTGACTTTGAACTGAAATGTATGAACCCAAGCAAGTTCGTATGTGCGGCTGAATCAAGGATTGTTTGAGGAGTTAAACTAAAATACGCCTACGTAACTAACGTCCCCTATACCGCCATATAATACTCAGATCTAGGCGTAAAATATTAAATTTAAATTTTAAATTTAATATTTTTATAAACCACACGAAATTTCGATCTTGGGCAGCCATTTGGAGACGCGTAACAGAAGGAAGCTTTAAAGGACCTCTTGTATTTATTCGTTCTTCTATAGGGCTATTATCACTAGCTCCCATACGGAGTTATAAGCTTCAGAAATTCGCGCCCTTCGCCATAGTTTCGCTTTGCACCTACGATTTGTTGGCACTTTTTCGGACGAGCCGGGTTTGCCAGTGAAGTAGCGCAGACGTCACCAAAAGCTTCAAGGTCGGCCAACACCTCTTTCAAAAATAATGACATCAAATGCTTTGTTTTTTATTTTGGAAGACTTGGTAGGTCAACTGGTCTATTTTGTGTGTCGGACTCCTTGTCTTTTGCTTGGCTCCCCCCCCCCCCCAAACAAAAGTCTGGAGGGAGTCGACCAGCGCCATCAAGGCAATCGCTAATTTCACGGGGAAGGACCGGTATTTAAAAAAAGGATATATCTGAACCACTTTACCGTGAAAAGATCATTTCTAGTCAGAATCGTGCTTTAAACTCATAACGCGGCAATTTAAAGAAAAAGACATAGCTTTGCGTGTCAGATCACTGTATTTCGACCGTATTATTGAACTGAGGTCAAAGTCTTAACTTTTTTCCTCAAAATTCTCCTGAGAATAAGAAAAAAATTCCCACGGACGCTGCCTCAGAAGGGAAAAAGAAAAAAGATTATAATTAAAGACAAATAACCACTGGGTTTTCTTTTTTTTCACCAAATAATATCTGCTGTCTGAGCATTCAGGTCATAGTGAACAAATCCCAACACCCTAGATCCTGGTTTCACACAAGTAATCACGCCATACTTTGACATGAAAGAAAGATTTTTTTTATCATCGGGAATATTTGAATAGTTTCAAATATTATGTTGGGAACAACCGGCACTTTGTTTACACAAAGCATTTATACTGAAGGATAGAAGAAGACTAACACTCAATACGCTAACTATTCTACCTTTTAATCCAAAATAAGTTAACTATCTTTTTACCACAAAACCCCGTTAATGTGCACAAGAGATTCAACTTTATTAATTTTTAATTATTAAAGGTTAACTTCCGACATCGAGGTTGATATCGGAAAATAACAATGAGACGGCCGTTGAAAAATGGCCATCGAGGTTGTTATTCTGATATGAACCGAGATGGAGGTATGTTAACTATTATAATTTTTTCGAACATAATATTTTTTATAGGTAGTTGTACTTTTTTCGCTAATTGGGGTAGGAAATTTTATTTTAGTGAAGTAGCAACCCAAGCCTACTGCAGACCTACTAAAACTGACTACTGTTGGGACGCAAGTACTTCTGTTTTGGCGATTCAGATGCCATCTAGCGGTCGCCTATTATAAATCTACTAAAATGACTACTCTAGGGTCCGTGGAAATAAAAACTAAACAATAACAAAACACGTGTTGGCTCAAATCAAGAAATATTCAAGAACTAGAAACAGCCCGTATGGAAATAATTAAGTCGTAAACAGTTGTTAACGATCGTTTACAATTGTTAACGATTGTTTGCAGTTGTTAACGATCGTAAACAATTGTTTACGATCGTAATTTTACGATCGTTTTTTTACGATCGTAATTTAACGATCGTTTTCAATTGTTTACGATCGTTTTCAACTGTTTTCGATCGGAAACAAATGTTTTTATTTTCAAGACGATAAATACAGACCTGATTTCTAACAACGGCAATAAGAAAGTTGATTAGTTTTTAGTTTGGTATAGCTAGGGGTAGGGTTGTTGGGATAGTGTTAGAATAGGATTAGGTTGAGGTAGTTAGGTTAACGGATCACTAGCGACCATTGCCAGGCGATCATACCTAACCAATTGATTACCTTTCCTTTTCACTTAACCACTATTATTCTACCTTCTACCCACTCTGAAAAGTTACGTATACCATTATTCACCCCTATAACTTGGCGCTGACAAGTTATACCGAAAATGCCTTCTTCCTATACAATGAATTCCCAGAGGTATGCTGACCTCACGTACGCAAAGCATGACCTGTGACTGCGCTCTGCAACAAGCCAATCAGCGCCGACCGCCTCAGACCGCGACCGCCTCAGGGAGTGACATTTCTTCGGGGTGTTGCGGATAAATGTTCCCTTCGTTAGTTTTTATTCGTTTTGTCCAAACAATTGAACAAATGTAGAACTGGCTGAGAAATCTGAGAATGATATCTTTTCTACTCTAGTGGGTGGCTTAGTGGAATCTTCATGTCTTCTTATGGTCGCAGATCTTTCAGGACCTCACCAGCTGGAAGTGGAATGCCTTCATGACAGCAGATTTTACAAAAATCTGGAAATATCAGTTCTTAATTCAGTTATAAAAATGGAAGTGACTACATACAGTGTGGAAATATGCCCAATGCTCGTATTGAAAAAAAAAATCCTAGAAATAACTGTTTTCGATAATAACGATCGTTTACTATTGTTTTTTTTTCAGCTTGAATTATCTGCCATAATCATACTGGAAATACGATTGGGAACAACCGTTTCCGATCGGAAAAATACGATCGTTAACAACTCTTTCCAATCATAAAAAAACAATCGTTTACGATCGGATTGTCCCATAATACAATTGGGAAAAAACGATCGTTTTCGATTGGAAACAGTTGTTAAAGGAGATGGATCATAAGCATTCTAGCCCTTGCAACGTCTAGAACCCCCCCCCCCACCCAAGACCCAAGATGAAGACACGACTCGATCCGACCGCTGGGTCATCTAGTGGCGCGGGTCGGAAGTGCACGACATGGAGAGGCTGGGATCATAGTTTGACTTTGTATCTAACAAATTGTTTTTATTGTATCAGGCACATGGAAAATGTGTAGAAAAAGCAAACTAACTATTTGCATTATCGATTTCTTTGAGTATTTTGTTTTCTGTTTTTTTCTTGATAATTCCCGAAGTCCAAAGAATTAAGGATGTAAACCAGATCACAATAAACAAACGCCGTAAATTATACTAAATTCGTTATAACGATCTCTTCGAGATTTTGAAAGTAAGCAAAATAATATTCAGCTTCCGATACCAAAAATTCTCAAACTAGCCGAGGGTTTTTACTTCTGACATATCTAAACGTCCACAGGGTGATATACATCGTTGTTTTAATCCTCTTACACGCCTCTTGATCTTCTCGAAGATTCTAGTATAGCTCTGACCCGCAGCAGGAGATCAGTGAATATTTAATGAGTAATGGCGAGTTGACGAACTTGTTTTCAAGAGTGAAAGTAATTTGTGGATTACCTTGGATACACGGAGATTTTGGAGAAACCAAAGGTAACTTGGTGTTCGTAAATATTCGACCCATCGTAAAATAATAGTGTGTCCTACCTTCTCGGCCCACATGAATCAACTACTTTAACGATTGTTTTTTTTACGATCGTAAAAATACGATCGTTAACAACTGTTTCCGATCGTAAAAAAACGATCGTTTACGATCGGAATGTCCCATAATACGATCGTAAAAAAACGATCGTTTACGATTGGAAACGATCGTTTACGATCGTAAAAATACGATCGTTTACGATTGGAAACGATCGTTTCCGATCGTAAAAATACGATCGTTTACGATCGTTAACAACTGTTTTCAATCGTAAACGACTGTTTCCAATCGTAAACAACTGTTTCCAATCGTAAAAAAACGATCGTTTACGATCGGAATGTCCCATAATACGATCGTAAAAAAACGATCGTTTACGATCGTAAAAATACGATCGTTTACGATCGTTTACGATCGTTAACAACTGTTTTCAATCGTAAACGACTGTTTCCAATCGTAAACAACTGTTTCCAATCGTAAAAAAACGATCGTTTACGATCGGAATGTCCCATAATACGATCGTAAAAAAACGATCGTTTACGATCGTTTACGACTTGAATTATTTCCATACGGGAGTGATCAATGCTGAATAACTAGCTTTTGGAAAACAAGGAATAGTAGGATGTTGTTTTAGTTGACAAGCTTTATTTTCAGTGGAAATCTGATTGTGAAAAGGTATGACCTAAGGCATAGACTGGTTGTCTAAGAGAGTAAGATATGTCGTTTTTTCAATGCTGAGTAACTAGCTTTTGGAAAGCAAGGTATGACCTAGGGCATAGGCTGGTTGTCTAAGTGAGTAAGATGTTCTGTAATTTTCAACATTTGTTTATTTCTTATATATTTTCTTAAAGGACAACTGAACAACGAAACCATACTTGAACACACCATGGACAATGACATGGCAACGGAGAGCATTCTTCTCCTGAGCGTGACGTTTTCAAAATAAGGATGTTCGTTTCTGGAGGTTTGCACACGCAGACTCCAAGACAAAAAGCGCGATTCATTCAAATCTTGTACAGCGCTGGCCGGATCGTATTGGAATTTCTTCTAGATATACGTTTGGGCTTAACTGGTTAAAAAATATTCCAGAAGAATGTTTGATTGGAGCATTTGTTCATTTCTAAAACTGTTCGGTACTGAAATAAGGACAGATGCAAAATGGAGCAAAAATCATAGCTTGGAAACACTATTTCGTATTTGGATTGGGTTTTCTGCAGGCAATGTTAATGGAAGTCATACAGATAGTGATGATACTTGGTACTCTTCATTCAGGTGTCCTTTAAGTATTTTTTTTTTTTTACTGAAAGTATTGTTTCTAATTTTTTATTTGGAGGTCAGCTTCTACTTTTCAGTATTTGAGGAAAAGTGCTCGATGAACATCTGCGGAGGCTTCGTACCAGCCTCTCTGGAGGATGATACAAGGTCGTAACAGCCTCCACAAAAATAGATATTTGAGATTGAGATTGCTTTATTTGTAAAAAAGAAAAAAATCAACAGATGAATTCCTGAACTGCCAACTTGCCAAAGGCTCTAAGCGGCCAGTTCAGGAACTCAAAATAATTGTCATAATATAACTTACTGTGGAATATGAGAAGATATGTAGTGCATACATGTTCGAGAAAAGTTATTGATCAATTTATTTCTGGCCTATCAGACACTCAAAGAGGGAAAAGAGTGAAAAAAAAACAGAAATCATACTAACGTATTAAATAATCCAACAAAAATACAAACCTATCCAATTAACTCAATAATGGACCAAACAGTAAACACTTCACATTTTTTTCTCATTATTTTTTCTTTATTTACCATTGTAGGCCTATCTGTTAAATATTTACACAGTACCTCATCTGCTTGTTTAGCTGCAAAGGATACATCGAAATATCTGTCATTAAAAAAAAAGGTTGCAAGTAGCAAATTTAATGGCAGAGATGTTCTATGGAAACACAAATGATTCAGTTATCGTTAAAGGATCACTCGTACCTACAATCCTAATGCAGCCTACTTCCGTAATTGTTCCATATTAAACACAGAAAACCGAATTTCATGCGGTACATTCTACCCCCCTCCCCCCCAAACGACTTATCACTGATTTCACACTTTATCGCGATTCGCTATTATTATGCGTATCATGCTCCAGACGGATGTTTGCGAAAAGCTTACTCGTCAGAAAAATGGTTATCTGAAATTGTCCATGTTTTTGCTAGAAGCCAACGGGCCTGCAAAAAGGTTTAAAACTGCCAATGCCGTGGGTAATTTGTTAAAGGACCCCTCTTGCTTATTCTGCCTTTTATGATACACTGTGCCTACGAATTTTTAGCGCTTTTTCGGCCGTGCCGAGTTTTGTCCGTCACACAACGTAAAGTTGGCCGGAATCTTCAACGTTCACTGACAACTGAATCGTTTTTTTTTAATTTTTTTTTTTGCTTGGTTTTCCATCTTTTTAACCACGGCGCGTTCAGTTTTCAAAAGTTTTGCGCCCAGCCGCCGCGTCGGAGAGCAGGAAGGCTGGATAGAGTCGACAAGCGCTAACAAGAAAATCGCTAAATTTAGGTGGAAAGTAGGCCTAATGGTGTTTTAAAAAAACGTTTTTTTTTATCCATTTAATAGTGAAAAGATCATTTCTAGTAAGAGGTGTGCTTTAAAAGGAGAGCCTACTTTTCAATACTCGAATATGAACAGTAAATAGTTCGAGGTGTCGTTTAAGGTGTTTTCCCAAATGGAAGTATTTAAAATGCACTGGGGATAAGATTACGAATCTCAACTCTGACGAGATCAGCTACACAATCGTCGTGGTTAATTAAGTCAACAAAAGAACACAAAAACAAAAGAAAACAGATTCGGGAGTGTTACTCATCAATTACAGGATGATTAACTTCTTCCGTAAAAAGCGCCGCGAAGGCAAGGAACATCCGTTTGATGGAGGGACCCAGGCTATTATTATAGCAGTTACTAAATTCGACAGGCTTGACAGTGAATTTGCGGTGAATCAAAGTCAATTAGTTGCCATTTTCAAAAAAACCCTAGAGCCCAATGGTGGATTTCGTCTCTACAATTACCAACGGAAAAAGCTAAAGAAGTGGGTGAATATTGCCTAAGCTCTCACTCTGTTAATGCAGGTCTGGGCAGCTTTTGGGGATGCCTTATGACAAGGCCGTATCCAGGGGGGGGTTAGGGGGTTCAACCCCCCCCCCCCGAAACCCACAAAAGTAATAGTTTTTTGCAGGTTTTAACCTCTGATCTATGTATTTTTTGTACTTTTTGGTCCGACCCGTGGACAAAACCCTCCCCGAAATAAATTCCGCGAGCAAACCCCCCCCCCCCCGAAATAAATTCCTGGATACGGCCCTGCCTTATGACACCCTTAAAGCCAGGCTTCCCGTTCCAGATTGCCAGATATCTGGACCTTATCGCACATTCCAGCCAACTCATCCCGATACCCTGAAAATTATGATAGCTAATTTCGCTATTATTCACATTTTCTTGCATGCCGCTTTCGCGCATCTTTTAACTCCCAGTCACAAAATGTCTTTCACTCTCCCTTTCCCCCTATCCCATTAATAAATCATATATACTTGTTACTCAAACGCGTTTTTCTATGACATCTCTTCCAGATTCCGGAATCGAGTGTCGGTATAGTGTAGTGTGGTAATCGGAGTGTCGAACGCCCCGGACTTCAAGACGATTTTCCATCAACTTCATCAACTGAGATTTATTCCAGCGATATTGCGTACCTTCTTGACAAGGATCCTCATTAGGGTGCTACTAATGAACCTGCAATCTGTATAGACGAATCTATTCAATTCATTTTCAAATTATCCTTACGGACGAAGCCGAACATTACATTTTTCGTCATGCATATCATGATCACGCAACTGAACATTTACAAACTAAAAGTCAATATCAGTTAAAGAAGTTGCATCATAAGCATTCTAGCACTTGCAACCTCTAGACCCCCCACCCCCCCACCCAAGACCCAAGATGAAACCACGACTCGATCCGACCGCTGGGTCATCTAGTGGCACGGGTCGGAAGTGCCCGATATGGGGAGGCTGGGATCATAGTTTGACTATGGATCTAACTAAATGTTTTTGGGATCCCAAAACGAAAGTGGAGGGATACCTATGACATCGCAAAAGTTGTCGGTCCGTCCGTCCGTCCGTCCGTCCGTCTGTCCGTCCGTCCGTCCGTCTGTCCGTCCGTCCGTCCGTCTGTCCGTCCGTCCGTCCGTCTGTAAGCACGATAACTCTCGAAGGGAATGAGATATTTTGATGAAACTTAGTGTGAGCATTCTTTGGATCAAGAGTAAGGTCGAGTTCGTAGATGGGCCCTGTAGCTTAACATTTAGGGGTGGGGGAGGGGGTCTAAATTAAGGGGCAAGCAAAAATTTTTAAATAGCTAATGTGATAGTCGATTATGGGGTAAGAAGACACGCTGAACACGAATATGAAAACCATTTTTTCGCCGGACAAGTAGTTCGTCCGGAATCCGGCCAAAACCGGAAAGTTTGTTAAAAATAGAAGTCTTATTTGAAGTTGATTAGATGTTCGATATAGGGGTAAGAAGGCATGCTGAACAAGAATATGAAAACCGTTTTCTCGCCGGACAAGTAGTTCGTCCGGCCGGCCAAAACCGGAAAGTTTGTTAGAGGTTAAAGTTTTATCTGAAGTTGATTAGATGTTTCATGTAGGGATAAGAACTAAGAAGGCATGCTGAACAAGAATACGGAAACCGTTTTATCGCCGGACAAGTAGTTCGCCCGGAATCCGGCCAAAACCGGAAAATTTCTTAAAAGTTAAATTTTTATTTCAAGTTGAATAGATGTTGGATATAGGGGTAATGAGGTACGGTGAATCCGTTTTTGAGCTTTAGTTTTTCGCCGGACAAGTAGTTCTTGAATTTCGCCAGAACCGCAAAATTCACAGAAGTAAGCTAGGATCGTTTCGATCGGCTTATAGAGGTAAACAGACATGCTGAATCCATACCTGAGCTTGGATTTCTTAATGATTAGCTGTTTGGCCTGGCGAAGACTGGATCTGGCGAAGACAAAACCTAATTTTCTGGATCAAATATTGAATTTTTGGGATCCCATCGGAACCTTTGGTCTTGTTATTGTAGCAGGCATACGGAAAATGTGTAGAAAAATCAAACTAATTTTTCCATTATCGATTTCTTCAAGTATTTTGTTTTCTGTTTTTTTTTGTTAATTCCTGTAAGTCCAAAGAATTAAGGATGTAAACTAGATCACAATAAACAAACGCCGTAAATTATACTAAATTCGTTATTGTGATTTCTTGATCATTATGAATTTGAGCTAAATAATATTCAGCTTCCGAGACCAAAAATTGTCGAACGATGATTATGATATACTTAGTTGTTTTAATCCTCTTACACGCCACTCGATCTTCTCGAAGAGTTCTAGTACTCTGTTGACGTGCGTCGGGACTCGGGAGATCAGTGAATAGTTAATTAGCAATGGCGATTTTGCTTTCAAGAGTGAACTGTGTTCAAGTAATTTCTGGATAAGCTTGGATGCCCTGAGTATTTTGAAGAAAACAAAGGTAACAGTGTGTTCGTAAAAATCCGACCCATCGAAAAATGATGGTGTCTTCCACCTTCTCGGCCCACATGAACCAAATACTCTTAGTCAGCGTAAAAACCTGTCCCGAAATAAAACTATCTACAATTAGATTATAATATTATTTACAATTAAAAAACAAAACAAAAAACGATTCATTTATGGGAATGTGCACTGATAGGTTAAATAGACCATAGTTATCGGGTTAACAATGATTCCGACTTGCCAACCTGAAACTATTCAGACGGGTCACAAACATGTTATCTTGCCCCAATAATACAAATCATCAAAGCAATTATTCCTCAATACTTGTATTAGTCGACGCTCACAGTGGAAAAATCCCGAGGCATTCCGGCACACCCTGAAACCGAGTTAGCTGAAGAATTCAAGCAATTACGTCACTGACTCCATAATTCAGACATTAAACGCAGATCCACTTTCTCTGCTCATTAATAACAAAATCGGCATAGTCTAGAAAATAACAACGATTTATACAATCCAATTATCTGTCATGTTTTTATGGCTATAGTAGCCCTTAATTATAAAGCAATGGATGATCAAGTTGTGAGCTGCAGTCATCGTTGGGAGATAATGATTGGTTGTTAATTGGCGCAGTAATTGGCTCCGGGAAGCCAGATGGTTCTATAAATATGAGGGGGGTCAATTATGAACAAAAAAAAAATGGTTCAAATATTTTTTTTTTAGGAAATATCGAAGCTATAAGGTGTCTCAAACGGTGCAGGTGAACTCCTGACAATAAGCTAACAACTTTAAAAAATTAAGGGCCCTTGTTAGCTGCAAATTTAGCAAGCATCTCAGAACTTCATGGCATAGTACGTTTGCTAGATCACTTACTGTGCGGTGACGAGGACCAATCAGAGCGAGAATTAATGAACAAATGATTTTTTGTTTTGTTAATCACGTAGCTGGAGAAACAAACCAGACTTCAATTCACCCTTATGTTCACCGTTCCAAGCGGATTGTTCTCTGTCTGACCCCCCCCCCCTCGACTCATATCTTTCATGCATCACACAGAGACAGTATACCAGATCGATAAGGTAATGAAAATAAAATAGAAGCTTACACTTTTTAAGATTTTTACGTTTTGAGTCATTTCTGTACGTCGGTAATGTAGGACCCTAATGTAGGGATGTTAGGAGATTCATTGATTTGTTTAAGTTTGTGTAGTTACGAGCTAAATTTTGTTTTGTTTTATATATTATTTAATAACAATGTTTTGCGGTAGAGAATATCCCCCCCCCCTGGAAACTTGGTTACGTAGAGTAAATTTTGTACCTGGGCAACAAAACACGAATCGTTGCCATCGTTCGATCTATTTGAATGATATCGGTCGAATCGGAAGTTCAGAAACGTAAAGCCCAATTCACACAGAGAGCGAATTTCGCCACGCCTGACGATATTCGTCACGCCAGGCGTTGAAAAAAGGCTTCGGCTCCGAGCCGAAAAAATTCGCAACGCCAGGCAAATAATTTGACGCCCTCTGTGTGAATTCAGCTTAAAGTGCAGACAAATTAACGGAGAGAACAGAAAAAGAAAATAAGCGCAATCTGAGAATCGTCTCCTTGGGAACTGGTGTGAGGACTTTTTGGCCGTGGCTGCGACTGTTTACAACAACAAAAGAAATCTAGCAACAGATTTAGGTAGAATAATTCCACTAGAACAGGGCTCCTATCTCTCAACTTTTAAGGAAGAAGAAAAAGAAATTAGAACAGGGGTCCTGTCCCTCGTCGTTTTCGTGCCGGCAATATCGTATACCGGAGTTGGGCGCTCCCAGCAAACGACGACGTATCAACAAGAATAGCAAAAAGCATTCCGATTTCTGTCCATGTATGGACAGGAGGTCCAAATTTCTTCGACAAATGGTCACAAATTCGCGGCAATACTTGAACAAGGTTTCTAGATTAGACAGTACAGGAGGGGTATCCAACCTCGAATTTATATGACCTCGAACTTGGCCTGAAAATCCTATAAGGGAGTTCCTGTGCAGTCCAAAACAGGTCCCGGGTCACTCAGGGTTTCTTTCTTGACAGTTAGGACCTTGATAGGACTGCACTGAAATTTCCTTCCAACCTTTTTAGGCCAGGTTCGAGTTTGTGTAAATTCGAGGTTGGATACCCCTCCTGTACTATGATCGGACTTTATGGTGTTTTTTTCGTGCAGCAGAATTGACCGATCCGTTTGAGTCAATTTGTATTTATAATTCCCCGTTGAATAACTTTTTATATACATATGTAGCCTTCACGCCTTTCACATTTTTTTTATGTATAGAGAGTTGTTATTTAACAAACTAAATTGGCTACATCTCGAAGTAAATCATAAAATGCGTTTTTGCGGATACCATGGTATCTGTTACCACGGTAACTGGATCTGCCATTAGCCGTTTTTGCAGTTACCGTGGTATCTGATATACGGTCCACTGCAAAACGACTATTGCCGAAATTGCACTTTTCGAAGTCATCCCAAAATAAAAACTGATATCCAGTTACATCACTAAGTGCTGAACTTCTTTCTCACCAATTTGACAAAATTTGATGAAAGTGAGATGCGTTTTCCAGATACCACGGTCGGACCGTGATATCTGAATATCTGTTACCACGGTAACTGGCCAGATACCACGACAACTGCAAAAACGCCTTTTGACCGTGGTTCAGATACCACAATAACTGCAAAAACGACTTTAGACCGTATATCTGATACCATGGTATCAGCAAAAACGCAACTATAAACAAAAATATCTTCCCAAGAGCACCACACACAAACTCGCCCCACCATCGAGCCTTAACCTTTGTTTAGCTATCACAGTTGTAATAAGTCAATTTGACCTACAGGTGCTTTCCTGACGCTAACTACCACCCTTTATCGCTGCTCAGAATAAAAGAAAGTGAAACGCTTCTACCATGAACGGAAATAATTAGCACGGATGACGAAGCAATTAAGAACTAAATTAGGTCTATGTTCGAGTAATTGCGACTTTAAAACAGAGGAAATTTCCGGCTCCCCAGAACACGGGTCCAGGGAGAGGAGTGGGTGACGACTGACCTTTGCTCGTCCCCTTTTCCCATACTGGCCTGCCAAAGCTTTATCTAAGATTTAAAATAATTAAGCACTTTGACCTAAATAATTAAGCACTTTGAACTATTTAATTTGCTATTATTTGTTGAGTGCAACAAAATGACAATTAAGTGACATATAATTTTAAGTATTATTTGTTTCTTTGTTATTTGTTTACATGGGTTTGATGTTTATTTTGCCAGTGCCATGTTGACGGAAACACCATATATCGGCTCGACCGTATATGGGTTTTAAGAAGAAATACACTTACTTACTTACAAGTGCCAGCAATAAGTGGCGGATTAAACCCTGTGGGTCGGCAGTCGGAATCTCCTACCCCTCCCCCCCCTCCAAGCCTAATAATACATATTCCTTCAGCCCAAGCTTACTGCGAATCATATTTGACAGTGCAAAACGGATACATCAGCTGAATTTTATTCAGAGCTACAGTTCGGCTCTCTTGGCAAGGGTCCTCTTCAGGCTCAAGCCGCTCAAGCTGGAAATGAACTTGTACGGAAAAACCAAGAACGGCCTTGCCAAAGAAGTGCCGAAACATAGCTCCAATAAAATTTAGCTGGCCTAATAATACGTTTGATGATGGCATCATCAGTGAACAGAAATTCAAATCCCAAGCCTTTATTCAATAAAATTTCACGTTTGTTGTTCATTTGTGCCTGTTTGGTTCTTGATTTGTTTCTGTACTTTGTCTTAAGTTTTGTTGTTGATGGTATATTATTTAGATGTTGTTAGTTGTTAAAGCACAACTCTTACTAGAAATAATCTTTTCCCTATGAAATGGACCAGAAAAAAACATTTTCGAAAATACCACTACTTTCCATCTGAAATTAGCGATTTTCTTGTTAGCGCCTGTCGACTATGTCCAGCCTTCCTGCTCTCCGACGCGGCGGCTGGGCGCAAAACATTTGAAAACTGATCGCGCCGTGGTTAAAAAGTGTGAAAACTAAGCAAATAAAAGAAGTAATAAACAAAAGCTTCTCAGACTCTTATGTGTGAAAGAGTTGTCAGCAGACGTTGATGATCCCGGAAAACGTTTCGTTGTGTGACGGGCAAAACCCGGCAAGGCCAAAAAAGCGCTAAAATTTCGTAGGCACGAAACGAAACAATGGAGAAAGGTGGGGATTTTAGAAGCTGATAATTCTGTATAGGAGCTAGGTATATTATAAAAAGCAGAATAAGCAAGAGGGGTCCTTTAATGTGTGTTTATTTATTTTCTCTTTGTTGCCTATTATTTAGCTTTTGCTTTTGTGGCAATTTTTCCATTAAACCTCAAACTAAGTTGATCAAAATGCAAAAAAACTACTCCCATGTCAACGACCCAATCGAGCACGGTTGCATCATATGCGGCTCAGTTTGCCAATTTGGCTCTCGTGGGGCATGCTATTGTACTGTGGATTCTCGGGTCGCCGTCACTACGCCCACCCGTCAGTTCGCCCACCCGTCAACTCGCCCACTTCCAAAATCCGACAGTTCGCCCACCCGTCAGTTCGCCAACCCGACAGTTCGCCAACCCGACAGTTCGCCCACCCGTCAGTTCGCCCACCCGTCAGTTCGCCCACCCGTCAGTTCGCCAACCCGTCAGTTCGCCCACCCGTCAGTTCGCCCACCCGTCAGTTCGCCTACCGTCAGTTGACCTAACCGTCAGTTGACCCACCGTCAGTTGGCCCACTCCTGAAATCCGTCAGTTGGCCCACTCCTGAAATCCGTCAGTTGGCCCACTCTTGAAATCCGTCAGTTGACCTAATTCAGAAATCCGTCAGTTGGCCCACTCTTGAAATCCGTCAGTTGGCCCACTCTTGAAATCCGTCAGTTGACCTAATCCTGAAATCCGTCAGTTGGCCCACTCTTGAAATCCGTCAGTTGACCTAATCCTGAAATCCGTCAGTTGGCCCACTCTTGAAATCCGTCAGTTGACCTAATCCTGAAATCCGTCAGTTGGCCCACTCTTGAAATCCGTCAGTTGACCTAATCCTGAAATCCGTCAGTTGGCCCACTCTTGAAATCCGTCAGTTGACCTAATCCTGAAATACGTCAGTTGGCCCACTCCTGAAATACGTCACTTCGCCTAATTTAAAATTCCGACAGTTGACCCAACTTTGCGGGATCATTAAATCCACGAAAAAGGGCCGCGACCCCAGGGGAATAATCAGCCCAACTCGACCCTGTCATTAAAGTCCACGAAAAAAAGAAACGCAATACCGGGAGATTACTCAGACGGGGACGACCTTTCTCGGTTAATTAGGGTCAACACGAGTTGCCTATGGGTGCAACTTTTATGTTTACGTAAAGAAGGATATGACGATGGGTGGAAAAAAAAAGGTATTCAGACAGGTTGTATTAAACATTTGAACTTGGTAACGAGGATGTTGCTAGTTCATACACACGCGAATTGAAAAGTTTTTTCAATGATGTGGAAACAAAACGAAACAAGAGCTACGAGCTCATATGGCACTTGTTACGAGTAGGTGGTACAAGAAAGTAGAAGAGAACTTCACAAAACACCCCGCCGTCCAAAAATGCGGTTCGGACCTAGAATTAGGATATCTAGTTTCACTCAAGTCACCTCCAAGTCATCGCCAGCCTTCCAAGTTTAAACTCAAGAAATCCACTCGTTATGAAATAGGAATAATACAAAATTATCCCTAGGCGTGCCCAGGATTTCCGGTTCCCCCCTCCGGCTTCCGCAAAAGTCACCGGATCCAATCCGGATTTGAACTAGGTCGCCTGAGACTTGGCATCTTTCGAAATATCAAGTTTCATTCAGATCCGATCACCCGTTCGTAAGTTTTTTTCCGGATCCCCCCTTACTCCACTCCCCCCAAGATGGTCAGATCAGGGATCTGGTCCGGTCCCTGATATGCCTGCCAACTTTCATCGTCCTAGCTTATCTGGAAGTGCCCGAACTAGCAAAATCGGGACCGACTGACGGACAGAAATTGCGATCGCTATATAGCACTTGCCCGTACTTAGATTTAGTTAACAGTGTACTCTTACTGTGACAAATAAACAAGAAGTAGAATTTGTATTAAATTCAGTTGTCATTGAGAAACCAAGCCAGGGCCCTTATACAATCCAACATTAACTTCTGGTTTATTTTTCACAGTAATACTCTCTTGTATCAAATCATAAGCGTAACATAAGTGGAGGGATACCTATGACATCGCAAAAGTTGTCCGTCTGTCCGTCTGTACGCTCTATAACTCTCGAAGGGAATGAGATATTTTGATGAAACTTGGTGTGAGGATTCTTTGGCTCAAGAGTAAGGTTAAGTTCGTAGACGGGCTCTGTAGCCCTACATTTAGGGGTGGGGGGAGGGGTTTTAAATTAAGGGGCAAACAAAATATTTTTAAACAGCTAATTTGATAGTCGATTATGGGGTAAGAAGACATGCTGAACACGATGGTGAAAACCATTTTCTCACCGGACGAGTATTTCGCCCGGAGTCCGGCCAAAACCGGAAAGTTTGTTAAAAGTAAAAGTTTTATTTCAAGTTGATTAGATGTTCGATTTAGGGGTAAGAAGACATGCTGAACACTTATGTGAAAAGCATTTTCTACGCGGACAACTTGTTCGCCCGGAATCCGGCCAAAACCGGAAATTTGGCAGAGTAAAGCAGAAAGTTTCGATCAGTATCGTCAAAATAGATATGGCTTATAGAGGTATATCTGAACTTGGTTTTCTCAGATGATTAGCCTGGCGAAGACAAGACCCGATTGTCTGGACCAAATATCTAATTTTTGGGATCCCATCGAAACCTTTGGTCTTGTTTCATGAGAATTATATAGTGACGAGCGGCTAGCGAGCCACCGTGTCACGTTTAGATTTAACTCACATGTCTAAGATAAATCCGTAACTGGTCGCATCAAAACTGTAGTTTCTAATGAGATTTGCTCATTCCTATATTGTGTACTTTTTTTTTGGGGGGGGGACAAAGGTACCGAGGGGGGTCACCAGAGGATTGTTATCACCGCTGGGGGTCTAGCTGCCTCCTCTAAGCTTTCCAAACCATATTATATTTTCGTTTACGAAGCCGGTTGCTACTGCAAGAGCGATCATGTGCCTGACGTGCTTTGTTACTCAACTCCACTGCCGATGATCCGGGTAGACTGACTAGAAAAACTCCGAGTCTGTTGCAGGCTAAACCTGAACCTTCTTGAACACCATCTTTCACGAAGATTACTGGATTTTTTTTTTCAAGAATATCCTCTTAATATATGGGATCCCCAAACTGGCAATAGATGCTGCAGTCAGCAACCCTAGGTTTATCCGTGGTTAACGGCACAAGTAGCTCAAGGTTGGAAAATTCTGTGCGAATCCACGAAAATGCAAAGTAGCTTTTGAATATTCGGGTTGCTCGGTTGAAAGCCGTCGGCGAAAAAAAATGATAATTCTTACACGCCTATAATCTCATAATTTAGCTTAACACCAAATGTAATAATAAATAAATAACATTGATGACCTATTTAAATTCAGTTTGTGGGCTACGTAAATTAAGGAAAAAACATTTTCCCCCTAACAAGAGGACACTTTTCGTATAGATTTGAGACTCGTACATTGCAGATAGCTTGCAGATATACTTGGAGGTGGTACACGGAAGCTTGGCACTAAAGTCTGCATTATATTATTTCTATTCTGCTTTAACTTTCCATTTCCGTGTGAACTACACTGTAAAAAATTTCTCCGAATAAGGATGCAGTATTTGCTACTGGGGTTAATATTATCTCTACTGGGATAAGATTAATCCGAATTTGGGGTAATCTTATCTCAATAAAGACAAGATTAATCCCAGTAGCAAATACTGCAAGATTTAAGTCGTATTGCCAATCAGAAACCTTCACTGCTCGTTACTCTAATTTTCCTTATTTTACTTTTCTTTTCATCTAATAGATTTAGAATCTCGCAACAAGCTCCTGACTTTACGTAATTTTCGGCTCCTTCTGATTATTCCCCTGGGGCCGCGGCGCTTTTTCATATAACACCTTTTTTCCACCCATTGCGTAAACATAAAAGTTGCACCATAGGCATCTCTTGTTGCCCCTAATTAAACGAGACACGTCATCTCCGTCTGAGTAATCTCCTGGGATTATGTCCCTTCCCGAAGACTGCCCGTGAATTCGTGTCACTGTCTTTTTTTCGTTGATTGTTTCCACATCATTGAAAAAAAAAAAATCCAATGTGCGTGTGTATGAACTAACAACATCCTCATTACCAAGTTCAAATGTTTAATACGACGACCTGTCTGAGTACCTATTTTTCCACCCATCTTCATACCCTTCTTTACGTAAACATAAAGTTGCACCCATAGGCAACTCCTGTTGACCCTAATTAAACGAGAAAGGTCGTCTCCGTCTGAGTAATCTCCTGGGATTGCGTCCCTTTCTTTCGTCGAGTTGGGCTGATTATTCCCCTGGGATCGCGGTCCTTTTTTCATGGATTTAATGATCCCGCAAAGTTGGGCCAACTGTCGGAATTTTAAATTAGGCGAAGTGACGGATTTCAGGATTGGGCCAACTGACGGATTTCAGTAGTAGGTCAACTGACGGATTTCAAGAGTGGGTCAACTGACGGATTTCAGGAGTGGGCCAACTGACGTATTTCAGGATTAGGTCAACTGACGGATTTCAAGAGTGGGCCAACTGACGTATTTCAGGATTAGGTCAACTGACGGATTTCAAGAGTGGGCCAACTGACGTATTTCAGGATTAGGTCAACTGACGGATTTCAAGAGTGGGCCAACTGACGTATTTCAGGATTAGGTCAACTGACGGATTTCAAGAGTGGGCCAACTGACGGATTTCAGGATTAGGTCAACTGACGGATTTCAAGAGTGGGCCAACTGACGGATTTTAGGAGTGGGCGAACTGACGGGTGGGCCAACTGACGGGTGGGCGAACTGACGGTAGGCGAACTGACGGTAGGCCAACTGACGTGTGGGCGAACTGACGTGTGGGCGAACTGACGTGTGGGCGAACTGACGGGTGGGAGAACTGACGGGTGGGCGAACTGACGGGTAGGAGAAGTGACGGGTAGGCGAACTGACGGATTTTTTGGGCCAACTGACGGGTGGGCGAACTGTCGGAAAAAGTGGGCGAACTGACGGAATTTTTAGGCGAACTGACGGGTGGGCGAACTGACGTGTGGGCCAACTGACGGGTTCCCGGATTCTCCTCAGGTTGATGTAGATGTTTTTGTGTCTCATTATGTCAGTGCTTTTGTTTTTATGGCACCAGAGCAAAATAACACTAGGGAGTAGCGTCAATACCTATGCTTTCCTTGTTTCTCAAACGGGCCATACTCATAGCGCCGTCCATTAAGCTTGCGGCATTTAAAGCGAGACAAACTTGCGGGTTCAGAAATTTCTAGTAAAGCTAAGATGCGGTCTGCACACATCTAGGAAACAGTGGACGTTGTATCTTTTTTTTTGCTGTGTTCAGAATATGACGTTACTGAAGCCAGCGCTGATGCACAAAGATTGAGTTTCAATAGAGACGTTCACTATCGCTAGTGGTGCTAGTGTCGCCACTATTCGAGTGTGTGTCACGTTTTCCAAGTCTTGGCGCTACTCCCTAGTGTTATTCTGCCTGTATGGCACTTGCCTTCCGGCCAAAGTGCCATATACCGATCAGTTTTCCGTCGGTCGGTCGGTCAGTCCCGTGGTCGCGAGTTAAGGTACTTCCAGATGTGCTAGGATGACGAAACTTGTCAGGCGTATCCTATTGGGACCCGACCAAACTAACTTGAAAAAGTCAGTTCCCCTATCCGACCCTCGTGGGGGGAGTGGAGGGAGGGAGAATCCGGAATATTGAGGCATGTATACCTTTCGAACGGGCGATCGGATCTTAAGAAAACTTGATATTTGGAAAGACCTCGTGTCTCAGATATCCCACTTCAAGTCCAGCCCAGATACGGTGACTTTGGGGGGAGTTGGAGGGGGGAACCGGAAATCTTGTGACACGCTTAGATTGGGGGGGGGGGGGGTCGGGATGAAACTTGGTGGGAATTCCCACCGAATTTCACAAGAACCAGCACAAGCCCTTGATACATCATTGACAGAACCAGATAGGATCCGGGTACTGTGAGGGTAGTTGGAGGCAGGGGCGTCCCGAAGGGGGGGCGGGGGGGGCGCAGCGCCCCCCCTACGTTTTGGGCATTCGGTCAAATTAAAATTCGGTCAAAACGGGCATCGCGGCGAAGCCGTACCCTTTTTATAAATCTTTTGTAGCCACATTTTCAAATTAAGTTATTTAACGTGTTTATTGGTTCCCATTCTTCATTGAATTTGGTAATTCATCCAACTTTTGTTCAGTCAACATCGATTTCACCGCATTCGGGTCGTCCCTTCGTAAATTCGGTGATTTAACGTGTTTATTTGGTCTCATTCTTCGTCTCATTCGTTAACGAATTCGGTAATTCCCCTGACTTTTCTCAAGTCCGTATCTGTTCTGTTGCATTCGGTCAGTCCATTTCATAATTTGGTAATTAATCAGATGCATTTGGTTCTGGTTCGTTACCGAATTCAGTCGGTTTCACCCGAGAACCGGATTTTTGTTCGGTCCGTATCTATTACCAAACTTGACACATTCAGTTTTATTCCATTGCGAAATTCGGTTGTTATACCGCTCCAGATCTTTTTTTGTAATTTTTTAGGTAGTAGCTGAAATCAATATTTGGTTCACCCCAGTTACTGAGTTGGATTATGAAAACTAGCCTGCTTTTGTTTGCTGTAAATTCAGAATAAATGTACTTTGTCTCTACTTTACCCTGGATGTCCCCTCTTTTTTTCACCAGATAGCTCTGTGGTTTAATAGGTAGTCTTGGGATCGCAAAACGGCACTTTGATCATCAGTGTTTCCACAAAATTTCGAATGCGGCTTATCTCGCAGTATTCGCTATTTATTAGCGTTTGAAACTTGGAATTTTGGGGGTTTGAACCACATTAAAAGCTAGAATTTGCATGGAAAGCAGTTAAATGTTGTTAGAAAAAGGCTGATAAAAAAAATTGCGCCTGCGGCGCTTTAATTTTTCCTGGCTACACCCATTACCGAAGTCTGGGCTTTACAGCAACGGCGTTTTTTGTCGGCGCATTTTCAAGTCCTGTTGGCAAACTGGGCATCCCCCAAAGGTAAAAGGCTAGTGACGGCGTATATCCCAGAACAACAGGAGTGGAACAGCGTTAAAATGCGCCAGATTTTCTCTTTGGACTTGATTTTGTACATACTATGCAACTTTTTACATTGTAGCTTCTTGAAGGCAATTCGCTGTGATTTTAAGAAAAAAATAATAAATTCGGTCAAAATCAGGTACCGATTCGGTCAATTTTTACCAGGTTCGCCCCCCCAATGAAGAAAGGCTCGGGACGCCCCTGGTTGGAGGAGGGGTGGAATTCTGGGGATCCAGATTTTAAGTACTTCCAGATGTGCTCGGACGATGAAGCTTGGCAACCAGACCAGACTGAACTGAGAATAGTCGTTTCCCCGATCTGACCATCGTGAGGGGGGGGGGAGACAAGGAAATTATCTTTTTCCTTATTTTAGTGTTAGTTTTTCCCCGCCATGGCCCCATGGCCTTTACTGGGAATAAATTCATTCATTCATCAAAATGAACGTGTGCCAAGATTCCGGGACAACATTTCTGGTGCCCGTATTTCCGAGGCTTTAACTGTCGGAAGAGTGGAATAACGAATGGTGGACTTACTAATTTGGTTATTCTGCAGATGTATCTTCTTCAGATTCAGAAGAGGTCTCAAGGCTCCACTTGGTATTTTGCTGAGTGAGTTTCCTTCCAGACTAAGCTCCTACGAAATACAAAAATTGAGAAACACATCAAATACTCCTTCAATCCGATCTAGTACGCTAAGCCCTTTTTTTTATAACCATGCTCAAATGCTGAGGCATGCTAGCAGGGGTGAACATGGTACTCGTACGTATGTGTACACTGTACCCCTTATTCCCCAGAAGGGTACCGGTACCAGTTAAAAACATAAATCCCTGATTTTTGGATACCGTTTGCCAAACGCTGGGTGTATCTAGCTGTTAGGAGTAACCTATGCCTAACGCCAGACACACTATGCTTACAGTTAGAATAGATGCGATGTTGCAATTTGCTTGTTCGGGAAATGGTCATTCTGAAGCGGTTGACAAAAGAAAGTGAAGGAAAGCAACATTTCCGATGCAATTTCAAGTTCAAGTTCTGTTTATTGCAAACTACACTGTAAAATGTTTCTCCGAGTAGGCTAAGGATTAAAATTAACTGCAGTATTTGCTACTGGGATTAATCTTATCTCTACTGGGATAAGATTAATCCGAATTAGAAATAATTTTATCTCAGCAGAGACAATATTAATCCTAGTAGCAAATACTGCAGGATTTTTTTTTTACAGTGTAAATACAACATAAAGAGATGGTAGGCATCAGCGAGACTCGAACCAGTGACCCTACGCTTGTGAATTCAACGTGCTAACCATTCGGCCAGGATAGACGGACAAAGTGTGAAGAATAAATTCAAGGTTCAAATGTGCTCCTTCTTACGAATAAAACGCAGCTTTCCACAAAGCCGAGTCTAAACATGTTGGGGTTATTTCATTTCTGCTTCAAGTTATTCATAATCTATAACTAGACAGATCTAGCTAGACATACAGCTAAACGACTCCAAAAGAAAGCTAAACTACGTCCTGGGTCGGGTCACAAGGAAATTGGGAACTAGACTTGGGAATACCAACTATCCCAATTATCCGTAGTTACCACAACAGCCGCTTCCATCCAAAATTTCTCCTCCTTTCTCAAGCTTAATCGACCTATATCCGATCTAAATGTGGTGCAATATGCGAACATGCAAGCTATATCAGTAATTTTCTCACTTTAATCAGTTTCTACGACTCAAAAGATCAATCAGAGTGTCATAAGGTCGTGATAAAAACACATCCTGTCATATATAAAATATGTAATGAGGTGCATGTAAGTGTGCGAGCATGGGAGAATTTGACTGGTAGTCAATTATTTCTCCCAACTTGGTTCAAGTCATTCACTACCACACTAGGTATGGGTGCTACTGCATGAGATGTGGGTCCCACCAGATGTTAGTAACTCCCCAGTCCAGTAGAGGCATGCTTCTTTGAACCCGTCTCAAGAATTTTCGCCACCTTGGTTTTATGTTTTTTGTTCTTAAAAAAGTCTCATAAAGAAGTTCAGCTTCCAGTCGATTGTTTCAGCTTCTTTTTGGCACAGTGAATGAGCTTATATTACCCTACTTTGATTTGTGTTGACTGAAATTCAAATATTATTGTTTCAGTACTATTTTTCTATCTGTTTCGAACAAATTCGAAAGAGAGAACACCGCCCACCGCCAACTAGTATTAAACACTGGAGTAGAGATGGCAGTTGAAGAACACAAAAAATAGTCCCTGAACTTTCAAATTTTAAAAGAAGTAAGTCTCTACTGAATTCAGCGAGTTCGATTCTAAAGTACTCTGACGTCCAATGAGGCATCTCTCCACTATCATCCCCTTTTTCAGGCTCCTTAATCGGTTATCAAGCTCTTCCAAGATCTTACTCAACTCCAAAATTAACTAATCTATAAACAAATTAATAGTTATCAATTAAAACTCGTTGCTTTCCCAGACAAACTTTGCAACACGGTGCTTGTTTTCTTCTGTCCAAAGTATGCTGGAGCTTTTATCGACACTACAATGCCAGATAATGTGCGTCTTGTTTTTGTGTGTGTGCTCATTTTAACTGTTTTTATTTAACTATGTCTTGACATTGGCAAATTACAACGATTGATTGATTGATTAACAAGTGTACCAGCAATTCGTTTAGTTGTTCCCAAATATCCGAATAAAAATTTCAGCAAAATTATTATGCAACATTCTCAATATCATCGAAATTAAGCGCAGCAACAAGACACCATAAGCCTCCTTAACAAGGTCCTGAAACTTCTCCAGAAAGCCCATTCCTGGATTAAGAAAAATTCATAAATTACCAGCAGATTTCATGCGGAAAAAAACAAAATCAATTAGTGCTTTTCGTAACACAGGCTGAGCTAATGATGTTTTTCATCCATGTGTGGTTTAAGATTAATTCCGAGCCTACGGTGAGAAAACGCTTCACTAGACCAGCAAATTTTAATATTCGATTTGCACCGCCAAACCACACTTTAATCGAACTTAAATTCTGTTATGAAAGGGCAGTGTACTTTGGAAGATGCTGCAAGAATTTTTGTTTCTTTCTTTGCGGTATTTGCAATTAGAAATTTTACGGGTGAGCTACGTTTTCTTACTAAAACAATTTGAGAAATCTGCGTTTCGCCAAGGAAATGACGTATTGACACTTATGGTGACCAGTCTAGGCCATCGTCTATAGATCTAAAGTAGGTTCTCTGTGTTATAGATCCGCGTCCCTTAGTTGGCCAAGAGTGGTTGCAAAATCATTCCAGTTTATTGATAAGACGATGAACACAAAACATTGAGTCGCGAATACAGCATATTTACAAACGACCCCGGTGGCCAGATCGCTTGCCGATCCGCGACTAAAACAAACAGTGTTGCCACTCTTCTTTGACGGAACCTGTGACATTAGGCCGCAAAACTCTGTGACATTCTGGCGCCTACAAAATTCGGTACTTTCTTTTCGTTTTCAGTCGAAAGTTCTTGGATTCTGATGTTCCAATATATTATTATAACAGGAGTTAATATCTGTAAAACAAATAGATCCTTTTTTCCGGAAAAGAATTGCTCTGAAATTGGCCAAAATGCTTTGAAATCGCAGAGTTTACGACATTTTCCGATAAGTGCGATTTCCTGTGGCAAATTTTTCACAGCTGTGAATCTGGGGAGAAGTCGAAAACCTGTGACAAATCGCTGACTTCTGCGACCAGTGGCAACACTGAAAACAAACCGGAATGAATTACACAGACTGAGTCAATCGACAATTATGACTCACGACGGAGAGCGCGAGGGGCTCGGCGAGGGGTCGTCTCGGGGTCAGTGCCTTCTGCAAATCGCAAGCAAGGCAAAAATTGTGCTAGGCACAACACTCTGGTTATTTTATTTGGGATCAAATGAATTTCCCATTCCATTCATTAAAGCACACGTCGTACTTGTTACATTAGTTCATTCTACTTCTGTGGTATTTCCATCCATTTTCGTTCCCAACATTCTGCGCTTCATAAGTGTATCCTATCTCATCTATTGGCATTACACAGAGAGAGTATCACGCTTTCCACGTTTCTTCTCTTTACGTGACATATCAAGCTCCCGACCATTCTTTCTGATTATTTTATTGCCCACTTCTGCAATACAGAAAAATGTGGTAAGTTTAACAAAAAGAAATAAAGATTAATGATTTTTTCTAAGTTTAACCATTTGTATTATATAGGTAAAAAAAGTGTTATAACGTAGACCACATAAACAAACATTTTAACACGCTGTTACTGTTATTAGTTGATTGATTGATTACTATACCATAGACATGGAGTCGATACCTTCAACTGCATGAAAGCCTGAATCGGCCTACGGGAGTAGTCAAAATAAATCCCCACTTCAAATTAATCCATCCATACTTTGCGAAGAAGAAAAGAACACTGAAAGATGAGAAAAGGGAGAATAGAAATGATAAGAAAGAAAAATGGGATGCTTGCCGTTTCATAATAAAGAAAATAGAAAAAAAACTGGATTCAAACAAATAAACACACTTACGAAAATATATATTACCAACTATACCAACGCAACATCTCAAATTTCTAGTTCCGCTGAAAACGTATACCGCAGTCGCCGATTACAGTAACATTAGCATGTCATCACGCCTCAAGTTATTCTTTACGTCATCATCGCGCTACAAAAAAAAATGGTATTCGATACCAATAAGTGGGACAAAAATGACCCTCGTAGTGTCCGTGTATACACATGGGTGCGTGTGTGTATTCCAACGGCTTAAAACGCGGATGTTAGTTAGTCGCCGTTCTTGCATTTTTCTCATTTCAATAGCCCACTATCGCCAGATTTGGCAGATATTAAGCACTATTATAATGTTGTCGCATGGCTAGATGTGCGATAAAACGTTATCACTCGAACAGAGGTTTGATAGGTTTTACCATGCCTGATGTTGCAAAAGGAATGCATAACATGACGATACAATGTTAATGTTATATACAACTACCGAGCAGTCTCTAGTCCGTTCGCTTTACTTTCGATATTTAAAATACTTATTAAGAATGCCACTCTGGACACGCAACAGGTACCTAGTAAGAAAATTCAGACTGGTAGAGCCCATCGAGGCTGTAGATAAGCTAGTTCATAAAGTTCTTCGAACGGCCGCACACCCATGGTTACCAATACTTTGTGCCCAATGGATGACCACGAATTAACTCGCCATTTGTGTTTTTCCTCATTTGCAGTGCTATACATATTTGTCATTGATTAATTGTCTTTTCTCTTTTGTTCTTTATTTTCTTCCATTTACTCCGTTCTTGTTCAATTTGAATGTAACGGGCTATAAAGAACATACATACATACATATATACTGTTATAATGTAAAGATATAACTTGTACGAATTCCATTCTCCACAGTGATTGTTGTATTTGTAGTTTAGTATTACAAATTAAACAAAATTGAACTTGAACTTGGCAGTATTTAGCACTACTTTTACATGGTGGAATTACGATATTTTATTATTATATCATTGGTCTGTTTTATTATATCAGTTCTGTTCACCCAGACCACTCAGCACACATTTTAAAACACGGCAAAAAACGACACGCTTGAGACCATTGGCCATGATCGTACTAATGAAGCAAAAAGATTCACACGAACAATTAAAAAAAAAAAACTATTTCAAATAATTGTCACCTCAATTATTTTCATTTGGTCGAGCAGCGCGAGAAAAAATACTGACAAGAGACATGTACAGAATTGCCAAGATTGTATCGTTCATAGGCTACTGGTGGTCCAAGGAAGCTTCTGCCCCCCGTTCAGACCTAATCCATACCAAACAGTAAGACAAGAACATAGACCAGAAGTTAAAGCCTATAAGAAGCGATTATTTTTTATGCTTTTTTGGGAGAAGCCCCCCGGATACGGCTCTGGTGGCAGGCCCTATCTACCACCGAGTATTTTGGGGAATGAGCGGTCCAGACACTGATGGTTTTACCCTCATTACTGTGGTCACTAGCAAGGGTGTAAAAACCATAGGAGATCAAATTTACAATCCTGCTAATGTGACGAAGGTGAGAGTTCTTTGAGATCTGGTGTCAAGCCGACAGTCCTGAAAAAGGGAAATTGGGAACCCGCGGGTGTCCTCCTCAGAGGCCTAAAATACAGAAAGAGCCTACTTTCTTTATTTTGTTATTTATGAAAGGGCCGTGTATAGGCTACTTTGGAAGATGCTGCAGGAATGTTTGTTTCTTTAAATTAAAGTGTTTGCAATTACAGATTTTATGGGTGGGCTACGTTTTCTTAATCTTTTTTTTTTCCAGAAAATACCAGCTGCTTCGTTTGACCAATAATGAAGAGGGCTTTATCCAGGGGGTTTAGGGGGTTTGACCCCCCCCCCCCGAAACCCACAAAAATAATCGTTTTCTATATGCTTTAACCTCTGATCTATGTCTTGTTTGTACTTCTTGGTCTGACCCGCGGGCTACCCCCCCCCCCCCCGAAATAAATTCCTGGATACAGACCTGATAATGACTATCTTTATAAACCGCAGAAAACATAGTAGCCCGTTAAAAAACTGGACGAAAATAAATAATCACACGACAAAATATAAATTACCAAATAAAGGTCACTAACGAAATTATCTAAATATTTGGCTGAAAAAGGAAAGCGCAGTTGCCCATTACAATAACATTAGTATGCCGCAGGCCGATCAAGCTGTTTTTATGTCATTATCGCGCCCAAAAAACTGGTATTCCATACCAGTATTTGGGACAAAAATGACCCTCGTGACGTATGTGTATAGACATGCGTGCGTATGATAATGCAGTGGTTTAAAAAACGAAAGTTAGTTAGTAGCTGTGACATGGCATTTTTTCTCATTCCTATACTATCGCCAGATTTAGCAGATATTAAGCAATTACTTTAACTGTAATAATGTTATCGCATGGTTAGATGTGCGATAAAAAAAAACATTATCACACGACTAGGGCTGTGATAAAAATGTGGCAAAAGGACTGCATGACACGATAACGTTCAGACAACTGACTTTCAGTTGTTCTCAATACTGGGGCAATTACTTAATGCTACTGCCAGGTCCGTATACAGGAATTTATTTCGGGAAGGGGGGGGGTTGCCCGTGGGTCCAAAAAAGACGTACAAAAAACACGTAGATCAGACGTTAGAGCCCATAAGAAATTATTAGTTTTGCCCCCCCCCCCCCTGGATACGGCTCTGGCTACTGCTACATGGTTTTGCATAAGTCAATAATGTTAGAGATAAGAATGTTATCAGGCCCGATATCGCTAAAGGATTGCATACCGTGATTTCTTACTGCAACTGAATTTCAGTTGTTTTCAATCTTGGGCAATAATGGTTTTGCTTTGCGATATATTTTTATCTTGTTCGCTGAAACGGAAATTTACCAATATCATATATTATATTCTTTTCAACCGGCACACTCAGCACACATTTTGGAACACAGCCTAAAATCTACACTTGATACGCCTGAGGACATTAGCCATGATCGTACCGAAGCAAAAACATTCACACGAACTGACCTTTAAACAAATTCTGAAAAGTTATTTAAATAATCGTCACCTCAATTATTCTCATCTGGTCGAGCAGCGCGAGAAAAATACTGTCACAAAAAATGCAAAAAAAAAGAACCAATAGAGTAACGCAACACAACCTCGAACACAACTGGACAAAATTTAGACCAGAGTTTTAACAGCGCTTTTAAAATAAGACAGTTTTTCCGTGAAAACAATTTTGCGACATAAGTGAGGAACAATACAGACGAAATAATTTGTTAAAAATGATTTGGCAGTCCATTGGGATTGGCAAGGTTTTGGGAACTTAACTTAAAAATGTACAAAAAATCAACGAACTGAAATATAGGTCAATATGGGGTTTATGGCTCAATATATAATGTAAGTTTTCAAATATAAGGTATGGAGGACTCTCTTCAAGCTCTGGGTGCAGTAGTGTTTACAATAATCCCCCTGTCGATCGTAATTGTTTCTCCTTTATTTTTACTAAATATTCTCGCCGGCGTACCATAGCTGCTACGAAAGTATCCTCCTAGATACTGAAGGAGGGATGAGAAATAAAAAAAGGTATATTTTTTTTTTGATTGTTTCAGCTTATCATAGGAATCGAGCAAAATAATTACAAAAAAACATTCCATATTTTTTTTTTTTTTTTTTTTTTTTGACATAACCCAACTAAGAGCAGGCAAGTGTTTTAGGTAATTATTCCAATTTCTGGAACCCATTATTATTCCAATTTGTGGAATCCATTTAAGATCCCATAATTATTCCTTCCACAGAAACTTGACACCTCCTTTTTGGGATCCCAAAACGTTAGTGACGGATACCTATGACATCGCAAAAGTTGTCCGTCCGTCTGTCTGTCCGTCCGTCCGTCCGTCCGTCTGTACGCACGATAACTCTCGAAGGGATTGAGATATTTTGATGAAACTTGGTGGGAGGATCCTTTGGGTCAAAGTACAAGTCAAGTTCGAAGATGGGCACTGTAGCTCTATATTTGAGGGTGGGGGAGGGGTTTCAAATTAAGGGGCAAACAAAATATTTTGAAACAGCTAATGTGATAGTCGATTATGGGGTAAGAAGACATGCTGAACACGATGGTGAAAACCATTTTCTCGCCGGACAAGTAGTTCACCCGGAATCCGGCCAAAACCGGACACAAAATGTGTCGACCAATTTTCGGCTACCCCTTTTCTTCAAAATAGTATATAAGCTCTGCATAGTAGTATAGCTCTGCGCAGAGCGTGTGCTCAATGAACCTAAGAGCTAGTTGTTTTCGAAGGTCGAAGGGGTTGGTATGTGGGGTTGCTAAAAGAGAAGGTGGTTGTGGGCCATATAACAGTTGGAAAGTTTAGAAGGATTGACAACTGCAGTAGAAGGGTGAACACTGAAACCAAAAATAGACCGATCCCAATTGTGAGACAAGTAGGGGATTTCTAATGGTTTCATGGTCTAATAATAGGCTGTTAGACCATAATCATCTTCGGCAATGAGGGGTTAGCAGTTTTGTCTACTTGGTGTACCTACAATTTGTTTCCTGTGGTTTATATGGTACGAACAAATTGGTACCACGTCTGTCACGAGGACATGGACTCGTAAGTAAGAATCGGTTGCTAGAATCTTTGGTGATCTGTTTCTAAATAAGTTTTGATCTATCAACATCATATATTAGATTTTTGGGATCCCATCGACACCTTTGGTCTTGTTGAAGTGGGCGTGATCTGATGGAACCTTAATCAAATCAATAAATCATCAAGTATGAGGCATGAGCAATATCCCAGATCAAGGCCCCCCGAAACCCACAAAATTAATCGTTTTTTGTAGGCTTTAAAATCTGATCTATGTATTTTTTGTACTTTTTGGTCCGGCCCGCTGGCACCCCCCCCCCCCCCGAAGGGCAAAAAAAAACCGAAATAATTCCCTGGTTGCGTTCCAAGGAACCCCCCCCCCCCCCACAATCGCTGATGATCGTTACAATCCTATTATTATTTTCATTCCACAGAATGAGTGGTCGGGAGCATCAGAACTTCAGAACCATACGTACTCTGCAGGAATCCTCGTCAGGCAGAATCCGTATCATCTGGGGCAACACATAATAGTTATAATTATATAGTATTATATGAATAATAGTTGTTTCCCTTTTATTACCGTAACTCATAATAAATTTTACTGAGCACAATCCGGTTTTCAATCTTACCTCCAACTTGTCGCAATTTTTCAGCGCATTTTCATCCAATCCTTTGATTTCGTTTACACTTAAATCCAAAGCTTTCAAGTTTCGGAGTCGATTTAGTTCGCTACTGAAGAAAAGAGGATTCAGCTGATCTCCTAGCCAATTGTGGGACAGATTAAGTTCTTCCAACGTGTCTTCAACACCTGCAAAGGAGGAATCAATCAATCAATCAGTCGTGGGAAGCTGTCGGCGCTATTACATGAGGATCCGTCCCGATTGACACCTGGTTAATTCATCTCTTTATACCAGCCAATGCCATAGATAGATAGATAGATTTATTTGCGCTAAAAAGCCACAAGGGCCATGGCAAATACAAAGAAAAATAACAAAAAACAACAAGAATAACAAACCTACAAAAATCCTTCCCTATATGACAGAGCGATCCGAAGGAATCTTCCAAATCTATTTAAATCCCCAAAATGTTTACTTTTTAATTTTCTAACAAGTTCCTCCCTCGAGAAAAATCCCACCCTACAAATTTCCTCCCTTAAATCCCATAAACCCTCACAATCACAAATAAAATGCTCTACATCTTCATCAATCATCCCGCACAAAGGGCAGAAATAAGGACCAGACGAAACCCTAATTTTCCCAATATATTTTCTTCTTTGGCCAAAAGGCAAACAATCTCCTCTCAGACTAATTAAACATTTCAATTCTTCTGGAGATAACCCCGACTTAAAATAAATTTCTTCGCCCCAAGCCTCCTTAACCCTATTGTAGAGTTTCTTCTTTGGCCAAAAGGCAAACAATCTCCTCTCAGACTAATTAAACATTTCAATTCTTCTGGAGATAACCCCGACTTAAAATAAATTTCTTCGCCCCAAGCCTCCTTAACCCTATTGTAGAGACTCAGGGACCCAGGAATCCAAACCTTGCATCCCCACGCCTGCAGCTCCTGGTCCTTTAAAAGCTCTTTAGACTTCTTTCGCGACCTCACCTACCTCTAGCTGAACCCCCTTCCCCTCGTTCCACCTACCTGACAGTCCACACTCATTCAAAATAGTCTTAATTTGGCCAGGCCAAGTACCCTCACGTTCATCCTTTAGTGCCACCAGGTATGAAGCTTGACCGAATAGACCTGGGATACGAAAGTCCAGTTATCCATCACCTTTTACCCGATGCGTTACTTCGTTGCTTCGCTAATCATGAATAATCGATTTTATCAAATGAACTCTTTCGGACTTGTCATACCTATCTTTGCTAGCCTACAGTATTTAGCAGCTCGAACGGTAAACAATATTTCCGAAAAAGAAAATAAAAATGGCAGCTTTTCAGTCCTCAAGTGGCGAAAACGAAAACGATTGGGATACCGAAAGTGACGGACGAGAAGAGTCAAAGAATCCACAAATAAAAAATTAGAACGCTGCTGACATTTTTTTTTTACACTCCCCCGCCTTCTTAACGGACGAAACATAAACCAAGGCTGCAGCGCGTAAATGACCCAATTCTCGTACGAATTTTCGCGCTCGCAATTAGGCTAAAAACTGCGAGTCCAAGGTCCAGCAATTTCATCCATTCTTTAACTCGTCGGTAATGGAGCACATCTCCCATTTACTTGGCAACTGTTGAACCCCACAGCTTCATCACAAAAGCTACAATTGCCAAACTTCGCTAATCATGACTTTGGTATTTTTGTCATACCCTCCAGCGTGGGCTAGGTTTGTATTCAAGTACAATAACATATACTTTTTCACGATTTACTTATAGCTGGACCTGGGTTGTGTTGGTGTGTGGTGTATAAAGGGGATCTGGAACGTGTTGGTGCGTAATTATACTACTGAGAAGTATACAATTTCTTTTATTTGAAGAGAAAGAGCACAGTGTGTCCGAGTCCTAGGCTGCCTAGGACATTCCTCCCCTCGTTTGTGATTGGTTGTGAGAGTGGAAAATAAGGTCAGGCCCGCCGGTCTTAAAAAATTTGTCTCGCTATCTACAAGGTCCCAGAGACCTAGCCTAATCTCCACCCTCTAAATTTTGTAGGTGATGTTAATTTTTCCAGTTTACTTATGATGGTCTTTTATTTTTTTATTTAAGATTTGTAACTTCACTGATTGGAGGAGTCGTAGCCACTTACTACAGCTACACTCGATGGTTCAAATTGTAAACAGGGTTGTCAGTATATTCAAGTTTAATGTGGTTTATAAGTTCCAGGTCAGTAAGGGTCAATGTAAATATTATTTAGTTTGCAGAATTTGTTAAATATGTAAAATGTAAATAAGTGTCCGTGCTTTAGTGTAACTTGTAATTCTGAACTGAGTTAGCATCCAGACTTTGTAGGGAATAGTGGGAATAAAGAAGTGTTAACCTGTGCAAGGTCACATGACATATGGAACAAGAAACAAAGGTTTCGATGGGATCCCAAAAATTTAATATTTGAATTTTTGAATTTTGTTGAGATTTGAAAACCTCCTTCAAGATTTTACTATTAAAATTTAGAAATACATTAAGCCCTATGCGTCATATCTACTTTGACGAAGTTGATCAAAACTTCCTGCCTTACTTCTGCCAAATATCCGGTCTCGGCCGGATTCTCGGTGAACTACTTGTCCGGCAAAAATCGAAGGTCAAAACGGATTAAGCGTATCCCCTTACCCCTATATCAAACCTCTAATCAACTTCAGATAAATTTTCTTGTAAACAAATTTCAGATTTTGGCCGTATTCCGGGCGAACTATTTGCCCAACGAGACAATAATTTTCATATACGGATTCAGCATGTCTCCTTACCGCACTACATCGAACCTCTTATCGACTTCAGATAAAACTTTCTTGAATTTTCCGGTTTCGGCCGGATTTCAGGCGAACTATATGTCCGGGTAGAAAATAATTGTCATATATGGATTCAGCATATTTTCTTGCCCCTAAATCGAACATCTAATCAACTTCAAATAAAACCTTTACTTTTAACAAAGTTTCCGGTTTTGGCCGGATTCCGGGCTAACTACTTGTCCGGGTATTTTTTGTTCTCTAACTTCCCTGGTCCTGTTCTCGGAGCCAAGACCAGTCGGGTACACGTAAGAAGGACGCATCCTTTGACAACGAACGGCGCATCAGGTTGGAAACGACCCGCGAGTCTTCTTTGATGCCCTACGCGCCTCTCCTGGCGCAGGATGGAACAAAGCAAGGGTAAGCTCTCCTGCTGTCAAGAGCTTCACAACTGTTAGACTACTGCCTGTGGTTCACCAGGGCAACAAACAGCAATGATGTCTCCGCGACGTGCCCTCGAATGACCTTTCATCCCCGGCGGATGGCTCCTTCGAAAATACGACGCATGAAGAGGCTCTCATCAACAATCCAAAAAAATGTGAAGCAAAGATGGTGTTGTCCCCAGATGAGCCGCCTGTTTCGCCGTCCCCTCCCCTCTTCCGTGCGTCGGTCCGAGAGGAACACTGGCAATCGTGTTTTGCTATATCCTGCCCATTTGTCAGCCCAGTTTTTCCAAAATTTTATTCCTGCTTTTGTTTCAGTCGAGGGATCGACGACTCTCCCGGAATGGTGTACACGTCCCGAAGGAATAATCCGGAATGGTCAGGATTATTCCGTTATTCCGGAATGGTGTACATAAAAATGAGAGTCATCGACCCCTCATTCGCCGCGGGACAGATCGAATGGGGTGAAATAAACGCGGACTAAACAGAAGTTGGTGAATTACCAAACTTGATAAAGAATGGGAGGCTATGGAATGGTTAGGAATAATCCGGAATGGCCAGGAAATCCGGAATGGTCAGGATTATTCCGTTATTCCGGAATGGTGTACATAAAAAATGAGAGTCGTCGACCTCTCGGTTTCAGTTCATTTCTCGTAAAGTGCATTAGTTATTTTGTTGTATGTTGTTTTAATGTTGTTTTAACCGCCTTGAAGACCTCTTCTAGCTTTAAGCTTTTTGGTAATAAAGTTGATTAATTGATTGTATTGACTGAAGTGTATCAGCTCAGGCACCCCTAGAGTGATATGCCCTCCCAATCGCGAGTTATGGTCTAAAAATCGTAATAATTCGAGTTTCCTTCATCACTGAAGATTCATTCATCTTCAAGTTAATGACTCGCTGATCGAATTCATCGATTCTCTTTATCTTCTTTTAATCAGTTCAGGTTAAAATTTTCGTTCTTGTATGACAATGATCGCCAAAGGGCAGTATCACTTGCCAAATCCCTCAAAATTATGAACAAAACTAGTCAAACTAGACCAGCTGTCAGGCTTGACCGAGTTTAAATTCAAAACTGAACCAAAACCTCTTAGACTGATGTCAAACCTTAGCTTAGCGTCGCCTTTTAATTTAATTAGTGGCTGATGAAGAAATAAGACAGTAAAAGCGCATTTGTAGGGTAAAGATCTGTTCAAAAGGACTTCATTATTTTGACTGCCTTGTTAAGCCTATTTTGACTGCCTTGTTAAGCCTTGCGCCTTAGCCTAACAGAGTGTAAACGTTATCTGAAGCTACATAAAATTTGATACACTTGTTGAGGTTTTCATGGAACCAAATCAGCCAATCCTTCAGCCTGTCCTTCAGATCACCTGTCTGTACATCCTTTTCAGGTCGGTACGACAGTTCGCTCAGTTCTACTATATGCAATTATTTGTTGTTGTTGTTCCTTAAGCCGCTTTCACATTGACGCGTTTATCTTGCGTAATCTGATGCGTACGCGTCGATGCAACGCTATTCTTGCGTTGCGTCGACGCGTACGCCTCAAATTACGCAAGATAAACGCGTCAATGTGAAAGCGGCTCTATTCTTGCGTTGCGTCGACGCGTACGCATCAGATTACGCAAGATAAACGCGTCAGTGTGAAAGCAGCATTACTTTCCGGAAGAATTAGTTTTTCGAATGAAGAGATTTTGTTTTGTCGTTTTCGATATTTTTTTGTTTATGCTTACGAAGAGTAATTTTTTAGTTTTGTGCCGCAAGTCGTGGGCATCCTAGGAGGGAAAAGAACCCTGTTTTGTTTATTAATACATTAACACAACTTAGACATGAAAAACACTAAGGGGTAGTGACCATTTTTATCGTAGTATTTTGATTGTTAATTTTTTAGCACGAGCTTCGGTGTTCTTTGCCCCTGAACAAGGTAGTTAAGTTTCAAACAGTTAAGACAGGATATGAGGAAAAAATATTATGTGCGAACTGTTTATCCAAATGAATGCAGAGCTACATAGCCCATCGTCGAATTTGACCTGTACTTTGACCTAAAGAGTCCTCATGCCAAGTTCGATCAAAATATCTCAACCCCTTCGAGAGTTACCGTGATAACAGACGGACGGACCACTTTGCGATGTCATAGGTGTCCCTCCACTTACGTTTTGGGATCCCAAAAAGAACGATTATCAGTTCGTGCCTAAAAAAAAGTCAAGCCTTTAGCCTACCTTCTAGCATACGTTCTGTAAGCCTTCGAAGTCCGTTGTGCGAAATATCCAACCTTTTGAGAGGTAGATCACTCGCCGTAAAAAGCTGGGATGCGAGACTCTGCAGTCCGGAATTCCGCTGGCGGAAAGAATGGATCCGGAAGCGGAATGGAAGAAGCGGAAAATCTCCTTGAAATACGACATTATCGCAGTTTATTTCGGTTCCGTTTTCTAAGTTCTTCTGGCATAGGCAGGCGATGTCCAAACCCGGAGTAACCTAGAATGAATAACGAGGTTAAAAAGCAAATAGCAAAGGGTACAGTTTGTTTTCGAATTTTCTAACATACCCCCTTCGAAAACCATTTGGAACTCTGCACGGGTTCTAACAGATTACAAACCTGTTTTCAGCCTCGCTCGCCCCCCTTGGTTTTAAGGTTCAAGGTTTTAATTACACTTCATTATAAAATTATATTACATAGGGTCAAGCCGGAGACACAAGGTCGATTGACCAAAACCCGGTACAATAATAGAACTAATCAATATAACATATGATAAATCGATCTAACATATAATTTTAATGAGAAACACAGAAAAAAGTAGCTTAACCGGTGTTTCTAGCCACTGAGCTCCTTGGAGAGATAAGCGGGAGCCTGACCTGCCTCGGAAAAGAGCCAAAAAAGGCTAATGATAAAAATTTGCGTAATGTCGTTAGGATGGAAAAGAATGACAATAGTAAGATATGGTTTGAAGCCACACTGACCGTCCATGACGACGAGAACAAAACGAGATTTTCGGGGTTTTTTATCGATCAGTGGATTATATCTCTCTAAGATAGTATTCGAGAGATATGAAGAAAAATCGAATATTTCGGCTACACTTCCGGCAACCGTCCTCAGCGAAACAAAACCTTACAAATCCATAATGCAGAAAACAAACACGAGCAGAACGATACGAGGATGAAATGTGTAAAAGACGACGTTTGTTTTCTGCATTATGGATTTGTAAGGTTTTGTTTCGCTGAGGACGGTTGCCGGAAGTGTAGCCGAAATATTCGATTTTTCTTCATATCTCTCGAATACTATCTTAGAGAGATATAATCCACTGATCGATAAAAAACCCCGAAAATCTCGTTTTGTTCTCGTCGACAATAGTAAGTCCAGCGACGCAGTCATACAGGTAAGATGGGTCCTTTAAACTCAGTGGTTATTGCTGAAAAGCTTTTATTAAGACGAAAAGGGCCCAAATACTTTACCAAATACCCAAATACTAGGTCAAATCTAAATTTGATTAATTTCCCGAAGATATCGCCCTACCACTTTGCATTAACAAACATCTGCGATTTATCTGGTGTTAAAATACCGCATTTTTAATTTTCAAAATTTCTTCGGGGGTTTTTGTCAAGAAATTTTATAAAACATACCAAATTACTTTTAACATCCGTCACACTAAGTTTTGACACGAAATGCCATCACAGACTAGCTGGAGTCGGAGTAAAAATAGCATGAGTCAGTACGGCCTTATACGGCAAACAATAAGGCAATTGCTTAAGTATAACCTACCAAACTTGCTGATACCAAGAATAGATAATAAGGATTATTTATTTATCCTTGCTGATACATGCACTGATGAATACCGGAAAATCAACTTCCCTGTGACTTGTGACGCATTCCTAAACTGAACCGATGATGTGTCAGGGTTGCCGCCTTTCTCTGACGGAACCTGTGACTTTTGGCCGCAAAAACCTGTGACAGTTTCATCGGACATTTAAAGAAAAAAGTACACAATTAACATTCCTGCCAGGAAAGCACAAAAGGAGTGCTTGGCTACGGCAGGGAAATAACCGGTATTAATTAAACAACAAACAGAACCAACTAACTGAATAGCCTACTCTATATAAAGAACAAGACCAAAGGTTTCGATGGGATCCCAAAAATTTAATATTTGATCCAAACAATTGGGTCTTGTCTTCGCCACTCAGTCTTCGTCATATTCTTTGAAGATTTTTCCTGTTAAAATAAAGTTCAAAAATGGATTCAGCATGTCTCCTTGCCCCTATACCGAATCTCTAGGCCTAACCGACTTCAGAAACAACTTTGAGCTTCAATCAAATTTCCGAGCTTTCTGTTGGTGTGGATAAAGGGGTAGGAACTGCTATAGCCGAAAATTGGTCGACAAATTTTGTGTCTAGTTTTTGCCGAATTCCGGGTGAACTATACTTGTCCGGCGAAAACATAACTTTCATATTCGGATTCAGCATGTTCCTTACCCCTAAATCAAATATCTCAATAGCTTTTGAAATTTTTTTGTTTTCCCTTAATCTGAAACCCTTCCCCCACCCCGTCACAGAATTCTGGCTAGCTTTTTCGAAGAAGCGAAAATCTGTGACAAATCGCAGGGGACAAAGCGCCAATCTTTACTTTATGAATAATGCTTCAATTCAAACTTTACAAATCAATACATATTTTAATTATATAATTAATGTAATATTCCTGTGCTTCTATTAAGATAGTATTACTGATAACTTTGCCCAACACTGCTAGAAAGCGCGGAATATTCGAATAGGGAGAAACGGAATCGGACGATTCCCAACACATTCACTGTCTTTTGGATCGTTTTACCAATTCGTCGCTTAAAAACAACAACAATCAAACAGGAAAACGAAGCAATTCGATATTTACTACTTGGTATTTGCTATATTTTGTATTTATTATGGTAATACCATTTTTACTATTTATTAAAAGCTACTATTGATTAGGTGCGGGCTCGTGGAAGTAAACTTACGTCTGAACATGTTCTCCACGTTTCATAACCTTCTTCTGCAAAATTACTGGCGATCCCTTGATCCAAGTTTAAGGCTCTGGATCTTGTTCGAGTGGTTTGAAGGCTGCTGCCTACGAAGACTAGAATCAGGAACCCGATAGGCCACATTGTGGCTCAGTCTGAAAAAAAAAATCAGATCAGCCTGCTGTTGAAACATACATTATTTCCATAAACCTATTTGAAAATAAGTAAAAGTTGGCGTGTCATAACAGTTCCTCACCCCTCTAAAATTCTTTCGTCAAAGTGAGTTCTTGTAGCCTACGGAAACTACGTGTCACCCTCCGAGCTATCTCTCTGTACGCAACGAAAAAAACACACAAAATATCCAAAATATCAGACCCAAAGCGATATCAAATGGTAAAAGGTACGTCAACTCTACTCAGATTTTAAAACTCGACCACCCTAAATGATATGATCCGTATCCGTATGAAGGAAAATCCACACTCATTTTCCAGAAACCTGTTTCCAAAAAGTAAAAGCTGGCTTGTCATAACATTTTTTCGCCATTTAAGCTTCTTACGCAAAAGTGAGTTCTTCTACGGAAACTAAAAGTAACCCTTCCGGCTATTTTCACTCGCGTTGTTGCAAGTCGTATCAATCACAATGGCATGTGAGACTGTCCACACATTATACTTCCTATGGGCAGTAGGCTTATGTGCCGAGCTGTTTGGTGGGAGTTGTACTGACATACTTTAGTAACTGGACGAATAAGTACTTTTTCGATTTCACTGCGATGTGTGTGATTTCTGGTGGTGTTTATCTGAAGAAAACAGAACAATAGGCGTCTAATAGTTCGTGCAACAAGCGAAATTAAAAAGTAAAGGAATTGGATTGGACGACTAACAAGTTTGCTACCAAAAATTAGCAAATAATCGTCCAGTTTCGATTTCTACTGCGATAAATTTTTTTCAGGCGTTTGAGAAAAAAAACAATAGGTGTTCATCCCGAAACAGTTGCCGTAACAAGCGAAATCAAAGTTTAAAGGAACCGAATCGGGATGAACAGTTTGCTACCAAAAACTTGCAAAAATCGTTCAATTACTTTCTGCGATAAGTTTGTGATTTGTAGGCGTTTTGTTTTTAACATAAGCAATAGGTAACCATCAGAAGTTATTTAGCGTAACTCGCCAATTCACAAATCCACGAAACGTTCCAAATCCTAGCTTTGACAATAAAAAAAACTATGTCACCATATAGCAGGCTTGTGCATACTTTTGGAACATTTTAAATCCCTCGAAGAGTGAGTGGTCAATCCATTCTGAGGATTTTAATGTCTCACTGCCAAGAACCCCACTTGGTAATTCAGGACAGTATCTTGGTAATTCAGGACAGTATCTTGACACTCAGAATCCTATACGCTGTAAACCGTCTGGCTAACCTCTACCCCTGGTCATTAGCAAGAGCGATACAAATCCTAGGAGACCTTAACCATACCAATGTGACGAAGGGGAGAACTCTTTGAGAGCTGGGGTCTTGCCGACGCTCCCTACCATTAGCTCATGCCGGTCAATGATGTCTGGTTTGGAAAATTCTCTAAGACGTAAAAATATTAGTCAGTTTACCAAGTTAATGTGGATTCAGCTTGTCTACTCAACCCCATACCGAATAAATTTCCGGTTCTGCCGGAATTCGGGCGAAGTGCTTGTCCGGTAACACAATAAAGTTCAAAAATCGGTTTAATCTTGCTGCAGAAAAAACTTAAAGGAACAGAAAACTTGACTCGGGGAGCTAGCTAACATATCAAGGATGAACCCTGAGTCGATATTGAGAGTAAGAAAAATTCTCGTTACGACCATGCAGTTTCCGGGCAGTTTCCGAGAAGTCGACTTTTGAGCAAAAGGTTTGCAAAAGCAAAAGGTTTGTGTGCCGCGACTAGGAATCGAACCCCGGCCGTCTAGTCGGGGAGGTCGTTACTCTGTAGTCTACATGTAAAAAGGCGAACTTTTACAGTAGGCTACATAAGCGCATAATTACAGTGCATAAGGGGCAAGGGCCTGCCAGCTAGCTTTGGGAACACTAAGGAGGGGGTTCGAGACAGTTCGAGATGAAAAAGAAGGGGGGGCCTGTCGACAATAAGACCCTGTATGTTTATCCAAGCCCCCCCGGGCGACTCGATGGCCGAAAGTTGTGTAGTCAAGTTTACTGTTCCTTTAACTTCTCGGCTACCAAAATTTCGGTTCTGGCCGGATTCCAAGCGTACTACTCATCCGGCAAGAAAATGAAGTTCAAAACATGTTTTGCTCTTTTTGTTTTGTTTTAGCCAGCCGAAGCTAAATACCGTTTCTATTTTTCATGTTCGTCAGAACACGGGGAATGAAGAAATCAACGGCGTTGATCAAAACATTTCATTTCACATAATTCAAAATATTCACTTTATCAATATGATTTTGTGAGGTTAAAGTTTAAATTGTATTCAAATGATTCACTGATGACAGTGTAAATACAAAATAGTTTCGAGAATTTCTATAAACGTAAAAAAGGAAAATTCGAATTCCAGTCACATTTTATTTTTGAGTTCAGGTAAGTAGGCTATCAAGCCTTCTTGCAGATGAGCTAAAACAATACTGAAGGACGATAATACAAGACCCTATTGTGAAATTGCTCGGATATATAGTAGAAAAGGACATTACTTTACCCTTTATTCCTCTTATAACAATGGTTCGAATCGAGGTTTGAATACTTTTCATCATGTTATTTCTAAATTTTGGGAAAAAGCAAAGTTTTCGAAAACTGAGTCGTTCTTAAAACGAAAAAGAAAAATTAGGACCAAACAATAAAATATGGCCTTTTACTACCTCCCCAAAACAATGAAGACTAGACTGTCACGCTGATCCATAAACTAGGGGTCTGGGTTTCAGCAACACGTGGGACTGAGTATTGCATCTTTCAATACCCGAAGTTTGTCAAAGAGACGCCGTTACCTCATGTCACTTTGGCTCTTGACCCTAACATAATTTAGTGACCAGACGTGCATATTGATATGACAACCAATTTATCAGTTTAAATGCACGACATTATTACGATTACAGCCAGGAACACACCAAGGTTTTCTGTAGCAGGCCTGTGCAGATTCTGGGAATATTTTATGATCTCCTTATCAACCGCCGGTTCTTTTGAGGAACGAGCAGTCAAGACACTCTGATGCTTTTACTGTCAAGAACCCCACTTAGGAACTCTCCAGGGCAACAGTGGCGAAGATTCTTATTTAAATCCTAGGATACCCTAATTTCTTTGTTTACTCTCTACCCATGGCTGACCCCTGGTCATTTACCCAGAGCGACACGAATCCTTGGAGACTAACTGTATGAATCTTCTGACCTGACCAAGGGGATTGTTGGGGTAGAGCCGACATACCCTACCGTAGGCCCAACGCCAGTCCGTGAAGTCACATAGGCGTCTTCATCAGATAGGCACTCGACTGGCGATTGTTTTTTTCACCGATTTATTTTTCTTCAACACCAATTAACCATTAGTTACCAATTAATTAGAGGCGTATTCTCGCCGTTCCCCGAGGACTCCACTTGAGGAGTCTCCGCGTTTTTGTTTGTCCCGGGGACTCACTCCCCGTATTCTCGCGAGTCCCCACGGACGGGGAATGCTCCGATTATCATCACGATCATCAAAAATGACTCTATTTCAGTTTCGGAGGGGAATCAATTGTTGCTGGTGTTGGTGCAATGTAAAATTAATTAAAAACAATCAAGATAAGCAAAACCAAAAATAAACTGGATCCAGATAAATGTCGTCACCTGCATGTTTTTTTTTCCGAACAAAATCCATTTTAGAAGCATTCCCCGTATTCTCGCTGTTATCCATACGCGGAGTCCGGATGGAGTGACTCCCTCTATTCTCGCCGTTCCCTTCGATTCCCAGAGGAGTCCTCAGGGAACGCCGAGAATACGCCTTAAGTATTTAAAAATAGTGTTATAGGTATGATGAGTCCTTTAAGTTCTCCATTCATCAGTTCAGCAGGCAGCTAAACAAATGAAAATTCGCTAACCAGCACCCCCTTTAGTTACTTACGTTCGTAAAACGAAGGTCTCTCAAATATATATCTTACTTCCTTCGATGTAAACCCGAATAGGCTATAAGTTGAGTGAACTAACTGTGTGCTCCTTATCCAACTACATTTGTCTATCCATCAACTTTTTCCAAATCGGTTTTCAACTTTTCACTAAAAAGGCACTGCAAATACAAACTACCGTCGAAAACAGTCACAGGAAAACACAACTATTAGACTAGACTGACCAAACCATACTACCATACCGATACCATACTCAGACACCAACCATACCCGTTTCGGGTAGAGGTGCGCACGGACCCTCCCAAGAAGTGCCTGGTTGTATTCCACAGGCCACAGCATGCAGCAAGGACACAGTATGCTACTACGGGGAATAGACTACAGTGTAAACACGCCCACGCAGTAAGCGCAGAGCGGCAGCGTTAAAGTTTAACTGAAAAGCCAACTTATTTTTGTGTCATTCAACAGAATGCACTGAATTATTTGGATTCTGCAAAGGGATTTTTCTATTTTCCACTATCCGCTCCAGTTATGACGTTCAGAATTTCTACGGCCGTCCCCACAACGAAAATTCTACTATGACGCGGGAAATTTTAATGTTAACACAAACCCGGCTTTTCTGTGGGCGGTGGCGAGATTGGTGAAGACTGCTTAATGCCTGAACAAAAAAAAATCGTAAATCTTTCTCGTAAGGCATACAGCATAAATACAAGCGTATAGAGGTACCACAAATCACACGGAAATTCCACTATTTGAAAATCGATTATTCGTGGATAGCGGAACAACGAAGTAACGCATTTTCATCGGGTCTTCAAGCCAATTTATGTGAACAAGTGATGGGTAACTAGATTATCCTATTCCAGCCCTTCTCGGTTAAACTTTAAAGCTTAACTGAAAAGGCTGAGACAGGGACAATCTACTTATCCCTTACCTATTCACTTAAAGAGGCTTGAAGACCAAATGAAAATGTATTTCTTCGTTGCTCTGCTAGTTCACAAATAATCTATTTTCACGTTGTGAGCTTTCCCTGTCTTATTTGTGGTACCTCTAAGCTAAGCGCCTGTCCTTTGTTGTATGCTTGACGAAAACCATTTACGAAAAAAAGAAGTATTCACGCAGTGAGCCCCAGCTGCTACGAGCCGATCACTGGCCACTGAAAATCTGCGTGTATACTGAGACTGAAATTTTGCGCGTCATAGTAGAATTTGTGTTGCGGGGATGGCCGTAGATATTCTGCACTTCACTACTAAAGCAGATAGTGGAAATAAAAAAATCACCAAACAAACTTCACTGTAAATTAAATGATACCAAAATAAGTTGGCTTTCCAGCTAAACCTTAACCCTACATTCGCAAACGTTCCATCCATTCCCACTCTCGAGATTCCGAACTTACTGTGTAATTTTTAGAAGTCTGTCCACCATAACGGGGCTGATTCTTCCATTCTTCATGTTGGGCGATTTTCGACGTGGACCGGTAGGGAAGCTTATGGCTTCTGATGACCTCACTGGTTAGAAAAAAACGGTTGTGGGAATCTGAACGTGGTTCTCATCAAAACCGAGGGGGCTCAGCGAGGCTGAAAACGGAAAACTTTGTAATCTCTGGGAAACCCAGTAGAACTTCAAAGGAGTTACATAAATTAGAATTATCACGGTCTGACCGTGGTATCTGGTCGTTGTATCTGGAAAGTCATCTCACTTTCATCAAATTTTGTCTAATTAGTGAGAAAGGAGTTCAGCACTTGAGTGATGTAACTGGATATCAGTTTTTCTTTTGGGATGACTTCGAAAAGTGAAATTTCGGTAATAGTCGTTTTTGCAGTGGACCGTATATCAGATACAACGGTGACTGCAAAAACGACTAATTGCAGATCCAGTTGCCGTGGTAACAGATACCATGGTATCCACAAAAACGCAACTTATGTTAGAACATAAACTGTATTTACTGTGACTTGTGCTTTACCTGGCACCCAGTCTCCGCCAGCCCTACAATATTATTCTAACACTCAATTTCCGGTCTCCATTCCCAACTGGGTGGTCTTCCACTGGCAATCACAAATTCGTAATAACTGTCCTCGTCCGGACACTGCAGGTCCTCAATAACTGAAAGTCGCCAAAATGGCCGCTACGGCACTTTATGATGGCCTACGACAGCTGACGATTGCCAGTGACGAGCCCACCAGAGCAAAATAATACTAAGGAGTAGCGCTAAGACCTATGCTTTCCATGCTTCGCAAATGGGCCATACTCATAGCGCCGACCACTACGCTTTCGGCATTTAAAGCGAGACAAACTTGCGGGTTTAGAAATCTAGTAAAGCTAAGATGCGGTCTGCACACATCTACGAACAGGGGAGGTTGTATATTTTTTTTTTCTGTGTTCAGAATATGAAGCTATCGGAGCTAGCGCTGGTGCACGACTGATTGAGTTTCAGTAGGGACGTTCTATATCGCTTGTCTTGCTAGTGTCGCTGCTATTCGAATGTGTGCCACTTTTTTCAAGTCTTGGCGCTGCTCCCTAGTATTTGCTAGCTGAACGAAGTCAGATAGACAAGAACCGCATCGATACCTTTATGTTCGGAAACCCAAATAGTTGCGTTTTTGATCGAAGTTTTGCTGGCCGTTGGCTTGGCCGGCTGCTTAATTTCCGTTTGCAAAGGACGTCGAAGTTCACCGTTTGCTTACTTACTTATTCAGCATGAAACCTAAGTTCAAACGAAATCAGCTTTCAATGGTGCTAGCCAATCACATTAGTTGCGATTTTGCAGATACCATGGTATCTGATACCACGGTCTAAAGTCGTTTTCGCAGTTACCGTGGTATCTAATACCAAGGTCTAAAGTCGTTTTCGCAGTACCGTGGTATCTGATACCACGATCTAAAGTCGTTTTCCAAGTTGCCGTGGTACCTGATACCACGGTCTAAAGTCGTTTTCGCAGTTAAGTAGCGTGCACACACAGTCCGAATTTCGCAGTCCGGTGCGAATTTCCTTCTCCGCTCCGGAATTTTTCATCGCATGCGGATTCGGACCAAATCGGTACGATAACTTCATTCCGGTTTGAGTAGAAAATATTCTACTTTTTCCGGAGCGAATTTTAAACGCATGCGAAATTGTGCTCTGAAAATTGACAAATTCATAAGCTGTGATTGTGTGTTTGAACTCTTTGAAGTTTAAAATGTTTATACGACCTATTTAATGTGATCTGCAAAAACGGGTTTGTTAGAGAAAGATCTTGGTTGCAAGTGTCTGCTGACTGCAAGCTACCAGCTAGACAAACGTAAATGTGTACTAGGCTATCTACAGGAGGTATGATTATTTTTGCAGTTTATCATTTTAAAGTTGAACAGCGACATTTCATTCATTCTTGCTGGTCATACTGGTCAGTCAAAGCAGTTCCTTAATTGCATCTTTCTTTGATACTCCTCAGAACTGTTCAAACTTATATACACCTCCTGTATTTTATATAAAACACAAAGCAGAAGTTTTTTAATCAACAGAGAATTTGCAAACATTCGGCAATCAAGCCTGTAGGCAAAGCAGTGGATTTTTCAAATCTGAGGCCAAATTTTCCGTCCGAATTTTGTTTTGTCTGAAAAACCTGTCGGGCATAGTGACGCGAATTTCGCATGTGCTTTATCGCGTGCGGAATCTTACCGGACTGTGTGTGCACTTAGCTTAATTTACCGTGGTACCTGATACCACGGTCTAAAGTCGTTTTTGCAGTTACCGTGGTATCTGATACCACGGTCAAAAGGCGTTTTCTATTCCGGCGATACTTGTCCGGTCGCCGTCTCATCCACCGTACAGGCAAACATCGAGCTTGATAGCTCGCGATGTTCGTTTACAGTTCGAAGGAAATGAAGTAAAAGAAAAAAGAATGGCGGACGATAAGGGCTTACCGACGAAACGTCCCCATTACAAAACGTCCCCTGGCGAAACGTCCCCGTGACAAAATGTCCCTTGTCAAAACGTCCCCATGACAAAACGTCCCCACGGCAAAACAAAACGTTTTGCCAACAACCCACGATAAGAACACAGATCCTTGAGCACAAGCTGAATGGGAGTCATATATTCAAACAATGGATAAAACGGATAAGTCAGCTACAATGCTTTGGCAGCTATATTTCGGCCGTTCTTGGCAAGGGTCCTCGTCAGGCTGAAGAAACGAACCTACAGTTCTAATGATCTTGATTGCAGATTTTCGAACTTATCCGTTCGACAAAACAGATTAGAGCTACAAAACACGACTACAATTAGTTCCAAACACTAAGTTTCATTTTTGCTGAAAGTTAACGCCGATCAGCTAGGGCGACAAGGGAACGGCGACCGGCGACCAAAAACGGTATTTAAGAAGAGACATTCGAATTCGAAATTAACCTCTAACTTCAGTCAAAATTGACTAATTGGTACGAATCCAAGTCATTGGACGAACTGAATGAACTGGCCAATTAGAACAGCCCGGAGAGTGTCCGGCAAATGCGCTACTGGATCACTGACATCTTGCTACCATTGCGGCTTACTGATCAGTCAATGAAAGATGTAACAGGTTAAGTAAAATGTGCTGGGAACCAGTTTCTAATGAATTCTTAATCATTCATAAAGTAAGAGAAACAGGTGGGAAAGCAAATTGATGTCTGGTGATCAAACATATTTTGCCTGCAGTTTTCACGATCAGTTCGACATTGCCTATAGCTTTTTGCTAGATATTTCAGCTTCAACAAACACTAAAAATAGAAACTTTCTTGTAAAATGTCGGAAAATCCTTCGAACCACGCTTGGAAGGGTTTTCTGTTCTAGTTTGGTTTTTTTTTTTTTTTTCTTTTCTTTTTATTGTTATATTTGTTGGTTCATTATTAGGTTAACTGGTTAGAAGTTAGTCTTTGTTTCTTATATGTTGGTCTGTCTTTCCGTATGTTATTTTTTTTTCTTGTATTTATACTCCGTCTTTCTCTTTTTGAGTGTATGATGGGCTACAAATAAATTATTATTATTAAATTGAGACTTAAAGTTGCTGCAAAATTCATTTATCTTGTCGCAAGTTTAGTTTGTTTGGCGACGGACTGAAGAGGACCGTAGTTGAATGTTATAAAAGAATACGTCAGCTGATTTTCGACCTTGAGCAGCTGAAGAGGACCCTTGCCAAGAATGGCCAAAATATCACCAAATATTTCCTCTGAGTAATCACCAAAGGTCCATGTTCATCTTTTTCCATTTACTGACGTAAAGTTGATAACATCCAACATACAGATGTGTACCCCGCGTATAAGAATTCACACAGCACTTTATGTTATAACGTCATTTTATGTTACGACCCTATTAAAGTTTTTCGTGAATAACGTTCCGAACGGTTTTTCCATAAAGAAAACTTCAGAAATTATACCAAATCTAACACAGGGACGCGAACATGTCTGTGAAGTGTGAAGGAGAACTTAAAAATCTATGCTTTGGGACATTTTGCCGTGGGGACGTTTTGTCATGGGGACGTTTTGTCACAGGGACGTTTTGACACGGGGACATTTTGTCACGGGGACGTTTTGTCAAGGGGACGTTTTGCCACGGGGCCGTTTCGCCAGGGGACGTTTTGTCATGGGGACGTTTCGTCGGTAAGCCGCTGAAGCACGAATTCGCGAAGCCAGGAGGGATCTATCCTTCTTTTGTGATGGCGAAAAGATCGGACGGGCTTGAGGACTTCTTCGAGAGTGCTTAACAACATTTCGCGTTTGCCTATAACTATTTGATTGTTACCAGTAGATGGTAGGGCATGATCTACCAGCAGACCCGGACGTAGAGATCCAGGGCTCCTAGGCATCTCACAAATTCCCTCTTTTTGGTAATTTAATTTAGGACTTTTACGTTCGAAAATATTGAAGCAGACTTGGAAATGTAATAGACAAGTACCAACTACACTTCCATTAATTCCATTATACATCTGTTCTACATTATAATTACCGCTACGACCTCTTCCGAGGTTGAGACCCCTAGGCAGAAGTTCACCACTGTTTACCATATGGTCTTTGGATTCTATTTCTTTTTTTTTGTAATTTACTCGTCAACTTTAGCGAAGATTAAAAATTACATGATCCAACTTGAGATATCATTCTTGTTTCTATAGGATTACTACCCTAGTTTCACAAAGAAACAGCTTTTGCCTCGAGTTTGTGCAAAATCCACGCTGCACATTCTAACCGAGATTCTAAACAGGTTTGCGTTAGAATCGGAAGTTTTCTAACATTTGCATTGTTTAGATCACTCCTATCCAAGTTGCCACTGTCGCCAGTTCAAACGAGATTCGGTATATAGGACTGTGTGTGCACGCAACTTTAACTGGACCGCCCCTTAAAGTTTAACTGAAAAGCGAACTGATTTTATAGACTACCTTTGGTTTGAATACACTGAATTATTTTGACTCCTCAAGGGATTTTTTTTTTTTTTCGTCGCGCAGTCTAGTAGTGACGTTCGGAATCTCCGCTGCTTGCACGACAAATACAAATTCGTCAAGTGGCGGAGAATTTGAATACTTGCAAAAGCGTTTCTATAAACGGCCAACAAAGTGAAGATTCTGAATGTTCTATTCCAGACTGCATAATCACATCGGAATAAACATGGATGGGCGAATGTGCTTTTTGGTCACTTTCCATATCCAAGTCACTTTCAACTTCCTGGCTTGAATAATGAAAATCCGCCATTGCTGATTATTTTTGGCAATTGTTTGCCGCTGTAGTTGCTAAACATTTCAAACATAGAGGTACGTAAGTATAGACGTACAACAATTGCGGAAGAATAAACTCATCAGCTAAAATTCAATAGTCTATTCGTGGATAACAAATCAACGAAGTAATGCGTTTTTGTCGGGTTTTCTGGCCTATTTGGGTAAAAATATGACGGGTAACCAGACTATCATATCTCAGCACTATTAGGTACGTGCACATACAGTCCAATTTTCGCAGTCGAATGGGACTTTTCTCATTCAATCCGAAATTTTTCCCTATATTGACGCGAATTTCGCATTCAAAATCTAAACAAACTGTGTGTGCACGAAGCTGTAGTCTGTAAGTATATAGGCGTTATACGCGGCACATCTCTGTGCCGCGCATTTCTGAGTGTTAAAGTTTAAACTGAAAAGCCAACTTATTTTTGAATCATTTCATTGAATGCACCGAATTATTCGGATTCTGCTAAGGGATTTTTTGATTAACCACTATCTGCTCTAGTATATATATTGACATTCAGAATATCTAAGGCCGTATCCGCAACGCAAATTTTACTATGACGCGGAAAATTTGAATCTCAATGCAAACGCGGCTTTTCAGTAGCCAGTGATCAGCCCTCGGAAGGGGGCTCACTGCGTGAATACTTCTTTTTCGTAAATCGTTTTCGTCAAGCATACAAGAGGTACATTTTCATCGGGTCTACAAGCCTATTTAAGTGAATAAGTGATGGGTAACTAGACTGTCCTATCTCAAACCTTTTCGGTTATGCTGCTTTCACATTGAGGCGTTTATCTTGCGTAATCTGATGCGTACGCGTCGACGCAACGCAAGAATAGAGCCGCTTTCACATTGACGCGTTTATCTTACGTAATTTGATGCGTACGCGTCGACGCAACGCAAGAATAGCGTTACATCGACGCGTACGCATCAGATTACGCAAGACAAACGCGTCAATGTGAAAGCGGCTTTAATCTTTAAGTGCGTCCTCCACTGGCAATCGTAAGCTGTCGGAAGCGATCGTAACGTGTCGTAAGCGGGCATTTTTGCGGTTTTCAGCCAATGAGAGCACGCCCGGGTCGGACGAGCACGGTTTTTGGGATCCCAACACGTAAGTGGAGGGATACCTATGACATCGCAAAAGTTGTCCGTCTGTCCGTCCGTCCGTCCGTCCGTCTGTCTGTAAGCACGATAACTCTCGAAGGCAGTGAGATATTTTGATGAAACTTGGTGTGGGGATTCTTTGAGTCAAGAGTAAGGTCGAGTTCGTAGATGGGCCCTGTAGCTTTACATTTAGGGGTGGGGGAGGGGGTTTAAATTAAGGGGCAAGCAAACAAATTTTAAACAGCTAATGTGATAGTCGATTATGGGGTAAGAAGACACGCTGAACACGAATATGAAGCCGGACAAGTAGTTCGTCCGGAATCCGGCCGAAACCGGAAAGTTTGTTAAAAGTAGAAGTCTTATTTGAAGTTGATTAGATGTTCGATCTAGGGATAAGAAGGCATGCTGAACAAGAATATGAAAACCGTTTTGTCGCCGGACAAGTAGTTCGTCCGGAATCCGGCCAGAACCGGAAAGTTGTTAAAAGTAGAAGTCTTATTTGAAGTTGACTAGATGTTCGATTTAAGGGTAAGAAGGCATGCTGAACACGAATATGAAAGTTATTTTTCGCAAGACAAGTAGTTCACCTGGAATCCGGCCGAAACCGGAAAGTTTGTTAAAAGTAAAAGTTTTATTTTAAGTTGATTAGATGTTCGTTTCAGGGGTAAGAAGACATGCTGAATCTTTAAATGAAAAGCATTTTCTACTCGGACAAGTGTTTAGGTCGGAATCCGGCTGAAACTGGAAAATTTTTGAAAGCAAAAGTGGTGTTTGTAGTTGATTAGATGTCCGATTTGGGGCAAGAACAGATGCTGAATTCGTATATGACAATTTTTGTTGTGCCGGGTATATAGTTCGTCTGGAATCCGGCTGAAACCGGGAACTTTTGGATGGTCTAAATAAATGCTTCGTTTCTAGTCGTGAATATTGTAGCCAAATAGCCTTTCTGGTTTTATCGGATGCACTTCCAGACCTTAACACTGGATCTCGCGAAGACAAAACCTATTTGTCGGGATCAAATATTCAATTTTTGGGATCCCATCGGAACCTTTGGTCTTGTTACGATTGCCAGTGGAGGAGCCACTTTTGTCACGGATACATAATTGTGTGCCAGATGGTCGACCCACAAGCTGAACTTCGCAGAAAGCTGTTTTGTCTGTTTTTTTTAGGTAATTTCAAAGTCTGAAAGTAAAAATTAAATCCAGACAAAATCTTAGTCAATAGAACTTCAGGCCTTACCATCCTTACCATTCAGTACTAGAAGGGACCTCAGTTTTATGTCTATCTACTTGATAAAATAGCAAATTTTATTACATGGTAATAATTTTGAAGCTAAAACTGAATCGAAAATCACACCCAAAATTCCTGATTTGTATGTTTGTTCTTAAGGCGGAACGGTACTTTAAAACTCATAAAGAGCAGGTATACGCTTTTCCCATGTTAACTGACAAAATCTGTTTCAAGAGTGTATAGCCAAACTGACGGTGGCGGAAAAATTCCAAGATACCCATTTTGTAGTACTTTTTACGGGCTACAAAATGTTTTGAACAGTTTTCAAAGCCGACACATCGTTTGCCAGGTAGGCTAGAAATAAGAAAAAAAGTGTCTTCTCCGCCAACTAAGTGTACTCGACTTCGGTAAATTCTGTCACGATAAATTTGGTATCGTTTGAAAGCCTAAAAAATAATCTACAAAATGTTTTGAAAGGGTTTTGAATTTTCGTTTCCTGTAGTCTCAGTCCCTTCTTTTCTCCAAAAAACACATTTTCCTCACATCGTTTCCATAGCATGGGGTATTATCGCAAGGACGCATCAAGACCTGTAACCCCATTGGGACAGCAGAGGCTATTCACAGGGGGTCAAGAGGGGAGATCATGAAAACTGATTATTATGCCAGATTATAAAACAAATAATTCAAAGGACTTCCAGTAATACGACAGTTGCGTAGTACAATTCAATCGTGATAGCAAAATGAGAAAAAGAAACAAGAGAGGTGATTACTTGAGACCTGTACAAATTCATTGGGAGCGACTTGAAGTAAAACAAATAAGACTAGGACGCCCGAGTTTGTCAAGATATGTGCTTAGTGAGATGACAAAGAATTACGCCGTCTCAAATGACACATCGACAAGAAGCGAGACAAAGAAAAAAAAGCGAGACAACTGCAGAAAATTCGGATAATTACCGCCATCAAAGCTCGGACAGCATTCAGAAACTTGAAATGCCCTGAACTTGAAATCTGCCGACGGCTCGTCAACGTCCCCTATATGTTTCTGTCTTACTTTCATATTCTTTCATTCAAGTAGACTAATGAATCTCGACAGAACTTATTGCATCACAGCCTAGTTGTTTTTCTAGCACCCCAAGTGCTACATAGCTATAGCAGTTTCTGTACATCCGCCGGTCAGTCCGGGCTTTGCCAGTTCAGGTACCACATAACGATGGAACTTGCCAGAATACTGGTAAAGGACCCGACCTAAACGTCTAGGTAAATTTCGTTTTTCGGATTGAACCATCTGCGGGGCAGTGGAGGAATGGGAAATCCGGAAACTTGTGAAGAGCGCATTCAAACGGGCCATATGACTGGAATGAGACTTACGAGTTTGGAGAAAATGTCGGATGATTCATGTACGTGTCCGACCGGATTCGGCCACAGTGGAGGAAGTTGGACGGGGGCACCGGAAATTTTGTGGCTTGTCTTTGGGTCACACGAGGGGTGCGCTATGAATTCCCTATAAATTACACAATTTCTGTTCTGGACCGGATCTGACCACGGTGGGTGGGAGCGGCACCGCACCCGCGAAGCGCCGCGATTTTTCGTCAAAACAGTTGATTTTTTTCATGAAAACAGTCGGTTTTTCTGAAAATCATGAGTCAATTTTGTTTCAAAACTGTCGTTTTTTGGGATCCTAAAACGTAAGTGGAGGGATACCTATGACATCGCAAAAGTTAACCCGAGTGAAAAAAAGACAGAGAATTATTGAAAAACTATACCAAAAAGCACATGCTCGCATTGTTTCTGAGGTCCTTCGCATTTCCCGAGTGCTGGTCAGGGGCGCCACTATGGGGGGGGAGGGGGGGGACTCCCCCCCCCAAAGGTCTTGAGAAAGTACTTTCGTCGGGCGAAGCCCGGCGAAAGTTCACTTGTTTGTCGGCGCGGAGCGCCGGCAAACCCAGGAGAAATAAAATATTTCATGCTTTTGTCGGGCGTCGGTCGACTCGTCGGCACATCGGGTTCATTTCATACGCAAGAAGTCAAATTCTGCACACATTCGTCGTGCACAACACAAAAGAAATCGAATTCTGTATCCTTTTGTCGGGCCTCGATAATCTCGTCGGCACATCGGGTTCTTTTTATACATAAAAAATACATAAGAAATTCAATTTTACATGCTTTCGTCGGACGTCGGTAGACTCGTCGGCATATTGGGTTCTTTTTATACACAAGAAATCGAATTCGGCAAATATCTGTCGGGCAAAACACAGAAGAAATTGACTTCTGAATGCTTTTGTCGGGCTTCGGTCGACTCGTCAGTTCTGTTTATCTGTGATAAATCAGTTTCAGCAAACATTTGTCGGGCGCACCCGGGAAGTTCAAGTATCGTCGGCACGTCGTGTTCTTTATATACGTAAGAAATCAAATTCTGTAAACGTTTATCAGGCGCATCCCGAAAGTTTAAGTTTTGTCTGCTCATCGGCTTCTATTTACATGTAAGAAGTAAAGTCCTTTACAGTCTTGTCGAGCAAAACAAAGACGAATTCGAATTCTAATGCTTTAGTCGGGCGTCGGTATTCTTGTCGGCACATCGGGATATTGTTATGCTTAAGAAATCAAACTCTTCAAACATTTGTCGGGCGCACCGGAAAGTTTAATCGGGATCGGAATCTCATTACACGTAAGAAATAAAATCCGTAAACTTTTGTCCAATCCCGAAAGTTTATGTCTCGTCTGCAAATCGAGATTTTCTACACACAAGAATCAAATTTGTGCCTACTTTCTTCTGGATTGCCATACTATTTTGGCGGAAAGATTTCACAGGTAGCCTTACTTTTATTTGAGATCGCTCATAAGCGTTTCCACAAAAGTTCGCCTGCGGCGCATTTTGTAGTACTCTCTATTTTGAAGAATGGTGTTTCCTTTAGTTGGCGTTTTAGGATTGAAATGCTTGGGGGTTGGAAACACATTAAAAACTAGAACCTGCAAAGTATAGGTATGGAATAGCCTAAAATTTCCCAGAAAAAAAGACAGATTAAAAAAAAATTCGCCTGCGGCGCTTGATTTAACTTGTTCTGGGTTCGGTCTTTTTTAGCGAAAGGTGAAAAGAAAAGCCGATAATGTGAATTTAAACATACGAATTTACATAAAAAAAATAATCTCAGCCAATGCATTACAGTTAGTTTTACACAAAATTTCGCGTGCGGCGCATTTCGTAGTATTCTTTATTCGGAAGAACGGTGTTTCATTCAGTTGGCGTTTTAGGACTGAAATTCTTGGGGCTGGAAACACCTTAAAAGCTAGAACTTGATTTAAAATACTTCGCCTGCGGCGATTAATTTAACTTGTTCTGGGTACAGTCGTTGGAAGCTTCAGTTTTTAGCGAAGCTGCAATGAAATCCCGAATATGAGAATTTAAATTTAAGAATTTACATTCAAGGACTAATCTCAGCTGATTAGCTGATGCATCACAGTTAATTTTACACCGATTCAATTTTGTGCTGGCGGGAAATGTACGCCGTTGCCGCGAAGCGGCAACGGCGTTTTTTTGTCGGCACATTTTTGAGTCCGTCGGCACAAACTGGACGTCCCCCCCCCAAAGGTAAAAGGCTAGTGGCGCCCCTGGTGCTGGTCTATTGATGTACGCTGATTAGATGTTCGCTGATTAGATGTTCGATATAGGGGTAAGAAGGCATGCTGAACAAGAATATGAAAACCGTTTTCTCGTCGGACAAGTAGTTCGTCCGGAATCCGGCCAGAACCGGAAAGGTTGTTAGAAGTAGAGGTCTTATTTGAAGTTGACTAGATGTTCGATATAGGGGTAAGAAGGCATGCTGAACACGAATATGAAAGTTATTTTTCGCCAGACAAGTAGTTCGCCTGGAATCCGGCCGTTTGTTAAAAGTAAAAGTTTTATTTGAAGTTGATTGATGAAGTTTTTTGCCGGAAAGTTTGTGAAAAAGTAGAAGTTTTATTTGAAGTTGATTAGATGTTCGTTTCAGGGGTAAGAAGACATGCTGAATCCTTATATGAAAAGCATTTTCTACTCGGACAAGTGTTTAGGTCGGAATGCGGCTGAAACTGGAAAATTTTTGAAAGCAAAAGTTGTGTTTGTAGTTGATTAGATGTCCGATTTGGGGGCAAGAACAGATGCTGAATTCGAATATGACAATTTTTTTTGCCGGATATATAGTTCGTCTGGATCAGGCTGAAACCGGGAACTTTTGGATGGTCTAAATAAATGCTTCGTTTCTAATCGTGAATATTGTAGCCAAATAGCCTTTCTGGTTTTATCTGATGCACTACCAGACCTTCATTTGGTCTGTTGGGTCGTCCCCCTCCCTGGCACACTACTGCATTCTGACACCGAAGCTGCCAACTATTATTACCAACAATCATGGGCCCTTGGTAGCAGTTTTATTGTTTGAATGTTCTTTTACATATTTAAGTGATCGACGCGCCATCTCTTGCCATTCTTGTAGTGTCAGGTGTAATCGAGAATTAACACCACTTACTGAATTTAAAGCACAATGTTTTCATATGTGATTACTCTTTATCCATCTGTTATACCTAGCCGAAAAATATATCTGTTTTATCGTTAGGATACATAAGCGATTATATTTGTTTTTACCATGATTTCTAAAATTCGTTTTTAGTTGTTTTCTCGTTATTAATTGTGTCTCCTTAATCCTTTTCCAAAGTTCATCAGTAAAAATCTTCAAGAAGTCTAGCGGACACTGGAGATGACAAAACCGATTTGTCTGGATCAAATATTGTTTTTGGGATCCCATCGGAACCTTTGGTCTTGTTCTTGAAAACAGTCGTTTATCCTGCAAAAACAGTCGGTAAAAATTACCAGCCAGTCGGTAAATACCTTGCCCCCCCCAAACATTTTAGCTAGTAACGCCTCTGGGTAGGTGGTAAGGAAAGTTTCCCTAGACGACACACTGACATTAGGGGAGTTGCGCACATGAAACTTGGAAGGTACAAACGTCTTGTATTTTAGAGGATCCTTTTCGGGATCCCGAACTGATTTGACCTCTCTGGGTCAAAGTTTGTAGATAAGCCACGTTGCCTGCACAGCGTTTCGAAAAAAATTTAACTCGGACGGTACAAAGGTCTTGGGCACTAAATATGCCATTCTTGATCCAGGCCGGAACCGAGCTCGGTGGGCAGAGTGGGGGTAGGGTCCCGGATATTTCCTGGAAATGCTCCGATTTGAGAGAAACTTGATGGGAGCTAGGATTAGATGCCCTGCATTATGCCATTCGTGGGTGTGAACTGCATCTGGCTACGAAGGATGTGGAGTGGAGAGGATCCCCGAGAAAGAGTAGGGAACAAATTGATTGAACGATTGGGATGAAAATTTGACGGTATATAAGTCAAGGGGCAAAAAAAAGTTCACACGTAGCAAAATCCGTAAGATTCAGTAATTGTTTAACACGTAACAAGAGGCGTATCCTTGCCGTTCCCCGAGGACTCCACTTGAGGAGTACCCGCGTTTTTGTTTGTCCCGGGGACTCACTCCCCGTATTCTCGCGAGTCCCCACGGACGGGGAAATGCTCCGATTGTCATCACCATCATCAAAAAGGACTCCCTTTCAGATTCGGAGGGGATCAATTTTTGCTGGTGTTGGTTCAATGAAAAATGTTCGTCAACTGCAGATTTCTTTTTCGAAAAAAATCTGTTTTGGAAGCATTCTCGTTCTCGCTGTTTTCTGTATGCGGAGTCCGCGTGGTGCCGTGGAGTGACTCCCTCTATTCTCGCCGTTCCCTTCGATTCCCCGAGGAGTCCTCGGGGAACGGCGAGAATACGCCTAAGGTCCGTAAAATCCGTGACAAGCCGTTTCTTACTCGATTGATAATTACTTTACAATCCACCCAAACTGATATTGACTGATATAAACTCAGAACATACCCCAGATTGGAAACCCATTAGAGAAAGGTGGAGGTGCCGTCACAAATACTCCTTCTGCCCAAGCTGACTGGGGATGGTGGAGTTGGTGCATACGTAGGCTACATACAGAAGATATTGAATCCCGTATTCTACAAATGTTGGCTTGTTTTCAAATCCGGTTGTAATCTGGGGTAACCGGAAATTTATGACAAAAAGGATTAACGGATGGATCTGGTTAAGAAGTGAATAAGGGATACAGTAATACGTCTACGGACTCTGGTAAATACCTCAAAACTTCAAGGCCGACTCTCCGGCTCTACAAATCCAATAACTATTAACGTTCGGGATCCCACAGCAACTTTTAGCCTTGTTGTTAAAAAATGAATGCTTCTTTGCAGGTTTTCGGCATTCGTATGTTAGACAAGCGCTTTTACTATATAAGTGAGTAATTAGTAAGCTTGTTGCTTCAGGTAGGCTACTTCAAGGACTACAAAAAAGCAGCATCCTAAACGTAATGCAAATGCAATCTGGGGTCAGTTTCACAACCCAATTCCCTCTGATGACCTCTGAGACTTAGATAAACATCGCACAGTAGGAGTCCTTTGACTTTGACCTGTTCACCGACTAAACTCATTTCTGAATCGGCCATAATGGGTTTAGACTACCGTTCCCCCTTAAGAAGTATAGAAAAACAAGGATGGAAGCAAACAGGACAATCAGCCTAAAAAAAACATCTAAAATGGTCAACATCAGTTATCTTCAGAAAAATTTAAAATAAGTCTGAATATCACACTGAAATTGCTACAAAACCCTCTCAAATGTTTAATGACTGTTTCGTTATCCTCAGTTTTTTTTGGTTTTGTATGTATATGCATGTTCGTGGTTTTAAAGTTTACTGTCTACATATTTACATAAACAAACACGGCCAATATTTTTCATGTAGCCCCGATAACAAATATCCGAGAATTAGTCATATGGAGTAGTACGGCAAAGTAGCACGCAATAGTAGCTGTAGTAGCTGTTGCTACTACTAGCAAACTGGATGCTATCGGATACTACTACATAAGATTAGTTTGAGGCATGTTTATCAAAGTATTCCATACTACTACAGTAGAGGTACAGGAGGGGTACCTGACCTCGTTTTTACACTACCTCGATTTTTGCCGAAAAATGTTAAAATGAAATGTACAAGCTGCCCTGACAGTCAAGACGCAAAGTAGCATATGACTTTTTCAAAGTCATGTGTCCACACTGTCAGAAGTTCCATAACAGATAGCGTATAACACTTTCAAGAATAACACATTTTCACTTAGAAATAAAGTGTTATGACCAATTAAGTTTACACTATTTCGTGCCTAGATCTCCAACAACACTTTCAATTGGTAAAAATACTAACGGGAATGAAAAAACATAACAGTTAACATCCCAAAGTGTTATCTGTTGAAACCGGGCATCCTTCTGTTGTCGTTCTGTAACTTCTGACAGTGTAATATTTTTACCAATTGAAGGTGTTGTTGGAGATCTAGGCACGAAATAGTGTAAACTTAATTGATCACAACACTTTATTTCTAAGTGAAAAGGTGTTATTCTTGAAAGTGTTATGCGCGATCTGTTATGAAACTTCTGACAGTGCAAAAATATTCAAATTCTTTGCCTTTTTCTCCATTTAATAGCTGTTTTGAAAAGCTGTTTTCTGCCTATTGACTTTGCTAACTCTTCCTTTTTCGTCAATTTTAGGCCAATCGAGGTGAGGTTAGAATGAAGTAATCTTGTTTGAAAAGAAAAATATGTTTAACTAGAAATAAGTATTGAAGCAATATTTATTTATCCAATATGTAAACCATTCAATTAGCTTCAGTCCAGCTTCAGTCTAGTATTTTTGTCATATTTATTGGTTCCTTTTTAAGCTAGATGGATTATTCCGAAGGAAAGACTTCTGTGGAAATTTGAAATCTTGTCTGAGGTTGGATACCCCTCCTGTATGCTTATGTGAACAGTTCAACAGTTAGTTTAATGTGAACACTGCAGTTTTGGGCTAAATGGTAGACTGAACATCCAAAATACCTGTACAGGTGTTTTCAGCTGCCCTTCTTACCTAATTTGGCTAACTGATAGTTAGCTTTATAGACACAGCAAATGCATGAAAATGGCAAAATCCGAAGTCAACAAACGTTCACATAAGTAGGGTAGCCACAAAAACACCTAGTGGCAAAAATTGGCAATTTTTTTGTAATGAATGCATGAATTGCTGTGAATTTTCCTTATCAGTTTTACTTATCTAAAACATCTCCAAAAAATATTTTAAAAATACCATTGCATTCAGGACAAAATTGTCTATTTTATAAGGCTAACAGTAAGATGTCCCAGCTATTTAATATTATTTCTTAATATTCAATGTAAATTTAGATATAAAAAAAGTAGCTGAACTTGCCTACAAAATTTTATTGATACTAAGGAGGAAAAGTCAGCAGCCTATAGCAGCAATAGGTCTATTGGACAATAACCTTGATGATCATATTCATATTTTCTCATCTAACTCACTTGCTGGGGCTCCCCATGCACTCAAAACCAGCTCAAAATCATCCAGTTTCATAAAATTTCATTGAAGCACATAGTTCCAAGCTGGTCACTAGATGGACAAAACCCTAAAGTCAATGGATGAACATAGGCATTTCCTTATGCAAAATACTGTTTTCTAAAGAAGATTTAAGATGCTTAGAGACAAGATAGAGAGGTGATTTTGGCCTCAAATCAAAGCTAAAAGATAGGAGAATCACATTCTGATCTTCAAAAGCTCAGGTTTGACTAATTTTTTTTTTAGTGGCTACCCTAACATAAGCATACCTCTACAGCTCTACTGTACATATCACAAATTTAACTACTCTATACCTGCTCTATACTACTACATACCATTACATGCAACTTTTCTGTACAACTACCATACTACTAGTACAGTCTACACAGACAGTCAAACTCAAAGAATTTTTCATCGCCATCGGGGCCTAGTTGTAGTAGGCTACCCAAAGTATTTATCATCTATCCACCAATATCCAAACCAAATATGTACTAATAAAAATCTAGCCAACTTGTCTAGCTTTAAACCTAGGGCAATTCAGCCGTAACATCCTTACTAGAAGTAAAACCAATCCAAACTTCAAAATCTCTAAAAAGAAGACAAGAACTGAGAAGTTTGTCAAAGAAAACACTTCCGCGCTATCTATGATGGTCAAGAATTTGTTTTATTCACACTGCTAGAGGGCATTACCAGGGTCATTGATTCCATTTCCTCTCAGTTACGCTAGATGTCCATCAAGAGCGTGTTCCACCCCTCTACCAATAGTAACTATTAGTTACTATTTCCGTTCCAGCCTCACGAAAAGTTACTACGCTGACCGTTCCAACCTTCTCAAATAGTAACTAATAGTAACTATTTGCTTACCACGCTCGGGAGCGTAGTAAGCGTAGTAACTACGCATCTCTGCAACGTGATTGGTCGATCAGCCCGCGGCCTGATATTTGACCGAAAAAATTCAAAAAGCGTTCCAGCCTAGCGTAGTAACTACGGTAACTAGCGTAGTAACTACGGTAAGTAGGGTGGAACACGCTCCAAGGCACCTTCTTGCGCTTCTTGCCGCAAATATAAAACGGTATTCTCCGATGCGGTCGCACACGTTCGGGTCCGGTTACAGAAGTCGGACTTGGTGGATCCGAAGCCTAAAACCAGCTCGATGAAAAGAAGAGAAACAAGGCCAAAAGTGTCAGTGGGATCCTATTCGGAGTTTATGTGACTGCGCTAAACGGATAAGTCAGCTGAGAGTTATTCTAGCGATAGTTTGAACCTTCTTGGCAAGGTTCCTCTTCAGGCTATAAAAAGGGACTTCAGCTTGGACTGAAGGAATACCAGTCATGCCAATAACCTATGGTATCCTGTTGAAGCTGTGTCGTTCTTATTATTTATTGGTTTATTAGGCGACTTGTTAATAGTTGCGTTTTTGCAGATACCATGGTATCTGATACCGCGGTCAAAAGGAGTTTTTGCAGTTGTCGTAGTATACGAGGGGGTATCTGGCCGGTTACCGTGGTAACTGATATTCAGATACCACGGTCGGACCGTGGTAACTGATTGTCGTATTTGAAAAATTCATCTCACTTTCATCATCACCAACACAGGTGCCTGGGTTTTTGTCAAATTGGTGGGAAAGAAGTTTGGCACTTGGGATATGGGTGGATATCAGTATTTCTTTTGGGATGACTTCTAACAGCGCAAATTGTGCAAATATCGTTTTTGAAAATCAACCGTGTTATCAAATACCATGGTATCTGCAAAAGCGCAACTAATTTTTTGTTGAATATTCGTCCACCTGTGGGTCCACAGCGGTTACAAAGATCATCGTTTCGTGGATGAGACTAAAAGGGTCGCTGTCATTACCGCTACACACAAGTCAGTTCGCACAAACGTCAGTTCGACTAAACCAAAAATCCGACAGCTCGCCCACACGTCAGTTCCCCTACACGTCAGCTCGTCTACACGTCAGTTCCCCTACACGTCAGTTCGCCTACACTTCAGTTGGCCCAAACCTCGGTTCGCTCACCGTCAGTTGAACCACCGTCAGTTCGCCTATTTTAGAAATCTGTCAGTTCGCCGACACGTCAGTTTACCCACACGTCAGTTCGCCTACCGTCACTTCATACAAACGTCAGTTGACACAAATTTGTATTCGTGTGCTATTTGGAAATGTGTTGTACTTATACCTGACTAATAATAATCGAAGCATTTTGTAATGTATACTCATTGTGTTTTAGTTGCCCAACAATTGGTATTCTTCTCTTGAAGTCGTCTCTCTTCAAAATACATTTATCAGCTCCGAGTGTCTTTATTCACTTCCCTGACCCCTGCTTAACAAAACTATTAATTACAATGGAAATCTTCCCTGGTGTCTTCCGTCCTTCTTCTTTCTTTCGTAACGTAAATCACAATAATCATAACCGGAAAATTTGGGTGAACTGACGTTTATGCCAACTGACGTTTGTGTCGACTGACGCTTGTGTGAAGTGACGGTAGGCGAACTGACGTGTAGGCGAACTGTCGGATTTTAGGATGAGGTGAACTGACGTGTAGGTTAAGTGACGGTAGGCGAACTGACGGTGGGTCAACTGACACGTGTGGGTCAACTGTCGTGTGGGTCAACTGACAGATTTTTGCGGGTCAACTGACGTGTAGGTGAACTATCGGAAAATTTGGGCGTACTGACGTTTGTGTAAACTGACGTGTGGCGGTACTGACGGGACCCCGGTGTGCAGTAGAGTGCTTCGATAGAGAGCTGCCAGTGCTTGCACAATTTCACTATCTTACACGAGCAATCTTTTGTGAAATGTGTCGACGAAGGTTGTCGATTATTGGTTCGCGCGAACTGTGAAAGTAAGGTGGAGACTAGGTCGCTAATAAATACTTTCAGAAATACTTCGACAAACTGGTTTATTACATTGCTAATTGGCACACAATATATACTTTTAATGACGGTTACTTATCGGGAGAGCATGAAAACTCACTTAAAGAAGGCCACAATAACACCACGCAAAAAAAAATAAAGAACTAATGAAGTTACCGGAACAGTATGGCAGAAATTAAACACAAATATCATCAGAGGCGTCACTACTAGAGGGGGGGGGGGGGGCCCAATGTTGTCGGCCAGTCGGCAAAAATAGCCGAGTCGGCGCGAAGCGCCTCGATTTTTAGTAAAAACAGTCGATTTTTTTTCTTAGAAACAGTCGATTTTTTTCTTAGAAACAGTCGTTTTTTTCTCAAAAACAATCAAAAACAGTCAGTTTTTCGTAAAAACAGTCAGTTTTTGTAAAAATAGTCGAGTTTTTCTTAAAAATAGTCGTTTTTTCTTAAAATCAGCCGATTTTTCGTCAACACAGTCGTTTTTTTTCAATAGTAGTCGTCTTATCCGTAAAAATAGTCGGTAAAAATGACCAGCCAGTCGGTAAATACCATGTCTCCCCCAAACATTTTGGCTAGTAACGCCTCTGAATATCATATTCTATATAAACACTATTCTGGTTAAGATCCTAACTAAATAATTACGTTGCCGGAACAGCATGAACGAAAATAAACAGGATTGCCATATTCTATATAAACATTATACTGATTTACAAAACTAGCAGACGAGCATTGAGTCTTTACACAGTACGAGAATGCAATTTCGAGATCTGGTTCCGGGGTCCCAATTTGCTTGACTGGAATCTTCAACTGAACAGGCAGATTGTCGGCTAATTAAACGCACTACCCTGATTTGAAACTGAATCAGCTTCGCCCCCTTCATCAGGTCTCAACGATCAAACATAATTTTTGTAGAACTGCAAAACCTCAGCCCTTTCGCTATCAGAGAATAAGATCTCTCAGTTGAAGATTATGTAGCAGAATAGTCCAGTCAATAACTTATTCAATAACAATTCATCAGGCTCAAACAGAATCGTCATATAACTGCCGAACTTCAGCCGTTTTCCTACCATAGAAGAAGATCGTTCAGTTAAAGGATAGGTATAGCAGAATGGACTAGTGAAAAACTTACTTCAGAACAACTTGTTATGGGGCATGGTGACATGTACGCACGAATGTTAGATAAAATTCCGGTTTATAAAATCTTGTGTCCCGACATTTCCAACTTTGGGTGATTTAACGTGTTTATTGGTTCCCATTCTTTATCGAATTTGGTAATTCATCCAACTTTTGTTCAGTCCGCATTGATTTCACCGCGTTCGGTCCGTCTCTTCGTAAATTCGGTGGTGCGACGTATTTATTTGGTCTCATTCGTAACCGAATTGGGCAATTCCCCGGACTTTTCTTAAAGTTTAACCGAAAAGGGCTAGGATAGGACAATCTAGTTACCCATCATTTATTCACTTGAATTGGCTTGAAGACCCACTGAAAATAAGTTACTTCGTGGTTCCGCTATTCACGAATATTCAATTTTCAAATAGTAGAATTTGCGTGTGATTTGTGGTGACTCTATGCGCTTCTATTTTTGCTGTACGTCTTACGAGAAAGATTTAACAATTTTTTTTGTTCAGGCACTAAGCAATCTTCACCAATCTCACCACTGCCGACTGAAAAGCCGCATTTGTACTGAGATCAAAATTTCCCGCGTCATAGTAGAATTTACGCTGTGGGGACGGCTGGAGATATTCTGAGCCTCATAGCTAGAGCAGATAGTGGAAAATAAAAAAATACTTTTGCATAATCCAAATGATTCAGTGTGTCCAATTTAATGACACACAGGTGAGTTTGCTTTTCAGCTAAACTTTAAGTCCGTCTCTGTTGCAACGTTTTCTTTGAAGAAAAGAACACAAAAAAGATTGACACTCATTCACACACTGCGTCGAAACGCATCGTATACGCGTAGACGTTGTTTGTGTCAACCAGAGGTATTACTTCCACAAATGAGGGGAACGATAATTTTATATGGGATCGCCATGCAGTCACAACTCTATACTCTTGATGACTAGGCCAGTGAAGGATCGCCGTGTGCTCAGCGAAGGGCTAGAAACGTCACGACAACAAACGCTCATGATTAGTGTACACAAAATTTGAATCAATTTGTTTGGAAGACGTTTCTTGTTCTTCTCGAGGTCCACTGGCACGTTTCGGACTTTGTCATAGAAAATATTCCCTACCATGACCTCTGAGACCTAGATGCAGATCGCAAAGAGGTGGTCTTTCGACTCGGACATGTTTCCCGACCCAAATTCTTTCTGAGAAAAAGTTTGGACTATCGTTCCCGTTTAAGGAAAGGGATGACTTCAACTTGCTTAAGGAGGGTTTTCGCGACTTGGAAAGCAAAGTCGAAATCACTTTCCAGTGGTATTCGCGCTACGTCGGAAAGTTGCCGAGCTTTCCCACCCGGTTTTCGCGCTTTGGAAACCGAAGCAGCTTTCCTGGAAAGTGATTCCACGAAGTTAGTGGAAAGCTCCGCGGAAAGTTGATTTTTTCGGCGGGAATTTCGAAAGTATGGAAAAAAACAGTGGAAGTATCACTAATAAATAAAGAAAAATTGCAAGCGTTGTTAGGATGACTTCGGTGAACTGTATGAGATTCAAAGAAGTACTAAAGTGAACCATATTTATTCGAAAGAGCTTGTAATTCAATATTTTACCGGCGACGTCAGCTTTCCATGCGTCTTCGCGATCAGTCTAGCGGGAAAGTGGAAAGTGGTTCCAGGAATCGCTTTCCCACAGTTTTCACGATACGCTTCGCTCGCCGGAAAGTGATTCCGAGATTTCGCGAAAACCCTCCTTTAGTCTACAAACATATAAAGGGGGGAGCGGCCAACAACTGCAGGTACAACACATGACTAGCAAACATAATTTCTACGAGATCAGGTTCGGAACGCACAACTTTGGCACATGGAATTCATTTTTTCCACCAAAACCCAATCTGAAGTCAAAATAAATGTTCATATACAGTTCCGTAAACAACTCCCAAACTTAGGTCAACGCGTATTCTAGTCATTTTAAGGATTAGCCTACTATCTGCTCGGTCACGACCAAAGTTGTGACGTATGGTGTTTGGTTGCTCCGCATCTGACTTCAGCTGTCGCCTAGCCCTGTCTTTCCATCCTGCATGTTCGTCCGGACAGAGCAAAAATACTTCCGAGCAGAGATACAAACAATCCACTGGGGTTAACTTTCAGCGCACATAGTTCACTATTTAGAGATACTCTATACGAAATACGCTTTGTTTTATCGATCCAGTTTCTAGACACTACATTTTTTCGATTTCATCCCTCCCCCCCCCCACCCAATCTGGAAGCTCATAACTTCTGGGCAAATCAAGGTGAACAACTGGTAAAGATGAACAACTAGGTTCTAACAAAGAATCTGGTCCAAAATTCGGATATTTTCGAGCTAGCCCAATGTTTCAGTGTAGACCGGCATCCGATTTCCGCACGCGGCTACGAATTTTCCGGTCCGATTGTGAAATTGGTCTCTCCGTGATAACGTAGCTTAAGTTTCCAAAAATACAAGCCGAAATCTTGACGGCAAGGCTCTCTAAACACCTCACCGATATTTTACAAAAATATAAGGCCTATATCAATATGAACAAGGGATCACGATTTTCAATCGTCAGTCGTCACCAGGTCGTCACTCCCGATTTTTAAGGGCATTCAAACATGGATGATATTAATTCCTCATACGCCCGCTCGACGTTAAATCCTTGTGAAGGGGATCTTAAAGAAATCACAGACGTAGGACACCCTTAAAGGGCCTTTCTTCTTCCCTAATTGTTCGGCCCCGCCTTCCCATCCTTTCCTTTCTGATTTCGCAAAAGTTAGAATTTTTTTTGTCGGTTACTGGCGCAGGAGACTAGCGGAATCGGGGCTGACAGGGTAACACCATTACAGTCGAGGATGCTTTGAGGATCGTCAGCGGACACCGATAAGTCATGATCCCTTTACATGAACTCTCGCGACCTCACATGATACTTTAAAAACCGGGAGCGGTGATTGGTAAGTCATGGTCCCTTATATGAACCCTCGATCGCTCCAGCCTACACAGCCCTTAAAGTAAAGAAACATATGAGCAGTGTTGCCACTACATGCGAAAAGTTAGGAACTAAGTGGGTCGAGGACGACCAGCCGCACTCGAGGTCGGTTTTTAAAACGTCGACGAATGATGTATTTCCTTTGTTTCGACACTCGGAATCACGCAAGTCCCGAATCGATCGCCGACAATCTTCGAAGTTGGCATCGCGGCTGTCGGTGCAGACGTACTGTCGCCATTTCTTCATCCAGTATTCAACCCACCTGAAAATACAAATATGATATGATTTGATTCCAAAATAAAGCTCACCGGGCCATAGCGGAAAGAAAGCATCATCACCACAATAACCCAACAACTGGCAACAACCAATACAATTTGGATCTTGTATTTTAATACATTGAATTAATTGACTCTGTTAAAGTTTAACCGAAAAGGAATTGAATAGCAGGATCAGGGCACCCATTACTTATTCACTAAAGAGGCTTGAAGACCCGATGAAAATGCGTCACTTCGTTCTTTAGCTATTCACGAATAATCGATTTTCAAATAGTAGAATTTCCCTGTGATTTGTGGTACCTCTATCTGCTTGTGTCTGTGTTGTATGCTTCACGAAAACGATTTACGAAAAAAAAGTGTTCAAGCAGTGAGCCACCTTCCTCGAGCTGATCACTGACCACTGAAAAGCCGCGTTTATATTGAGATTCATTTTTTCTGCGTTATAGTAGAATTTTGCGTTGTGAGGACGGCTGTAGATATTCCGAGCATCATACAAGAGCAAATAGTGAAAATAAAAAAAATCCCTTAACACAATCAAAATAATGCAGTGTAGTCAGTCAAATGATATAAAAATAAGTTGGCTTTTGAGTTAAACTTTAAAGATTTTGTTTTTTCCACAATAGCCTACGACGACGTTCCAACAAGACCAAATTTTCCAAATCTTTCCAGCAAAAATCACCTGTGTAGCTCACTATCACGAAAGGAATGTTTCTAGTAAGAGTTGTCCTTAGCTCCGGCTATTTGGATGCTATTGGAATGCCGGCTATACCAGCTGGCATTCGGGAGGCTGAACACATTGGGTCATTTAAAGTAAAACTTAAAAAACATTTATTGGGAGAGGGGAGATAATTTTCCTTTTTTTTATTTTTCAGATTTTGGTATTAAAGGTTAATTGAGTGAGAGTGTTTTTGTCTTTTATTTTATTTTTATTTTTTTTAAATGAAATTTGTTCAAGGTTGAGAGTCAGAGGATTGCAGCCGTCCATCATCAGGCTGTTTGAGCCTTCCCCGGCGGTTGTGTGATTATATAGTCTATTTTATAATTAGTAGTAAATAAAGCAAGTCAAGTCAAGTCAAGTAAAGCTGTGAGTATTATGTCCATCCCTATACAGCCGTTAAATTTTAACTGAAAAGCCATCTTATTTGTGTGTCATTTAATTGGATACACTGAATTATTTGGATTCTGCCAAGGGATTTTTTGATTTTCCACTATCTGCTCTAGTTATGAGGCTCAGAATATCTCCGGCCGTCCTCACAGCGTAAATTCTATTATGACACGGGAAATTCTAATCTCAAAACAAATGTGGCTTTTCAGTGGGTGGTGAGATTGGTGAAGATTGCTTAGTGCCTGAACAAAAAAAAATGATAAATCTTTCTCGTAAGGCATACAAAAAAAATACAAGCGCATAGAGGCACCACAAATCACACGAAAATTTCACTATTTGAAAATCGATTATTCGTGAATAGCGGAACAACGAAGTAACTCATTTTCAGCGGGTCTTCAAGCCAGTTTAAGTGAATAAGTGATGGGTAACTATATTGTCCTATCCCAGCCCTTTTCGGTTAAACTTTAAAGTATCGGCTCTTTGTTACAGATCTTCGCTCACACCTCCCCAGAGGCGTTACTAGCCAAAGTGTTTAGGTGGGGGGCGGGGGGCAAGGTATTTACCGACTGGCTGGTCATTTTGACCGACCGTTTTTGCGGAAAAACAACTTTTCCGCAAAAACTGACTGATTTTACGGAAAAACAACTTTTCCGCAAAAACTTGACTGATTTTTAAGAAAAACTGACTGTTTTTACGAAAAAAATTGACTATTTTTACGAAAAACGGACTGTTTTGAAGAAAAATCGATTATTTCCAAGAAAAAATTCGACTGTTTTACGAAAAATCGCGGCGACTGGCCGACAACAGTGGGGGGGGGGGGGGGCGATGAAATTTTTTCGAGAGTTAGTCGTATGGAGTTGTACGAAAAAGTAGCATGCAGTAGTAACTGTTGCTACTGCATGCTACTACTAGCAAACTGGATGCTACTACAGCAAGATTGGATGCTATCGGATACTACTACTTAAGATTAATTAAGATTAATGTTAAATCAAAGTATTCCATACTGCTACATATCAATACATGCAACTTTTTCGTACAACTACCATAAAACTACATAGTCAAAGAATGTTTCATCGGGGGGGGGCTTCCTCCCCCCCAAACGTGACGCCCCTCCCTATACACGGCGCAATATAATACCTCAGTTATTCATTACAGTAAGCTACTCTGAAGGTGATCCTGTTTTTCTTTGTTTTTATTTAGTTTTCTCTCTTTTCTTTTCCACATCACAACTGCAGTGGTCGACCAACTGCATTTACTGACTCAACTATCTTACCCAATGCCGCAGTCGCAGTTCCAGTCATTATTGGACATCTTGAGATCTGTTAAGAAAACACTGTAGGGAGTTCCTGGATAAATGGTGGTAGATGGCTCCCCGACTTGCTTAAAGTCGTTTCCAGTTACGTCGAGATCCAGCCATCTGGCAGCGCCGAGTTGTTCAAATATTTTGCGGTCCAGCTTGTCAATGCTGGTGTTGGTGATGTCGAGACGCAGCCACCGTGATGTGATATCCTAAGGTGAGAGAGAATTTTATTAAAAGGGAAACAGCAATGGAGCTATAGAAATCCTTTCTTGTAAAAATCCTCGTCGCACCAGAATGGCACTCATTTAATGATACGATTTTTACGAAGAGATAATAAAATAAGATAAGATAATAAAAATATATGATAATAAAATAAGATAAGATTTTACAGGCCGAAAAATCATCGAAAACGGTTAACAAATTCTGTCTAGATCAGTAATTAACCATTATCCCTTATTCTGTGTGAAGGATCAGAAAATTATGCAAAAAAAAAAATCGACTTCGGGGGGGCCCGGGCACGGAGGCCCCCCCCCCCTGCGTACGTGCCTGGTTGTGATAATCTTATATCCCAAAGTAAGAAGCTAAAAAGAAACTATGGTGGGAGACAAGATGGGCACCAACAGTGTTGTGAAGTACTTGAAGTACTACATACGTACAAAACCGAAGTACTTGGGTTTCACTTGAGTAACTCATTACTTCAGTAAAATAACGACGTCGTACTTGAAATGTCAAGTACTGATACATTTCCAAGTAGACCTACTGTACAAAGTACATTCTGCTTCATGAGACCTCGTTTTTCCATAAATTTCATTATTTTTCTTTCGGTCTCATTATCTCGGGAAAAACTCGACGATTGCAAATATTTCTCATCTTTTTACTAATGATTATTTTGGTTTTTAATTGTTATTTAAAAAAAAAATTATAGTCAGGGTTCTAGCAAAAATCGTCTTATACCCTAAATTTCAGTCGGCTTGGGTGATTGCACTTCATTAGGTGACACGGATGGTTTGGGATCCTAGACGCTCTGATCACAAATGCTTTCAAAAAAAAAGAAAAAAGTTGCACATGAAAGTGAGATGGAGCGTCCGATAGTCCTTAGTTTTAAATTTTGGCCCCAGAAAAAGCTACATTTCGAGGGAAAGAAGTTCCAGAAAAAAGCGAATTCTAAAACATTTCGCCTGCGGAGCTCAGGTTAAATTTATCCTGACCACATTACTTTCAAGTTGTTGCCGGGACTTCACTGAGGAGTAAGCTGAAATGACGGATCTGCTCGCACTGCTATTATGAACTATACCTTTTACTTTATCATAAAACTCCTCGTTGCAAAATCTCTTTCTCTTGATCTCCTTGTAAAATTTCATGTATCTCATTATTTTTGGACTGTTGCTTATGATTTATAGAATTTGCAAGTGGAAACAATGATTCCGGTCTGTTTTTTGTTTGTTTGTTTAGTCGTGATCAGGCAAGTCATCTGGTCTTGCTGGATCGGTTGCTCGGGGTTCCTCTGTAAATATGTGTTTCGCAACTTATGTCCCTACACCCTCCCGTGTGTAGGGAGGGGCGTCACGTTTGGGGGGAGGAAGACCCCCCCCACCCCGATGAAAAATTCTTTGACTATGTAGTTGTACGAAAAAGTTAAAGTTTCAGATCTTCGTGGGGAAATTTTGGTGTTAGTTATTGGGGGGGGGGGAGGATTGGTTGGTAAAAATAATGGGAAGTAAATTATTTCGTGATATTTAAAAGTTGGGAAGATTCTTTTCGGTTTCGATGAATCACAGATAAAGGTTCCTGTAAAGGAATATGTAAAATAGTTACCATTTATTTGGTTTTTGTTTTAGATTTTTTTTTTTTTTCATTCTTTTCCCATGACCTCTGTGCTTTTAGTGGAATAAATCTTATCTATCTTATCTTATCATAGTGTTTCTGGTAAGATAATCTGCGACTGTTGACTACTTTAAAACTTAGCTGTGACTACAGCAAATTACACAAGGCTTCGGCTGTTTTTAGCCTCTGTCTATGCGCCTTGCCTTGGATGAAACGTGGCAAAATCTTCATAATCGACACTCTGACCAATAAGCTTCTCGGAAACAATGATCAGGAGCCTGATACGTCACGCAAAGAGAACGAATGTGGAAAGCGTGATACTCAGTGTAATACCAATAGAGTGAACAGGATACACTTATGAAATGTAGAATCTCGAGAACGAGAATGGATGGAATTACTACTGAAGCTGAATAAATAGGTATCAGAAGTACGACGGGGCCTTATATATAGCCTACGGTGTTCGTCATCCTCCAAATAAACTTGAATAAACCGTGCTGAACAAACATGGGACATGATATCGTCGTGCCCAAAACCAAAGGGCATGTCTGACACTTTTTGCGAAAACGAGTTACTGTGCTCTAAGAGTCATCTAATGGGGTACTATCGAGTGGGTGCATTTGCAGGGACGTATAATTCCTTCAGCCCAAGCTGACTGCGAATCATATTGACACTGCAAAACGGATTAGTCGGCTCCACAGAATATTTCGGCCCTTCTTGGCAAGGGTCCTCTTCAGGCTCAAGCTGGAAAATAAAGTTGTGGAAAAACGACTAAAGAATTTTAGCTTAAGTAAAGTATTACACTGCTAGCTTACCTTGAACGGTGCTCTTCCAAAAGATTTGAGGTTTGTTCCAGTGATTGTGACATTGTTCAGCTTTAGCGGCAGATTTCCATGTAACTCCGAATCGAATGTTCCATCCTCCACCTAGAATAATAAAAGACCCTCAATCCTAATTTCTGCATAAACCTCCCATTACTCCTACCATAGGGATGGGATTTTCAAACTCATTTCAAATTGATACTTCGAAAAAATGTCTTTTCAGGTTGACTGGACAAAGGGATTTCGGCTGTAATAACACAAATCCCCCCAGATGGAATTGTTAGAGGGGTTACATGCGAAGACAGAAATAGTAAGTCTTATGGGGGGGGGGAGGCTTCAAGAAGGTGGCACGTCGAATTCAACATAAAAGATAATGAAACGGTTCGGTTGCATTCTAATTGCCTACTTCACGCAAATATATTTTGTCGCAGGTCAAGCTAACTCGGATGGATAGACCAGTCAGAAATCTAGTCAAAACCGGATGTTTACGAGTTAATCTGTCTTACGTAGTTTTTGCTGGAAATAATTCCTAATGAGTCTGGTTTATGGGTATGCTTGGAAGATATAAAGCATCCAGGATTCGGCAAAGATCGAACCTCTGCTAGACCGGATTATCTGCATTAGAAAGAAAGAATCCCCCTTTGGGATTCAAACGAAACCTTTGGTAGTTTGTTGCACTTTGAAAGTTAGAATAAAAATTGGAAGTAGCAGAATTTTCAAAAAAGGCAGATTTCAGAAAATTCACCGGCGCTGCTCAGTTTAACGTCGCAATGGGTATAGTCGTTGGAAGCTGTTGTTCGGGGGGCGCTCTCTCCAGCTTAGCCTTACAATGCGGCTTTACCATAGCCACATGCTAACGGAGCGTTTCCAAGTTAAAGATGCAATCGCCACACTTTTGAAAATTTCGTTGGCTCTCCCAAAAATCATGGACAACTGGGCCCGGCCAGCGCATGACACTCTAAATTATTTTCTGGCCGATGAACAAAAAACTGTATATTGTATTTGTTTTTGTTGTATTTTTATCTTATTTTACAGACTACGCTTTTGCAAATGGGGGGTCAGAAATAAATTACTTACTTACTTATTACATCGCCGTTAATTTGTTCCTTGGTATTAGTAAATTTTGTTCGCCTGGGGTGTTGTGTTTATGTTTTTTGTCTTTTGTTCATAAACGATATTGAGCCTAGCCAGTTGTATGTTGTAGCTCCCCCATCCCCAAGCACTTGAAACCGCCCCTGAGAGTAGCCAACAACTTGCGAAAGACTTTCTCCGACACAATCTAAAAGCTTTCAAATGAAATTCATCCAGCCCACTTCTCGCCCTAGCCCATCCATTCATACTACTGACGTCGAAGGGGCAAGCCAACACGACTTCCAACTTCCCCTGGCCAAAACTAAGTTCCCAGAATCATTACAAATGGGCTTTTTTCGCCCTGGATTGTGTCTTGAGGTTTCGTTTCATTTTTCTTTGACTTTTCACAAAAAGAACAATCTGATGGCAGGGTTCCACTCGGCTGTTCTATCAGCTTGAGAGTCTGTAACCGGCCGTAAGCAGCTCGAACCGGAGCTTCACTGTCAGAAGTTTCATAACAGATAACACAAGAATGCGCGGTTTCAATAGATAATGCGTAGCAGATAACACTTCGGGTGTTATCTGTTGTGTTTCAAAATGTTATGCATAATAAGCGTTACCATGAGGAAGAGCCGAAAAACCGCCAAAATACACCTGCTGAGTTTTCCGACATCATGACGATAAACAATAAATGTCAATAGTTACTTTTTTGGCTGTTTTCTGGCTCTTCCTAGAAAGCTTGTTATGCACAACATTTCATGCATAACGTTTTCAAACACAACAGATAACATCCCAAGTGTTATCTGTTACGCATTGTCTGTTGAAACCGCGCGTCCTAGTGTTATCTGTTATGAAACTTCTGACAGTGTGCAATCATGAGCGATTCGTGACGTAGAATAAGCCGGCAAATGATCCCCGAGGGGTTGCTCACTCCCAAAATGGTTGTACAGTGGTGCCCGGTGCCCAGTGGTGCCCAGCCGGTGCCCAGGTGAGCCCAGTCGGTTCCATAAATCACAAATCTGGTGACACTAATTTATTGAACATTCGAAAAAAAAAATTATTTGAGAAAGGCAGAAACCAAAATGCCAATTAGATTAATTCACCTATTATATTTCTCAATACTCAGTCGGCTACCCTATCCTACCCTAATACACATCTACGTTTTCTTGGAAACTACTTGAAAATTCAGACTCGAAGTAAGAGTTCCACGGGCGGTACGCGACATGGCCAATCAAATGTTATTTCAACTTCGGGACACTAACGTGGAAATACTTGAATGGAAAAATCTTTTGAATCACCTCCAGTCTAGTATACTAGCCCTTTTTGGGATCCCAAAACATTAGTGACGGATACCTGTGACATCGCAAAAGTTGTCTGTCTGTCCGTCCGTCCGTCTGTAAGCACGATAACTCTCGCAGGGAATGAGATATTTTGATGAAACTTGGTATGAGGATTCTTTGGGTCAAGAGTCTAGATGGGCCCTGTAGCCCTACATTTAGGGGTGGGGGAGGGGGTTTAAATTAAGGGGCAAACAAAATGTTTTGAAACAGCCAATATGATAGTCGATTATGGGGTAAGAATACATGCTGAACACGATGGTGAAAACCATTTCCTCGCCGGACAAGTAGTTCGCCCGGAATCCGGCCGAAACCGGAAAATTTGTTAAAAGCAAAAGTTTTATTTGAAGTTGATTAGATGTTCGATTTAAAGGTAAGAAGACATGCTGAACACGATGGTGAAAACCATTTTCTAGCCGGACAAGCAGTTCGCCCGGAATCCGGCCGATACCGGGAAATTTGTTAAGAGCCAAATTTGTATATGAAGTTGATTAGGTGGCAGGTTTAAGGGTAAGAAGAGACGCTGAATCTGTATATGACAATCATTTTTACCCGGACGTATAGTTCGTCCGGAATCCAGTTGAAACCGATTTTTTTTTTAATAAGTTAAAGTTTTATTTAAGTTGATTAGGTGTTCTTTATAGGGATAAGGCGATACGCTGAATTCGTTTCTGAACTATCTTTTTTTTGCTGGACAAGTAGTTCGCTCGGAATTCGGCCGAAACCGGAAATTTGGCAGAAGTAAAGCAGGAAGTTTCGATCAGTACCTATCGTCAAAATAGATATGGCTTATACAGGTATATCTGAACTTGGTTTTCTCAGATGATAACCTGGCGAAGACCGGATCTGGTGAAGACAAGACCTAGTTGTCTGGATCTAAGATTGAATTTTTGGGATCCCATCGAAATCTTTGGTCTTGTTCATGCAGGTTGCTCAAAGACGGAGACAAAGACGGAGGCTCGCGTCCTATTGGTCGGTTATGACGCGTCCTTCAAGGAACGCATCATAGCTGACCAATAGGACGCGAGACTCCCCTCTTTTCTTACAAACTTTTAAGGCTTCAAACTCTCATAAAAAATAACATTAATTTGCAAAAGTTGTACTGTTCCAACAAGAAGAAGCCAGATAACAATTCCAACAACTCTCTGATTCACAGCAATTATCCAAGGCCGGTAATTTACTCTCAAAATCGAAAGTCCTATACTTCCTAATGTTAAATTTTTTCGTTATTCTCCCGCCGTTTTCGTCGGATATGGAGCAATTTCTCTATTGTGGAGTTATCAGAAGCAACAAGCTTCACAACACAACAATTTTTATTCTTCTTCTTTTCTAAATTTCGTCACGCGCATCAATTCATCGGTCACAAAAAAAATCATAGATGGCACTTTTTTATATTTTTCATTTCGGGGTGAGAGCCGGTGCCCAGCCGGTGCCCAGCGGTGCCCAGGGAGGGTGTACAGTGGTGCCCAGTGAGTGAGCAACCCCTCGATGATCCCCTGCAGTCTGTTGGGTTGCTAATGATCCCCTCTTTCTTATTCTGCCTTTAATATTATCCCTAGCGCCAGAGACCCATAAATTACCTTTACAGGGGCTTGTCATTTCCTATGCTTCTATGTTGCTATGTTGACCGAACCAGTCCTACTTTCCAAAAATCCCACTTGGGTCGAATCTGCATTCTTGTTTGCCTCATTGGACGTGCGCGCCACAGAGACTCCTCCCTCAAGGCGCCAGCAGCCAATCCCAAATTTTGTCTATCTGGTCTTGAACGTGATTGGACCGTGGGTATTTCTCGAACTACCTTCCGTGCGGTCCACATAGCATCAGAAATCTCTTATTGACAAGCCCCCTAAAGGAAATTTATGGGTCCCTGCTAGCTCCCTTATGGGATTACAATCCCCGCCTTGCCTTTCACCATTGTTTCGTTTTGTACCTACGACTTTTTCACGCTTTTTCAGCGGAGCCGAGTTTTGTCAGTCATGCAACGCAAACTAAACCGAAAACTTCAAGGTCCACGCGACAACTCGCTTCGAAGTGATGTCTTTCATTTCGGAAGACAGTGTAGACCATCAGGTCTATCTTTTGTTTTGGTTTTCCCACTTTTTAACCATGGCGCGTTCAGTTTTCAAATATTTTGCATCCAGCCACTGCGTCGGATAACGGGAAAGCTGGAAATAGTCGCCAAACGCTAACAAGAAAATCGCTAATTTCACGTGGAAAGTAATGGTATTTTCGAAAACCAATAGTTCTGAGCCATTCCATGGTGAGAAGGTTATTTTTACTAAGATTTGTTGTTTAACTTTCTTTCTTTCTCTTTCTGTTGTAGTTTCCTTCTAATCCGGCTATTTACGGATTACAATTTTTAATTCATCCGCTCATCTAATCGAAAGGTCCTTTTGATTTCTTTCACAAAACATTAATTTCTCTTCGGCCTGCTAACTAATTGACTCTTTTCGAAACGAGTACCGCCGCATAGTCCAAATGAAAAGAACAAACAACCGCCGAAGGAGATGGAAAATGGAAAACCGATTGCCACATCGTATGAAAGACAATATAGAGCCACAGTCGCGCACAGTCGTAGAGAGGGAACCTATCGAGAGTCGCTGCGCAAAGGTGAAAAAGAAGATAAGGTGCGGCATTAGCCTTGTCAGGAACCACTGGGCGGTGCTAATCTCCGATACTCGACCCTCAGCAAGGAACTGCAATGGACGGTGCTTTCGCACACCCTTCCTATTACTATCCCCAGATTTCTCCAGTTGCCAATTTGAAGCTGGGTGGACTTTTGCTGTCTTGCACGGCTTCAACACAGACCCCCCACCCCCTCCAAAGAAAGCAGCATCACCGAGATTTGAACCAGCAATCCTTCAGTTGTGAGTTCGGCGCGCTAACCAGTCGGCGACGACTGCACAACACAGTTTTTCGAGTCTCCCTTAGTATAGCGCGGACACGATTTCTACGAGTGCGAGTTTACCAAGAACCCACAATTAGTACGGTGTTCATATCCCTATGTTTATTTACGATCATTCAGAACTAAAGAGTATAAAATTAGAAACGCAAATAAAGCGATCATTTCAACAATCGTACGGAACGATTCCGTAAATAACATTTGACCAACCCTAGCCTAAATAGAAAGAATGGCATCTTAGATGCCATTCTTTCTATTGGCATTTTTTTTGGTCTGGCACTGCCTTGACAACGTTGACGCAGATGCTTGTCAAACAGTGGACCGCGAGGAGAAAGGAAAAGACAAGAGAAGTTCAAGTTAAGGCTGTTCACGGTAAAATATTATACAGCCACATGGAAGTTGACTATTTGAATATCTCGCGCTGTTGTGAATGCCATTGCCACTTCTAGGATACGATATCCGACAGGAGTATCCGCGTGTCAGAACAAATCACCCCCCCCCCCCTCCAGACAAAGCTACAAAAGCCGAATGGGGAATGAGGTATTCCACACTGTCAGAAGTTTCATAACAGATAGCGCATAACACTTTCAAGAATAACACCTTTTCAATTAGAAATAAAGTGTATGACCAATTAAGTTTACACTTTTTCGTGCTTTTTCGTTCGTTCCTAGATCTCCAACAACACCTTCAATTGGTAAAAATACTAACGGGAACGAAATAAACATAACAGACAACATCCCAAAGTGTTATCTGTTGAAACCGGGCATCCCAAAGTGTTATCTGTTGAAACCGGGCATCCTTCTGTTGTCGTTATGTAACTTCTGACAGTGTAGTATTTTTACCAATTGAAGGTGTTGTTGGAGATCTAGGCACGAAATAGTGTAAACTTAACTGGTCATAACACTTTATTTCTAAGTGAAAAGGTGTTATTCTTGAAAGTGTTATGCGCGATCTGTTATGAAACTTCTGACAGTGCATTATTTCGACATGTTATTTCCTTGCTGAATTAATTCTTCAAAATGAAACAGCCGCTCAGGTCCATTAATACGTATGTGAGAACATAGTTTCGATTCAACCGGGAAACTCAGTGAAAGGGTGATTTAAAGTGCAACTTGTGGCTAGGTGTATAGGTAACGTTTATCAAAACTGTACAATTTTAGGAAATACCCTTATAGGAAACCATGAGGGATTCTCAAGTTGCGCGTCAGCATTCATTCCGCGCGGATCGAATAATAGACTGTACTGATTGTGCTAATCGAATATAGTGAGCCGTGAATAATAAGCTGTATTGGATGTTTGGATGTCAGAGTACGGAGGAAAAATTCGTTAGCAGGTACTGCGTTCCTCTGGGCCACCTGTCACTGGTGATTGCCACTGCATACGTGGGCCTGCCCCACGCAAAGGTAATAACCTTTATTCAGTTGATGCTTTACTCAAAAAGATGTCTTTCCGAGTAGGAGATTTGGCATTGGCGAAGTTTGCTCGATATCCGTTATGGCCCGTTCGTATTGTTAACATCATCAAATCGGCTGGGAAGAACAGATCGGATCAGTTCAGAGTTTTTTGTTACGGAACGCATGATTTGCAGACAGTTTTGCAATCAAGTCTTTTGGATTATGACCAGCATGCATCCGAGGCTAAACTGTCGAAAGAAAAGCAAGTTCCATCTGCGTTTGAAGAGTTGGAATGCTTTCCTGATGTTTACCTGGAACACATTCCAGAATCGCAGGGTAGTACACTACCTGGAGCTAAGACTGTTACAAATTTATTTGAAAAGCTAGCTGCTACGGAAGATGAACTGTTACGGACGAAAAACAGCATGTTAACGGAGATTCAGAAAAAAGTAAATGAGAAAAGCGGAGGAATGACTAGTAAGCAGACTCTTAGTACGGAAACGATTGTGAGCGAGGTATACGATGCTATCAGCATAGAGTACAATCCAAAATTTGCAAGAATTGAAAAGCTACTGAAAGGACTGAAAAGTCAGATGGAGTCTCTTGAATCTCGTATTGCAACTGTTGAAGCGGATGTTGATGACTTAAAGCAGGATTCACTACTAGACAATCTGGTTTTTATGGGTGTGAAACAAAAGCCTGGTGTTGACCTCAACTCGTCTATACTGGACATTGTGAACCAACAGATGGGTTTGGTTGGATTCACTGCAAACCAGATCAGGAGTTCACATCGTTTCGTGCGTGCTAACACAGCTAGTGCGAACACCCCCGTTGTAGCGCCAGTGATTGTACAGTTTACAAGCAGAGAAACAGCGTTTCAAGTTTATAAGCTCAAGTCGAAGCTTGCCGGTACGGGTGTTTTTGTGAGTGAATTTCTTACAAAGCGAAAAAAGTCGGTATTGGATGCTGCGAGAGACAAATTCGGGGTTAAGAATGTTTGGACAGAGAAGGGCCGAATTTTAGCTCGTTTGCCTGGAGATGTGTCTACGCGAAAAATCCGTTCTTTGTCAGACACGTTCTGATAGATACTCGGTTGTTTTGTTTCATGCATTTTCAGGATTGTTGATTTGCAATGTTTCCAGTTATTTGTTTTGTGTTATTGTTCCCCGGCTTGCGCCATCTCATCGTACCCATAGAATTGCTTCGACTACGTTCGTCTGTTTATCTCTTTGAAAAAAAAAAGGCGTTTTTGAGAACTGTAAATTTTGATGTGTGAAAATACCGGCACGTGTCTTGAGACATATATGAATAATTGTTTCCGGATTGAGGATGTATTAGATGCCCGGATCGGTCAAGATGTTAATATACCATTTGTTAGTTTAAAACCGCTGAAGAAAAGTTCTTATATTGTGCCTTCGAAGATTGTGCGGCAAGATTCGCTGTGTTATGTTCGTGGAATTGCCACTTAACTACCGGGTATCTTGATGTCCTGCAGTTTATTGATGATTCTTCGCAGAATATTGACATAATGGGTGTGTGTGAAACATTTATTAGTTCAGACCAGTCTCTTTCGTCATTTATTTTTCCAGGTTATGCGCTGGAGGTGAAAAATCGGAAGTCTCTGAATCGTGGTGGCCTGGGATTTTTGGTAAAGAAGAATTTGAATTATTTTATAAGAGAAGATTTGATCGTTTGGATTGAAGGTAAGATCGAGAGTTTTTGTTTAGAAATAGAAATTGAAAAGAAAAAAATTATTATTTGTTTGGTGTATAAGCCGCCTAGCACTCGCGTGGATGAATTTTTTGAAGGTTTTGATCAGTTAATGTCTTGCATGTCCAGTAGTGGGTTGGATTTCATTTGCATGGGGGATTTTAATTTTAACTTGTTAGATTTGAATGGTGACAATTTAGATTTTTTTAACTACATGGTTTCTAATGATCTTTACCCCTTAGCATGCGTACCTACAAGGATTTCTAGTCATTCAGCTACCTTGATTGATAACGTTTTTGTCAGCTCCAGGCTCATAAATTCAAGCTATGCTGATGTGGGTATTTATCCCGGATCTGACCATCTACCAGTTATCGCGAGGATTACTTGTGTGCCAAAAACTAGAAGTAAAGTTAAGAAAAGGAAAGTAAGGCAACTGAAAAAGGCTAATCTGGATAAATTTGCGGAAAAGCTGAGTACTATTAGCTGGGAACCTGTTCTCGAAATAACGGGTGATGTGAATGAGGCATATGACACATTTTACTCGGTTTTACAACCTATTTACGAAGAAACATGTCCTCTGAAAATCGTTAGAGATAGAAAGGATGTACCACGGAAACCCTGGATGACAGTTGAGATTGTTCAAGAAATAGAAAATAGGAATCAGCTTTATGAACATTACCTTAGAACAGAGAAAGAAGAAGACTTCGAAGAATTCAGGATTGCTCGGAACAAGGTGAACTCTCTCAGAAGAAAAGCAAAGAGGGGTTACTTTGAAGAGAAATTTATTGAAACCAAAGGTAACTCGAAAGGAACCTGGAAGGTCATAGGGGAGATGATATCGAAGAAAAGCAGTGGCGAGCCTCTCTCAATAGAAACACACGGGACTACAATAAATGATCCTCTACAAGTGGCGGAACACTTTGCTGATTATTTCTCAAAAACTGGTCAAACAGTGCAACAGGATAATAACCAGAGTCCAGAATCTTTCCGCCATCACGAGTTTCAAGATGATAGAGGTGACAGGTTAGCTTTTGAGTTTGAGAAGTGTTCAAGTGAGGAACTAGTTAAAATTGTTGGAAGCATTAGCTCTAATTCAGCGGGGATCGATGGAATGAACCTCCGAACTTTCAAATCAGTGCTGGTTTGCCTTCTTCCTTGCATCCTTCATATCATCAACCTGTCGCTAGAAACCGGAATCTTTCCTGAAGGTCTCAAGACAGCCAAGGTTATTCCCCTTCACAAAGGGGGTTCAAGATCAGATGTCGGGAACTGGAGGCCTATCTCCATCCTTCCTCTTTTCTCGAAAATACTTGAAAAAGTAGTTCATCGACGGCTTTACGAGTATCTAACACAACATGGTTTCCTAAGCGAAACTCAGTTTGGTTTCCGCAAAGGCCACTCAACTTCGCATGCAGTGCAACATCTGTGTGATTTTGTGAATCAATGTCTTGATAGTGGAAAAATACCTCTTACTGTTTTTATTGATTTTAAAAAGGCATTTGATACAGTTGATTTTAGTATTTTATTGAGAAGATTAGAGTTTTTAGGGGTTAAGGGGGTTTGTTTAGATTGGTTTGATTCTTTTTTAAAGGGAAGGTCGATAAAGGTTGTCATTGATAGTGTAACTTCTGGTCCATATTTTGTGAATTGTGGTGTCCCACAAGGTTCTGTTTTAGGTCCGCTACTATATTTAGTTTATGTAGATACTATGAGATTCTACCTTCGTGATTCTTGTCTTACATCTTTCGCAGATGACACGGCTATTTCTTTTTGTGGTGTTACTGTTGATGATTTATTAAATAAAGTAAATATAGTCTTAACTGATTTAAATGTGTTTACAACAATAAGTATGTTGGCAGTCAATGTAAAAAAGACAAATTTTATGGTTTTTAGTCGAATTGGCACACCCATAGATCTTGGTGGGCGAATATTTTTATCTGGTAAGTCACTTGAACAGGTGGACCTGGTGAAGTATCTAGGATTTTACCTAGATTGTAAAATGTCTTGGAAACGTCACAGCGATGTTGTGGCATCAAAAGTTACCTGCAAATTACCTGCAAATTTGCAATTGCAGGCGAGTAGGATTTCTCCTAATGTACGCCTACATGGTTGCTGTCTTGTCCAAATTTCCAGTTGAACCTCCACGGTTTGCCTGACCATTCCTTGTCCAGATGTTGTTTAAAACTGTTTGTTGTTGGGCAGGCAACAGTGGATTCTGCTAGAGCGTTCCAGGGGTTGATTGATCGACTTGTGAAGAAGTTCTGTGCTTGCCGCTTGAGCACAGGCCTCTTTGTCATCTTTTGTGAGTGGCCCCTGGTGGTTCTTCCTTTGTTTGGCACAAAAATGTTGGGTGGGATGTTGTTGTTCAAATTTTTGTACACAGCTATCATGTCACCACGATTTCTTCTGTACGTCATTGTGGGGATGTTGAGAGCTTTGAGTCTTTCTGGATATGGGGTGCTCTGCATTCCTTTGACCATTTTCGTGGCGCGTCGCTGGACACCTTCGATAAGGCGTTTGTCCATCTCGTATTGTGGGTATGCCAGTGAGACTCCAACTTCCAGCTTCGGTCTGACGAGTGAGGTGTACAACTTGCTGATCACCTTAGGACTCCTACTGCTAACAGTTCGTTTGATGATCCCAAGTGCTCTATTGGCATTACTCACGACGTGTTGCGTGTGCTTGTGGAACTTGAGCTCGGAATCGATAAGCACTCCAAGGTCCCTTTCGCAGTTGCTGCTTTCTATTGCCTGTCTTCCCTGGGGGGTGTCCATGGTGTATTGGTTGTGGGGATTGTTATGTCCAATATGAATGACTTTAGTCTTCTTTGCATTGAACTTCGTTAACCAAGTGTCTGCCCATGCTGTGAGTAGGTTTAGGTCGGCTTGGATACTCATCTGGTCGGCTGGTCCGAAAAGCTTGGTGTCATCTGCATACAGGGTGTTATGGTTTTTTAGCGGCTTGCACATGTCATTGACATATACATTGTAGAGGGTAGGGCCAAGGATTGTTCCTTGCGGGACACCACTGGTGACGGTAGATTCATCTGACAATGCTTGATATCCGTTACTACCCCAGATGCAGACTTGCTGAGTTCTGCCGTTAAGGAACTCTTTTATCCATTTGACTGTTTCCTCTTCAATTCCAACTGCTTTAAGTTTCAACATAAGCCTCCTGTGGGCAATTTTGTCAAAGGCCTTTTCCTGATCAAGTAGGATCACATCAACAGGTATGTTTTTGTCCAACATTTCAGTTACATCATGATATGTGTGGTAGAAATTTGTGTCGACTGATCTGTTGGGGCGAAACCCGTGCTGGCCTTCACTAAGTACTTTATTTGACTCAAGGTGTTGCATGATGGCACTGTTCACGATCCCCTCGATCAACTTGGAAACCACGCTGGTAAGACTTATGGGCCTATAATTTTCTGCCTTGTTTCTTCCTTCTTTTTTGTGGATTGGGATCACCGTCGCCTTTTTCCAGTCAGTGGGGACTTCAGACAGTTCTAATGAGATCTGGAATATTCTCGAGAGGGGTTCTGCTACTACGTCGGCCATTTCCTTGAGGAGACGGGGGTGGATTCCATCAGGGCCTATCGATTTTGAAGGATCGACCTTTGTCAGTCTCTTTCTAACATCTGTTGTTGAGACTGTTATTTTCTGCATTTTTATGGGGATGCTGTAAGCGGGAGGGGAAGGAAGTTCTCCAATTGGTTCAGCTGTATACACACTTGTAAACTGTCTGTTGAATTCGTTTGCCATTAGGGAAGGGTCTGATATTTCAACACCATTTATGTCAATTAGATTGGGGATAGATCGTCTTCCGGGTTTTACTTGAGAAACATACTTCCAAAATTTCTTTGGGGACTCCTTGCACTCCTCAGCGATCTGTTCCTCATAGTTTTCTATGATTTGTCTTGAAGTTTTTCTTACTTGACTGGATGCTGCTTTGAACTTTTGTTTGTTTTCCTCTGAGTCATTCTTTTTTAACTTTTTCCAAGCCTTTTTCTTCCTGTTAATAAGGTTACGCATTCTTTTTGACATGTACGGCAATGTTCTTGGGTTTTTGACAAACTTTATTTCAGTGTGCCTTTTTTCGGAATCAAGGAGTAGTTCTTTGAAGCGTTCCCATTTTGTTTCCAGTGTGGCACTGGTCTCTATGAAACTCCAATCTACCTCTCGCAGCTCCTCACGTATACTATTATAATTGATGAACTTTTGTTTTCGAAAGTTGCTGCTAAGGGAATGGGTTTGTATAGCGGTATAGATGCTCAGGTGGTCACTTTTTCCTATGGGGGGACGGAGTTCCAGGCTCACAATCTTCTCCGGGTCGTCAACAACAACCAAGTCCAATAATGATGGAGTCTGACCATCTCTAACCCTGGTTGGTTCAGTTACACACTGATGGAAAAAATTATTAGACAGACAAGAGAGAAGTGGTTGCTCTTTCCGTGAATTACAATATCCGTGTCCATCAACCCATTCAACATCTGGCATGTTGAAATCACCAAGTAGGAGAGTTGAGTTTGTCTTGGGGGTTTTCATTTTCTCTATCACACTTACTAAAGCTTTTTCTGACTCAAGTGGAGAGGGACTACTCGGGCTGCGATACATGCATCCAATACTTAGGGATTCATGCAAGAGGCCTTGGAATCATACGTCGGCTGAAGCACTTCGTACCACCTCGGGTGTTGATACTTCTTTATCATGCGATTATTAGCCCCTATATATCTTATGGTTGTGTGTTATGGGCTAGCAATTTTATTAGTAATTTTAAGCGTGTACAGATTTTACAGAATAAGGCAGTCCGTTTGATTGGTGGATACGTAAAAGATACTAATAATACAGTAGCATGTTTTAGGAAATTAAAGGTGATGGATGTGGGCCAAGTTCGTGATTACCAGGCTGCGGTTTTTACTTACCAGTGTTTGCATGAAGTATGTCCGTCTGTGTTTTTAGATTTGTATAGACAAAATAATGATCTCCATGATTATTTTACAAGGAATGCTACTAACCTGGTGACGGAGTATAGGAGTGGTAGACGAGCTGGTTTTTTAATTAAACATTTGGGCCAGGCGGTATGGAATTCACTCCCAGATAGTGTTAAGGCGGCTGAACACCAACAATTGTTTAAAACAAGACTAAAGAAATTTTTGTTGGAGGGGTGAGGAGCCACGATTCAGAGGATGAAGTGATACGTTAATATTTATTCATTTTTCTTATTAGCCTACATTTAATTTTTTTTTTCTTATTTTTTTTTTCTTATTAAAAAAATATTATTTTGATTAATTAGTGTTGAATGAAATAAAGTTAAGTTGAAGTAGTTTGTGGTAGCCGCCCAGTGCCAGTGCATTTATGTCTTCTCATGGGCGGTTACCTATCATGATGGATTATTATGTAATTTAGCAATAAATAAAATCTAATCTAATCTAATCTTCTGATATCCTAGGTATCGTTTCCCCCAATCTTCAATGCAGCCTGTCTTGTGTAGGCGATATTTCTAATCCCTAATCTCTATTCCTATGGCGATAATTTCAAATGTTCATACCGGTCTGCTAGTAAATAATTCAGACCAGTCTGCTAGTAAATTTTCCGAAAAGGCTTAAAATAGACCATAAAATTTCGAATCCAAACCCAGACTCAGTTCCGAAGTTGAACATTCATTCGAATTCTGATAGACGCGGATCCACCAATCCCTACCAGCCGGGATTGGCACCGCTTGACGCAAACCAAGTTCTCGTCTTCGCTAGACTCGACTATCAACAGCCTACATAATGCGTTATTTTTTTATTTTTTTTTGTACCCAATCCGAAGAGAAAAACAGCGGAAAACAAGAATTAGAAACCAAACGGAACAAAAGATACTGCAAACACTAATATTGACAAAAAAAAATAGCACAGGCTGTGATGTGCGAGGAAGCTGAAATGTGATGCGGTGGATATATGATATATGATATGATATTTATTTGCCTTAAAAGCCCAAGGGCCATAACAAACATATTTGTTACTTTTGGCATAAGTTTTAAAGACATACCCGGAAGTATCTGTCATGGAATCGCGTGTCAGTTAAAAATGGGTAATATCTGACAATCTGCTGGGGCGTCTAGATGCTACTATTTTCGTTGAAAACATAAACTTTAACGTCTTCAAAACAGCTTAAAGCCCCTTTCCCATTGACCTTTCACAGTCAGCCACGCAAACTCTGCACCGTCACAACGCAGAGCTTGCGCACTTTTCTTGCGTCGAGTCAAAGCGTGTGGATCAAATATGACCGGAGAATGCAACGTTTTGAAATAAGTAAAGTTAGCAACACTAGTACAAGAGCGTACTGAAATCACGATAAAAAACGCCATGACAACCTTGACAAAATATACACCAATGGAGGTTAATTTGCGACAATAGCAAGCTTTTCCCGCAGGTGTAAAGTCATGCTACACAACCAGAGATGGGCGAATCCGATCATGAAAGGATTCGAATCCGAATCCAGGATATACGAATCCGATTTCGAATCCGAATCCACCATTTCGTGCTGAGGATTCGAATCCGGAATCGAATCCGGAATCGAATCTGACCTTTAAAAAAAAATCAAATCATATACATAGGTTACGGCTGAAAAATCAGAGGTGACAAAAAGCACTGATAGCTAAGGTGGTCAGACATGCGACTGAGGATGCTTGGTGGTAGAGATACAAACGACTGAATTGCCTAAGCACACTGCCAAAATTGGGAAACAGAAACTGGAAGGATGAACACTAGAAATTTGAGCAGATTCGTACGATTGAGGGTTTGGAATCCGAGTCCAAATCCAGCATTACAAGCAGAAGATTCGAATCCGGATTTGAATCCGACCAAAAGAACGAATCCTGGATTCGAATCCGAATCCGGATTCGCCCATCTCTGTACACAAAGCAAGAGAAAGCGCAGGTGCAACACGCAGACGCAACACATCGCACCAACGCATGAATGGGATTTGAGCTTGGCGTCCAAAGAACGCGAATCTTTTCAGTGGAACGAACAAAATTCGACTTGGATTTGAAATGGCGCGGTAATTTTTTTTTTTCGATTTCGACGTCAAATTCGCACTTGACGACTATCTTCCCTTGCCGATCCAAAATCTCCGGCCCCTCCGGGTATCTAGCGGAAGAAAGGCAGAAGTGGTATTACAGCTGCTCGTTAAGATCGCCATGATTGGTTGAGACAGCATGTGAGTTGTTGAGTTTGAGTCGTCACGGAGACGTTTAGCCCTTCTTCCTGAGGATCACTGGCGTGTTTTTTTTTAGTCATATAGAGTTTTCGAATCCGCGTTCTGTGAGCACCAAGCACATCGCCACAGACCCAGTCGGTGTGAACCAAGGATGTCTTCACAGCTGCCAAAACCGCCGTCTCTTACAAAGCGTTTTGCCTGTTCCCAAGCCTATTGTTGATTATCAGACCTATTCAGACAACCATTATAGCTGTCATTTATTACATCATCCCTGTCTTCGGTATCGTTAACCTGCTAACCGAACAATTAGCCTCTTATCGCCTACTAAACCGGGTTAAGCCCCACCCCATCACCTCCAAACATCATAAATATAGAAGATCGTCATTCTGATGACAGCGGTCACGGAAATATGGTAACGGCTAGATGGAAGATACTCTTACACAGACTGTCAATGGAGAAGGGGGGGGGGGGGTCAGATTGGTATTGGACAACATACACATTATCTTGCACAGTGCGGTCGATTTCTTCTTTGGTGTAAATAACTATGAAAATAAGTGAGAAATCAGTACAAGTAAAACAGATCTTAAAGGTCACCTGAATGAAGAGTACCAAGTATCATCCCTATCTGTATGACTTCTATTAACATTGCCTGCAGAAAACCCAATCCAAATACGAAAGAGTGTTTCCAAGCTACGATTTTTGCTCCATTTTGCATCTGTCCTTATTTCAGTACCGAACAATTTTAGAAGTGAACAAATGTCTCCAATCAACCCTTCTTCTGGAATATGTTTTAACCAGTTAAGCCCAAACGTATATCTAGAAGATATTCCAATACGATCCGGCCAGCTCTGTACAAGATTTGAATGAATTGCGCATTTTGTCTTGGAGTCTGCATGTGCAAACCTCCAGAAACGAACATCCCTATTTTGAACACGTCACACTCAGGAGAGGAATGCTCTCCGTGGCCACATCTGTAAATGCATTCTCCATGGTGTGTTCAAGTATGTTTCATTGTTCAGGTGTCCTTTAAAGAAAACCTCGCACTACTCTTTATGAATGAACGAATTTAGTCCGAAAAATCCCGTGGGGCCACGGCGAGAAAATTCTAATGCATAAACTATGCTCTTCTTTTTAACTAATTGCCCAAAGGTTTGGCTGTTATAAGCCAATAAAAGTCAAGCTTTTATAAGTGCTCCCAATAGCTCCCTTCTATTTTTCGTTGTACCACCTTATGGACGCACAGCTGTTTGAACTGTTCTTATTTTGTGTAGGGAGCTGGATCGTCGGTGTTTCGTCGAGACTACACTGTCAGAAGTTTCATAACAGATAGCGCATAACACTTCCAAGAATAACACCTTTTCACTTAAAAATAAAGTGTTATGACCAATTAAGTTTATACTATTTCGTGCCTAGATCTCCAACAACACCTTCAATTGGTAAAAAAATACTAATGGGAACGGAAGAGACATAACAGATAACATACCAAAAGTGTTATCTGTTGAAACCGGGCATCCTTCTGTTGTCGTTATGTAACTTCTGACAGTGTAGTATTTTTACCAATTGAAGGTGTTGTTGGAGATCTAGGCACGAAATAGTGTAAACTTAATTGGTCATAACACTTTATTTCTAAGTGAAAAGGTGTTATTCTTGAAAGTGTTATGCACGATCTGTTACGAAACTTCTGACAGTGTAGTGTCAGCTGTGCTTTAAGCCTATCCATTATATGGTCGAAACTACTGTCATTTGTGCTTTAAGCCCTCCTGTGCTCATATTTATTTATATGGCACTTCTCAATAGTTTTTCTCACATTTTTGCCAGTCATTTCTCAGTTCTCTGGCTTGGAACTAACATCCCTTCCGACTATTTCTTCTTATTCCGCGTCATTTCAGTTCGCCCAGCTATTGGACTATCAGGTGTGAAAACACAACGGAAATTGATGATTAGGGATCCTCCCAGCCGGGGAACCGGGAAACTGTGGGGAAAGAGATCACAGCTTACTAAGTTATAAATGGAAAAAGTAACACTTTTGACTCTGTTAGGCGAATGATGGATGAAACGTGGATGGAATGAAACTTGATTTTTGACTGTAAAGGGTCAGGGAAGCATGAGGGAGGGGGGGGGGGATTTGAAAAGTGTTGGCTCTTGCTGAAAAAGAGTAGAAAACAAAATCCGAAACAGCCAAAAACGATCTTAGGCATTAATTTCTGGAGTTAAATTTCAGCTTACCAAGCTATTGGAAAAAGTGACATTTTGACTCTGCTTGCCCAGCGTGATGGAGCTGGGGTTGGGCCGGGGTTTGGTTTTTGGCTGAGAAGGGCAATAATCAGGGCGGGGGTGATGGGTTGAAAAAACGAAACCAGGAACACTACTACGTAATAAATGGAGAAGTTAACATTATTTATTTTTGGAGCTTAATCCCAACTCACGAAGTTACAAACAAAACAAGACCAAAGGTTTCGATGGGATCCCAAAAATTTAAAATTTGATCCAGACAACTGGGTCTCGTAGATACCCGCGGTCTTCGCCAGAACGCTTAGACATTTTTGCTTTTAAATTTAGAAACAGACTAAGGCCAATAGTAATAATTTGGGAAGAGCAAGTTCACATATGCATGTGTATTTACCGTTATAGCCTGAGTCATATCTACTTTGACAAAATTGATCAAAACTACCTCCGTTACTTCTACCAAATTTCGGTTTTGGCCGGATTCCGGGCGAACTACTTGTCTGGCAAAAACTAAAGCTAAGAAACGAATTCAGCATGTCTGCTTACTACCCTTATATCGAACCTCTGATCAACTTCAGATAAAACTTTTACTTTTAACAAATTTTCCGGTTCAAGCCGGATCCCGAGCGAACTATACATTCGGCGAGAAAACGATTGTCATATACATAGTATGTCTTCTTCCCCGTAAATCGAACATCTAATCAAGTTCAAAGAATCAACTGCTTTAAAGAATCCGTCTTGCTTTTCATTGTTTTCACATCCCTAGTGACGAAGCACGTGGTCTGCTAACCTCGGAAATCCACCTCTTCTTCAAAAATCTTTCTGGACCTCTGTATTAAAAATTTTTCGCTTTCCAGCGTTGACGAGATTTTCCAGGGTTGCGAGACAACAACCATGTTTTGTCGTGAGACGCCTCTGGGAAGGCGTTGGCAAGCCTAATTTCTCTCCTTCGGTCTCGGCGCCAATTTGTCTGTATTCTTTTTTTTTCGAGAAAAAACAAGTATTTTTGCTCGAACCCTGGCCAGAGTCTTCACGCGCTAACAGTAGAATCCCTAATTGCACGAGGCAAGTATGAGCATTTTTGAAAATCAGTATTCCGGACCGTTTATCGTGAAAAGTCATTCTAGTAAGAGCTTTGCTTCAACGAATTTGAACACTATATTATTTTTTTTTCAGGATCTTAAACTGAGGCTCTCGGATTTAAAGCTAAGCATTTTTAATGACTTACGTTGTGAACAGGTCCGTATCCAGGAATTTATTTGGGGGGGGGGGGGGGGTACCCGCGGGTCGGACCAAAAAGTACAAAAAAGACAGAGATCCGACCTTAAAGCCCATAGAAAACTATTATGTTTCGGGGGGGATGGTTGAACCCCCTAACCCCCCCAGGATACGGCCCCGGTTGTGAACAAGTCCTTTCGTAGTTTCACCTCTTCTATTTTAGTTTGTGTTGACGCATATTTTTTTTTCAGCCGGAAACAAATCCGAATTTTTTTTAGGACGGATCTGAAATCAACATACCCGAAAATCAAAAGAACGAAATTTTGAAGCACTAACAGCAGAAAATGGGAACCTGTGCACATAAATAATTTTGCTAGGTCAGAGAAACTATGGAGGGTGGGGACCGGGGGTCGAGGACCAGAAATCTGTTGACAAATCATAATTTCCTACTTACCTCAATATCAATATATCGGAGTGCATGGTTGTGTTGAATAAGGTTGCCGATACTGAAGCTGGATATGTCCCTATAGCTGCTGATATGCAAAGTTCGAAGAGAAGAGAAAGGCATCAGTGCTCCATACTGAAAAGGAAACTGGGGTGAGAGCCCATTCAAACGTAAGGACATGCCCTGTACCTGCCACAAAAAAATAATGTTTTCGTAAAAAAATATTTGAAAAATTGGAACATAGTAAAATCATCTTGACCATCTTCAACTACTCAGAAATACAGTTTTTATTATTGTCGAGATTATTGTTCTTTCGTTATTGTTATCAATTGTAACCCTATGTTCGTGTCTGGAACCGTGAATCCAGCCCCGACGCCATCTATAAAGTTGTTGATTGCTTGATTGATCTACTGTGGTAAAATCCCAGTATAAAATTTAATTACGCTACTGCCTTCTAGAAAGCATTGTGCATAACTGACTTGATTTTTGGGATCCCAAAACGTAAGTGGAGGGATACCTATGACTTCGCAAAAGTAATTGTCCGTCTGTCCGTCCGTCTGTCTATCTGTAAGCACGATAACTCTCGAAGGCAGTGAGATATTTTGATGAAACTTGGTGTGGGGATGCTTTGGGTCTAGAGTAAGGTCGAGTTCGTAGATGGGCCCTGTAGCTTTACATTTAGGGGTGGGGGAGGGGGTTTAAATTAAAGGGCAAGCAAATTTTTTTTAAACAGCTAATGTGATAGTCGATTATGGGGTAAGAAGACACACTGAACACGAATATGAAAACCATTTTCTCGCCGGACAAGTAGTTCGTCCGGAATCCGGCCAAAACCGCTTGTTAAAAGTAGAAGTCTTATTTGAAGTTGATTAGATGTTCGATATACGGGTAAGAAGGCATGCTGAACAAGAATATGAAAACCGTTTTCTCGTGTAGTTCGTCCGGAATCCGGCCAGAACCGGAAAGTTTGTTAAAAGTAGAAGTCTTATTTGAAGTGGACTAGATGTTCGATATAGGGGTAAGAAGGCACGCTGAACACGAATATGAAAGTTATTTTTCGCCAGACAGTAGTTCACCCGGATTACAGGCAAATCCGGCCAAAACCGGAAAGTTTGTTAAAAGTAAAATTTTATTTGAAGTTGATTAGATGTTCGATCTAGGGGTAAGAAGACATGCTGAATCCTTATATGAAAAGCATTTTCTACTCGGACAAGTTTTGGTCGGAATCAGGCTGAAACTGGAAAATTTTTGAAAGCAAAAGTTGTGTTTGTAGTTGATTAGATGTCCGATTTGGGGGCAAGAACAGATGCTGAATTCGTATATGACAATTTTTTTTTGTCGGATATATAGTTCGTCTGGAATCCGGCTGAACCCGGGAACTTTTGGATGGTCTAAATAAATGCTTCGTTTCTAGTCGTGAATATTGTAGCCAAATAGCCTTTCTGGTTTTATCGGATGCACTACCAGACCTTCATTTGGTCTGTTGGGTCGTCCCCCTCCCTGGCACACTGCTGCATTCTGACACCGAAGCTGCCAACTAATATTACCAACAATCATGGGCCCTTGGTAGTAGTTTTATATTTTGAATGTTCTTTTACATATTTAAGTGAACGACGTGCCATCTCTTCAGTAAAAATCTTCAAGAAGTCTAGCAGACACTGGAGAAGACAAAACCGATTTGTCTGGATCAAATATTCGGTTTTTGGGATCCCATCGGAACCTTTGGTCTTGTTTACGTAGCCGAGAAACACAGTTGTAAGTCAAAGCTAGCAAATATTTATTCCGAGTGGATAAATGACTGAATCTAATTTGCGCAGGACAAAATTGGAATTTAAGAAGGAAGAAAAGAAAATGCGTGAATAAAATTAAGTGTACATTAGTTCTAAAGTCAGTAAAGTCATAGCCACAGTCAATGATTGTTTTGAATCTTCTGCTGTTTGTTTTTTTCCTTCGCCCAATTGCATTCGTGTCATGCCGCCTGAGGCGCCCAGCAGAAGAAAAAGAGCGAGAAAAGAGTATGGCACTCTTTTTCGTCATACCAAAATTCTTGACAGATCAGTTCAATCTTACTATTTCAGGAGCGGATACACAAAAGCGGGAACTGAAATTATAGAAGGCAGGAGCCTTCACAGAAGCGTCTACTACGGAAGATCAAGCCAATCAATTTTTTCGACGCGATGCTAATTTCACCGTTGCCAACCCCCTTAAAGTGTTCTAAGTACTGACTGTAACCGGGGAACCACCGAATATGAGATACGACGAAGCAAAATGGCATTAATCTCCAAGCAACAGCTCATCGGAAGGGATGGAAAAAAGCCCTTTTAAGGACCCCTTGCCTCCCCGGTGAAGAGAACCGACTAATCTGCAATTATCCGGTCCCGGCCCATTAGAGGATTCGCATAACTTTCCTACTGCATTGCATTACTGTTTTTCTAACAAATAAAATACCATCCACTAGAAGTATGCTTCTTTACGCGCTTCTCTAAAATTTTATTACTGATTAATGAACTATTATATAAATTAATATTGATTATAGACTATCTTTGCTTTCTTTTTCGCCTCTAAAAATGTCAAACGGAAATGCTAAATCAATACATAAATCTGACTTAAAACGGATGTCAGCTGGGATTTTCTTCAGCGGTATTTCGGCCCTTTTTGGCAAGGCCCCTCGTAAGGCTTTAGTTGGAAATCCTAGTTGACTTATCCGTTTTGAGTCACTTCATACATAATTCCCAGTCAGCTTAGGTTGAAGGATTATTTACAAATTAATTTCAGACAATAGCCAAGTCTTTCGGCTTGCTGTTAAGATAAAGAAGTCAGCTTCCACTAGAGGGCATTAAGCAAAACAAAACAAAAAAACGTGGAAAATAATACAGCATGAAACACATAGTTGCATTAGTTTTAATCCTTACAAGCTCGTCCTTTCTCCGACAGTTGAGAGTCCGGTGAGTGACAATAACTCACGAACTTCCAGTAACATATTTCAGTGACATGCCCGAGAAACGGGCGATTAGAACAAAATCAGGAGTCCTTGCTATTACCGTCGTTAGCTCTAAGTGAATTTTTCCCATTCAAAAAAAGGCTTTGTTTTGTTTTTCTTGACCTTGTGCATTCGCTTTATCGAAAACTCAGGGTCATTACTGCCATATTTCCATTTTTGTTCAGAATAATAACAAGAAGTAGGAGCTCATATGGCACTTGCAAGGCTGGTTCAGAATGAACGTAGGAATTTGCCAATTCGTCGGTCTGTTCTGATCAACTGTAAGCGAAGCCCTTGAGATAAGAATGGCTCTAATCAGGCCCTTGGAAATCACGAAAATGTATCGATTGGTAAAAAAAAAATATATTTTTACACTTGGCTATAATGATGCGCACTTTAAGGGTGCTAGAAATTCATCTGTGACCAAAAAGGTAAAAACGATAATGGGCTCTTGGGGACCATTATTCTGTATCGTTTGGTCAACAGTAATTTTTTTTCACTTTCCGGATAAGATGCGCACTTGCGGCAGAAATGATGAAAGGCTCATGGGGATCACGGAAATGTATATTTTGCTTAAAAATATTTTTTTTTACTTTGCGGTTGAGGTTAGTAATTTAAGGAATGGTTCGATTTGGAAAATGACAATTTCTAAGCCAATCTTGTCGAATCTTTAATGTTCCATCCAAGTTTCATCGTCCTAGCAAATTTTCACCGGAATTCCGGACCTACCCCCTAAAACTCCCCCGCAGTGCCCGGATCCAATTCGGTCCAATAAATGATTTATCTAGAGCATTTGTTTCTTACATCCACAAAGTTCCATCTCGATCTCTCCAATCTAAGCGGGTCAGATATTTCCCGGTCACCCTCCCAACAATTGTCGGATCCGATCCGAACATGAACAAGACCAAAGTTTTCGATGGGATCCCAAAAATTTAATATTAACTACGTCTTGTCTTCACCAAATCGAGTCTTCGCCAGGCTAATCATCTGAGAAAACCAAGTTCAGATATACCTGTATAAGCCATATCTATTTTGACGTACTGATCGAAACTTCCTGGTGTACTTCTGCCAAACTTCCGGTTTCGGCCGAATTCCGAGCAAACTACTTGCCCAGCAAAAACAAAAGATAGTTCAGAACCGAGTTCAGCGTATCTCCTTATCCCTATAAAGAACATCAAATCAACTTCAAATAAAACTTCAAATTCTAAAAAAAAAATCCGGTTTCAACCGGATTCCGGACGAACTATATGCCGGTTAAAAAATGATTGTCATATATAGATTCAGCGTTTTTTCTTACCCTTAAATCTATCATCTAATCAACTTCAAATACAAATTTTGCTTTTAACAAATTTTCCGGTTTCGGCCGGATTCCGGACGAACTATTTGTCCGGCAAGAAAATGGTTTTCACAATCGTGTTCAGCACGTTTTCTTACCCCTAAATCGAATATCTAATCAACTTCAAATACAAATTTTGCTCTTATCAAATTTTCCGGTCTGCGCCGGATTCCGGGCGAACTACTTGCCAGGCAAGAAAATGGTTTTCACCATCGTATTCAGCATGTCTTCTTACCCTTAAATCAAACATCTAATCAACTTCAAATAAAACTTTTACTTTTAACAAACTTTCCGGTTCTGGCCGGATTCCGGGCGAACTACTTGTCCGACGAGAAAATAATTTTCATATTCGAATTCAGCGTGTCTCCTTACCCCTAAATTCACTATATAAACAGCTTTCAAAAAATATTTTGTTTGCCCCTTAATTTGAAACCCCTCCCCCACCCTCAAATATAGAGGTACATAGCCCATCTTCGAACTTGACTTGTACTTTGACCCGAAGGATCCTCCCACCAAGTACCATCAAAATATTTCAATCCCTTCGAGAGTTATCGTGCTAACAGACGGACAGACGGACAACTTTTGCGATGTCATAGGTATCCGTCACTAACGTTTTGGGATCCCAAAAAGAACATGTCCTTTGTTCAATTATCAAATTTCGTCAGTTTGGTCGGGTCCATGATATGTCAAGCACATCTGGAAGTACCCTAACTCGCGATCACCGGACCGACAAACAAACAGACCGACCGACCGACGGAAAAGTGATCGGTACATGGCACTTGGTCAGAGGGCAAGTGCCATAAAAACTCATAATCATCGTCATCACAGCGGCGTCTTTTCCTATTCGACTACATCTATGGGAGTTAGCTCCTGGAGACCCGTTTGAATGACAGGTGCTTACTCACAGGCTGACAATCACGGGAAGAAGAAGAGGAATTGGTCGTAAGTAACAGCTGAGGCAAAATGAATGGAAACTAAGGGAAAGCCGAACTGAGGATCAGACAAAGCTACCTGACAGTGATACAAAGAACGAAATAACATGTCACAACAGAGGTGCAAATCAACTTTTTAGACTTTTTAGACAGGACCTTATACACCGCCCCCCCCCCCCCTGCGCGGAAAGCCGATCAAATTTTTCCCGACCGGATTTCCTAAGAAGTTGAAAGCATCTCAACTTATCCGTATAGATTTGGTGACGGCGAAGAAAATTCTGGCGTTCGCCCTACTTCAGTTCGTCGGTACAAGCGAACTAGTTCCTTCGAGACCCACCATGTCTCATTATCAACAATTCTCACAGATATATAGTAGAGTATAGATCCATACGGTAATGATTAGCAAATAATGGCTTTAACTTCTTACACCGAAGACGGTTCAAAACTTCCACTGCTCGGGAAGCTCTCACCTTTTCCTGGCGGAATCTTCTAAACCAAATACCATGTCAGGGTTAGGACCCGTTGTACCTTTTGTGCCAATGCAGCCTATTCCAGTAATCGCTCCATCCATTCAGTTTAACTGAAAAGCCAACTTATTTTTGTATCAATGAACTGACTACATTGCATTATTTGATTGTGTTTAGCGATTTTTTTACTTTTCACTATTTGCTCTAGTACGACGTTCAGAACATCTACGGCCGTCTTCACAACGCAAAATTCTACTATGAAGTGGAAAATCTGAATTTCAGTACAAACGCGGCTTTTCAGTGGTCAGTGATCAGCTCGAGGAAGGTGGCTCACTGCGTGAACAATTATTTTTCGTAAACTGTTTTCGTCAAGCATACAACACAGACACAAGCAGATAGAGGTACCGCAAATCACAGGAAAATTCCACTATTTGAAAATCGCTCATTTGTGAATAGCTGAAGAACGAAGTAACGCATTTTCATCGAGTCTTCAAGCCTCTTTAAGTTAATAAGTCATGGGTACCTAGATTTTGCTATCACATTCCTTTTCAGTTAAACTTTAATTTCAAGACAATACATTCTTACCCCCAGACAACTCGAGGATTTTCACACTTGCCATGTTTCGCTATTTTGTATGCATAGTATGCTCTCAACAATCTTTTGCCACTTATGCAAATATTCCCCTGTTATTGCTATAAGTCAATGGGCCTGGAGAAAGGCTTGAAACAGCAAAAGCCGAAGAAAATTTGCCAAAACCAGAGCCTTGTTTTAACTTGTTTTAGAATAGCGGAACATCAGGAGCGAATAGTGCGGGGTATGCTTCATTATTTTGTGTTGATTTTCTGCTTGTCAGCTTGTGGATCTATTTTACTATATTTGTGGACAGATGCTGATTATGAGATACGGCGGGATTTACAGAATGTAGTCGGCTTGGAAGCGCCCTGTCTGAAACTGCACGCACTGCCGTCTTTTACTTTTTGTGGACCCTAGGGCATTCATGGGTTTTTGGCCCCTTTTCACGAGAAAAAACTTAAAATCGCCAGCATATCAGCACACAAGATTTTTGCTTGTGCCACACTACATTCACTGTAAGAAGTTTCATAAAAGATCGCGCATAACACTTTCAAGAATAACACCTTTTCACTTAAAAATAAAGTGTTATGGACCAATTAAGTTTACACTATTTCGTGCCTAGATCTCCAACAACACCTTCAATTGGTAAAAATACTACACTGTCAGAAGTTACATAACGACAACAGAAGGATGCCCGGTTTCAACAGATAACACTTTGGGATGTTATCTGTTATGTTTATTCCGTTCCCGTTAGTATATTTACCAACTGAAGGTGTTGTTGGAGATCTAGGCACGAAATAGTGTAAGCTTAATTGGTCATAACACTTTATTTCTAAGTGAAAAGGTGTTATTCTTGAAAATGTTATGCGCTGTCTGTTATGAAACTTCTGACAGCGTTGTTGTCCATTTTGTAACGAAAATGACGATGGTGCAACGTAGCTGGTCGCACCAGGATCGGAATGAACAAGGCAATACGACTAGCAACCGTGGCCTGATTTCTAAACAACTTACACCGGTCACTTGGCCTCTCGTTTCCCCTGGCCCCCCAGCACCGGCCTAAGGGTAAACACGGTACTGACCGTACTGCCCTGGTCGTCTAATCGCAGCCTCCTTGTCACCCTATCTGACCCTAAAACGAAGATGCAGTCTACCGCACAGCTTAGGTCTACCGGCAGCTTCCATTATCCCTCTAACTACTTTGGAGAGAAAACACAAATAGGAAAAAATGAAGGATTTGTGACGTGTCATGAATATTCAGACCAACGCTGACACTTCCGTTAAAGCAGGACGCTTCTGAAATAATGAACTATTTTAAGAAAAAACAACTTCTCGCATACGAAGAATACTTTATGGCTGACTATTAGAAAGAGGCTTAAGGAGAAGCCGACTCGGCTCGAAAATTCAGCTTATCAGGTCTTCAGCATGCGGCAATCGGAGGCAAAACCGTTTTTTAAAGTCGCATAAATTAGCATATTAACGGTAAGATTGGTAAGATTCTTTAGCATGTTAATGGTAAGATTGCTTGGGATATTAATGGTGATATGATTTAGCATTTTTAGCATGATTTCGATTTAGCCCAAGTGTATCGTAGATATATGCAAATATGTGACCAAAGGGTTTAGTCTTAGGAGTGAAAGTTTAACAGAGTAGTTTATAGAGGTGTAATGGTTTATTTGTGAAGTGAAACGTGCAAAATCTTGTATGGCCTTTAGGCTGAATAAACAAGCGTTATTATTATTATGTAACCTCATCTTTTCTAAATAAAGAGAGGTTGTCACCAGAGGAATCTCAAACTACCAAACCGAGCGTCTTGATAAGTTAGTTGTTCTGTGTTAACGGCAGCCCCGAGATTGGGAAAAAGTAAGATGGAGCTTTAGCCATCCGAATCTGTTTCGATCACACTGCCCGAAAATGGACACTTAAATTTTACTCTTAAAGGACTCGTCGTACCTATAATACTAACGCAACCTACTTCTGTAATCCCTTCATCCATTCCTGGACGCGGATACCCGAATTTTCCTCCGGCACGTTCTAACCCCCTAACGATACCCCATTGATTTTTAAGCCAACCGTGTTTGGCTGCTTTTGATGCGTAGCATTCTCCTAACGATTGTTTGCAAGAAGTTCATTCATAAAAAATATGACTCAAAACAGACAAGTCAGCTATGATGTTCTTCCCAGTCAGCGTGGGGTATTTAAGAAGCTCATTCGTCAGAAAAACCGATTATGTAAATTTTTCTCTTTTTTTTATAGACGCCTATGGGCCTGAACAGAGGCTTCAAACAGCCAGAGCCATGGGTAAGTTGTTAAAGACAGAGCCTAGTCTTAAAGCTTAGAAGTATTTTACAATACTGGAAAACAAGCAATAAATAGTGCGAGTCGGCCCTTAAGTGTTGCAAGTTTGCCCACGAACGGAGGGGGGGGGGGTAATTTTAGTAATAATTCCCAAACCTTTTCTCTTTCTTTCTGTTCATTGTTTTATGCTCCATCTCCACCATTCTGGTACTACGACGGGATGAATAAACATTTATACAAACACATATTTTCACACCATCTGAATATTCGCAGACAAATTCTCGTTTAGTAGTTTGTGTACTGGTAGTTGCATAATTAATTTTACTGGTGTTTTTTTCTCATTTCCTTCCTTTCTTTTTGTTTTTTGTAGTCCATCCATTCTGTTGTTACCACGGGCTGAATAACATTTATACTTACATATATTTTCACAGCATCCGAATATTCGCAGCCAAAATTCTCATGAAGAGTTTGTGTATGTAATTAACTCTACGGTCGATATAGCAACTTGTTTTTCGAACGCGCCTGGTTTAATCTCAATTTCCAGCACTTTTTCGGTTTTCAGACCAACGGCTATAGCAGTGGGGAAACTTATGAATATTAAGTGGTTTGGCTGGGACTGTGGTTTCTCAATGATGCTGACAACACGAAAAGAAACAATTGACGACCATAGAAAAACATGAGCTATTAGACCATATACACAGCACGAGTCAAGTTGGTTGAGCTTCACCGGAATTTAGGACGACCTTATTTCTAGCCAGAGAACAATAAACCATTATCTTAACAAGTAACACCTTTTTCAGATAAGAAGGTACAGGCAGTATTTCACAGAGATATGAAAGAAGTGCATTTCAATGATGAATTTGAAGCCATTTTTTTGTAATTTCAAGTGTCAGTATGCATATTTTTTGCGAACATTTAGGCATTTTCACATGGGCGATGAAAATAAAACAACTTTCGGCCTTTGGTGTTGTCCTTTAAATTTTTAAGCCCAACAGCCTCGTTAGAATCGGTTTTTTTACGATAATATGGTTCAGATTTTTTTTTCGAAAATACCAATGCTTGCCACGTAAAATTGGCCACTTTCTTTTTAGCACCTGTCGGCTACGTCCAGACTTCCCGCTTTCCGAAAATTCCGAAGCGGCGGCTCGACGCAAAATATTTGAAAACTGTGCTTGCCGTGGTAAATAACTGGAAAAAGACAAGCAAAAAACAAGAGTCTGAGTTTGCGTGGAAAAGCATTAATTAAATGTTAGACAACATAGGCCTGTTGGTCTAGCAAAGCATTAGATGATAGACAGTATAGGTCTGTTGGTCTAGCAAGTTTGCCAAAAGAAACTCAAAATTTTATCTTGCTTTTCTTCTTGAAAGAGCTTCGCGGAGAGGGAGGGTAGGACGCGGATGGGAAACGAAGGGGCAAATTAAACTATCTGGCGGTTCACTATGATACGACTCCAAAAATAATACTAGTTGGTCCTTTTCCTGGTCGACTTTTTTATTCACCTCAGAGGCTGGAGTTACCAACTCTTTCGACAGGTTCTCATCATTATAAACTTTTCAGAGTTTCAGAAAGTGGGAAGTTAGGGCCAGAACTTTAAAATACTGTGAAGTGAAAAACACTTTAGAGGGCAAGTTAAGAACGTATGATCAACACGACTACTTTTGACGTTCTGGGCTGGTGATGAATTCGAACTACTTGATGATGGCACATTTTTCGTTACTGTCTAAAATAATGCACATCTGTATTGTAACTGCAGACAATGTCTAGATTGGTGGCGAATCTGAAGCCCCCCATATGATGTCTTTGTTTATATGCCATCCCAAGTTGGGTAACGTCTTAAGTGACGGACAGTTTATCGAAATTTGTCAAACACTTTCTAGACTGGTGAAGAATTGAACGGCTTGATGATGACTCTGATCCTGATTTCTGGTGTTGCTCAAAATTAGTGAACGTTCAAAGTACGGACCACTTCTGTAATTGTTGAGTGTCTTCAAGATAGGTGATGAATTTGAAAGATTTGATGATCAGCCTTTCTTTTTAAACAAAGTTGAGCTGGAGGGGGTTTCCCGGGATGCCGGTTATCACGAATTGGGGTACTTCCAGATTATCTATGACGAGGAATGTGAATAGAACTTGACAAGTTGCAACAGCTAATGTCTAAGATCTCCCGTTTCAAGTCAGGATTTAAATTCCAATAACGATGTGCGGAGCTCGAAGGGGACAGCTGGAAATCTCGTGAAAACCCTTCCAACTACTTCATGGTCACATCCGGTTCGGGTACATAATTAACACAGCTAGAGGACTCGCTCCTACTATTGATTGAGTTACACGCGAATCTGAGCCAGAGTACGACAAAACTTCTATACTGAAACAGTTGTCAATGACAAGAATAACCATTTCAGATTTACTAGATCAAGCCCGTCTTCTGATGGAAGGAAAGATTCAGCCTTGACAACTGCGAACTGCATTTGACAAACATGCTAACTGTTCTTACAAGTGTCATATGAGCTTTCAGCTTTTGTTTCTTTAAATATAGTTAAATCACACTGAATTTAAGAGCAAGCTATTACCCCTAAAAACGTTGTGAATCCAGCCTCAATCCCCCCACCTCCCTTTTAAAGACTTCCTTTAAAGACAGGACCATCCCTCACTCCCTCGAGCGATTACAGAGGATAAACGAGGATGCTAGTCTTGCCTTTTACTTTTGAATAGTTTCCACGTCATTGCCTCGCTAGTTTGTTACCATTTAACATCCGCGAAAGCCACACTCCACTTGCTCTATTCATCAGATCCTTCTTAGAGTCCCATTACCGCCCCGGAAGCAAAGTTTCGTTTCCCTATTCATAGCAGAAAATAAATGATCAGCGAGCAGAGGTCCGGTCCTCAAGTAAAGGTATGTTTGGACGTCACCTAAAGGTCCATTCAGACTGAAAAAAGTTTTTACGTAATCCCTTCACAAGCTTCGGCCGTTACGTCGACGTGAAATGCTGACGTAGAGCGAGTTCCACCCTTCTAACAATAGTAGCTATTAGTTACTTATTATTTTCGTTCCAGCCCCGTGAAGAGTTACTGCGCTGACCGTTCCAACCTTCTAAAAACAGTAAGTAAATAGTGACTATTTGCTTACCACGCTCGGGAGCGTAGTTGGCGTGGTAACTACGATCTCTGTGACGTGATTGGCCCGATCAGCCCCCCCCCCACGATATTTTGACGAAAATAGATAAATGTGTTCCAGCCTTGACGCCAAGAAGCCAGGATTCGTGACGTCATGCTAGTAACTACGGTAAGTAGGGTGGAACAAGCTCGTAGTTTTCTACAACGGACATTTTGTATGTAAATCCATAGTTGAAATATGTGCGACTTTAGAAAAGTAACGTACGGCAACGTAAAAAGAGGAATAAGGAAAATTAAATGCATCTGATAGATAAGAAGAGGACAAAAGTAAGAGCCTGGTAGTATCAGGACAGATCAGACGGCGGAAAACGAGTCTACCTTTCTTCTTCGATCTTTGGGAGTTAAAGTTTAACTGAAAAGCCAACTGAAAAGCGATACTGGTGAAGATTGCTTAGTGACTAAAGGGCAACTCCATGAGATGGTCTACCAAAGGACAAATTTTCAAATAAATGCTAGTGGAACATATTTAGGTCTTTCTTATAGAGCACACCCTGGGCTTTAAGAATCTGTTTCAATTATTAAATTTGGAGCATCCTTTCTATTGAGCTGTCCAAATCTTAAGCTGATCAGTTTCAGAGATTGCAAGATTTTATGATCATTTTTGCTGCAATGAGAATCCATCTGGGAATAAGCCTAATCCTCTTAATTTACCATATTTAAAGAACCGCCAGCCCTGAATGGAATGTAGTTCATTCGGAGTCGCTATCTTTGACTGATTGGATTTGATCAGTGCTGAAAGATGAGCTTTCTAATGTTACGTTTGTAACGAAAAAGTGGGATATTGTTTGTCTACAACTCAACCCAAGCAAGATGATAAAGTGCCAGTACGTTAGCAAATAGCAATTTTAGTGTTTATTCCAGTAAACAAGAATTTTTTTTTATAATTTCATACCTGGAGCCAATAAAAGACGTTACAAACGTAACAAAATTTGCGTTACTGACGTAACACCCCAATGTTACGTCAGTAACGTAGAAACTGTCTGCAAATCTGGCAAGGTTTTAATCTTAGTATCGATCATCTTGAGTAATATAAAGTGCCCTGTATATGCAAATATTACGTATCAGTTGATTGGAGAATGGGGGGGGGGGGGGCTTGGGGCCTATCAGTGAATTTCTTTGTCCGTCTGTCTGTCTGTCTGTGAGCACGATAACTTTCGAAGGTAATGAGATATTTTGATGAAACTGGGTGGGAGGATCCTTTGGGTCAAGGGAAAGGTCGAGTTCGTTGATGGACTCTTTAGCCCTACATTAAGGGGTGGGGGAGGGGGTTCAAATTAAGGGAAAAACAAAATATGTTAAACAGCTAATAGATAGTCAATTGAGGGGTAGTAGAAGACATGCTGAACACGAATATGAAAACCATTTTCTCGCCGGACAAGTAGTTCGCCCGGAATCCGGCCAAAACTGGAAAGTTTTTTTAAAAGTAAAAGTTTTATTTGAAGTTGATTTAGATGTTCGATTCAGAGGTAAGAAGGCATGATAAACATTTGTGTGAAAATCATTTTCTCGCCGGACAAGTAGTTCGTCCGGAATCCGGCCAAAGCCGAAAAATTTGTTAAAAGCAGTTCCGGAATTTTGTCGAAACCGGAAAATTGGCAGAAGCAAGGCAGGATCGTTTCGATCGGCTCATAGGGGTAAACACACATGCTGAATCCACATCTGAACTTGGATTTCTCAGATGATCAGCTATTTGGCCTTAATCTGTTTCTAAATTTTAAGAGTAAAAATGTTCAAGGAATCTGGCGAAGACTAGATCTGGCGGAGACAAAACCTAATTGTCTGGATCAAATATTGGACTTTTGGGATCCCATACAAACCTTTCGTCTTGTTTATCCGAGACGAGACGTAGTAAAAAGGCTATCTCTCCCCCTGTCTGTCGGTGGTAGTAGCACCCGTGCTTCAAACAATTATGTACATTTCACTTTTCTTTTACAAACAAAACCGTTTTGCTAAAGATTCGGGTGAGAATTCGTACGAGTTACGTTGGTAACGAAAATCTGTTACGTTTGTAACAGAAGAAAACAAATTGTAGAAACGAAGCTTGGCGCTCAATACGGCCTCAACAGTCCTAAGACTGTTGGTAACTGATCCCATACAAACCTTTCGTCTTGTTTATCCGAGACGAGACGTAGTAAAAAGGCTATCTCTCCCCCTGTCTGTCGGTGGTAGTAGCACCCGTGCTTCAAACAATTATGTACATTTCACTTTTCTTTTACAAACAAAACCGTTTTGCTAAAGATTCGGGTGAGAATTCGTACGAGTTACGTTGGTAACGAAAATCTGTTACGTTTGTAACAGAAGAAAACAAATTGTAGAAACGAAGCTTGGCGCTCAATACGGCCTCAACAGTCCTAAGACTGTTGGTAACTGACGAAAAAAAAATCAGTTCGCTAGACCTTACAGATTCGCTGAAAACTAAGACTATGTGCACACTACCAAAAAGTCACTTCCGTTTTTTGTCACGTTGGAAACGCAGGGTTTTTGGAGCCGTGCGCGTAGACCATTTAAAGGAAATTGCTGGAACACTGGACATAAGATAGAAGAAGGCTTGAGCTTTGTTTTAGAGTAAAAACGAGTCCTCCAAGTTGAAAATCGGCGACGCTACAGCCTTTCAAAGCGTACAAAACGTTACGTAGGTAACGATGGAGTTGCCCTAAACAAAAAAAAAGTCACAAATCTTTCTTGTAAGGCATACAACAAATTAGAGGTACTACAAATCACACGGAAATTCCACTATTTGAAAATCGATTATTCTTGAACAGCTTAACAACCAAGTAACGCAATTTCAGCGGGTCTTCAAGCCAATTTAAGTGAATAAGTGATGGGTAACTAGATTGTCCTATCCCAGTCCTTTTCGGTTAAACTTTAATAGTTAAGTAAGTACAGTGTGTACGTCAATTGTTAATTTATTGTTTTGAAAGTTAATTTATTTTTTTGAAAGTGTTTTTTAAATTTATTTTAGTAGCCTACTCCTCATTATTCTTTGAGGGAAAAAAAAAAAAACGTTAGTAACGGGATGGATATGACCTCGGAGTTTGCCCGACCGTCTGTCTGTTAGCACGATCACTCTTGGAGGGACTGAGGTATTTTGTCCAAAATTGGTGTGGATTGGTGGTGGATACTTTGAGTAATAAGTACAGGTCAAGTTCGAAAATGGGCCCCGTAGCCCTATATCTAGGGGTGAAAAACAATTCTTCAAAGGCTAGTGAGATAGTTGATTCAGCGAAGGAGACACACTGAACCCATATCTGACCCGGAATCCGGCCAAAATCGGATATCTTGCAGAGGTAAAAGACATTCCGAAGTCGATTAGGAATTCGACATGGGGATCCATGTCCGAAGTTTGTTTTTAAACAGTTTTCTACCAGCATTTGTTTCAGTTCGTTTCTCGTGATGTGTATTAATTGATTTTTTGTTTTTTGTTTCGCATGTCTTCTACTGCTTAATGACTGCCTTCGACGATCTCTTCGGCTTATTTTTTTCCCGTAGCATCCTTTCTAATTTAACTTATTTTTATATTATTTAAACAAAAACAAAAGAAAATAATGTTTCGTACGGCTACTCCTCCATCCCTCAGTGACGTTAATTTTGATCTATTTTTACCCACTCTTGGTTAAAGAAAGTTCATTGATTGATACTCTGGAAATGTGGACCTGTGACATGGAAAATTTAAAATCTGGCGGCGTAATTGTAATCAGCAAACCAAACTCCACTCACCTGGAAAGACTGCAAGGGCAGGTCGTGTAAATTGATCTCTTCCAGACGATCGAGCCCAATAAATGTATCGTTGACGATCGATTTGATACGATTCCCTTGAAGGAACAAACGCCTTAAACGAGGTATTGTGTGCCAAGCATTATTCGCTCCGGTAGACAATTCACAGTATGAGACGTCAAAAAGACGCACGGAGGAATAGTTGGCAACGCTGGTCGGCGGGAGGAAAGCAATCCTGTAACAAAAAAATTACTGTAAATACTGTCAATTAAGAAAACACATAAAACCTTTCCGCTGGTTTGTCAAGAACAGGGGCGTCACGATTAGAGGCAGGAGGGGGGGGACGCCCCCCCCCAAATGTTGTCGGCCAGTCGTAAAAATAGCTGAGTTTGCGCAAAGCACCGCGATTTTTCGTTAAACAGTTGATTTTTCTTCAAAACAGTCGGTTTTTTCGTAGAACTAGTCGATTTTTTCTTAAAAACAGTCAGTTCAGGGTATTGTGTGCCAAGCATTATTCGCTCCGCTAGGCAATTCACAGTATGAGACGTCAAAAAGACGCACGTAGTTGGAAACGCTGGACGGCGGGAGGAAAGCAATCCTGTAACAAAAAAATTACTGTAGATACTGTCAATTAAGAGACAACATATAAAATCTTTCTGTCAAGAACTGTTTCTTCAGTCGCGCCTTGAACTGGGTTAGAACAAGTACATTTACTAAGGGTGCTCGACAGAGGCGTTACTAGCCAAAATGTTTGGGGGGGGGCAAGGTATTTACCGACTGGCTGTTTTACCGACTGTTTTTGCAAAAACCCGACTGTTTTCAAGAAAAAACGACAGTTTTGAAAAAAAAATTGATTGATTTTCAGAAATACCGACAGTTTTGACAAAAAATCGACTGATTTTCAGAAAAAAACGACAGTTTTCGTGAACGAAACCAACTGTTCTGACGAAAAATCGCGGCGCTTCGAGCTGACTCGGTCATTTTTTACCGACTGGCCGACAACATTGGAGGGGGGACGCCCGGGGACAGGGGCGTTAGTCGTGACGCCCCTGGTGCTCGAGTGTACTGCACATACAGCAAGGACACAACTGGAGCCTGGTGATGCAAGAACATTCAGTGCAAAACTGGACAGACCTCTCCAACTGGAAAGAAAAAGCCCCGACAAATTGGGATATGATTTGTCTGAGGGACAAAAAATTGGCACGTCTTCATTACAGATTTGCTTCTTTGAACTTTACTTAAATCTGAACAGTGCATTTCGGACTATAGAATAAATACACAATATGCTCATTTTCTCCGTAGATGCCCGAAGCTTTCTGATTTAAGAAAAAGTTATCTGGATGGTGTCACTTCCCGAAATTCTGGTAATATTAACCCTACCGTTATTACCCGATTGGGCGTCTATATAGATAAATATTTAGAATCACGAAGGAGTCTGAGCGTTTAAATTATATTTTTGTTGTTCTTTTGTGTATATGGCCCTTGGGCTTTTGAAATACACTGATCTACCTATATCTATCTATCTATGCCTAATTTTGGGCCCGTAATTAGCTATTTTGGCTAACTGGTTGTAGTCTTTTGTTTCATCATGCAGATGAAATTGGCAGTGTTCAAAGTAGACAAACGTCCCATGAAGCACACCTCACCTGTGTAGGCTTATTTCAGCATTACCTGACAAAAGAATGCGCTGTTCGACGTAAAAACCATAGAAGCCATGGCCAATTTCAAGGTCTTCCCGGGATTATTTCCGGAAACTATTGTCCAATATTTTTTGGATCCCGGCAGGGAACTTTGATGATAAGGCTTCCTTTGTAACATATTTACTGATAATCCAATTTTCCGAATTTACGGAAGAGCAGGGGGCACAAAAAGGTTTCAAAACTAAGCCAATCCAATTTACGCAGACACCGAGGGGTCAGTAATTAAGAATGATTTTGTTTCTTTCCACTAGAATGCTCTAAAATCAACAAAGTATTACTCCCCGCTGTACGCGGGGAGTCATAGACAGAACAATGAACTTCCTACTACATAAATGCTTTACTATTATTACATTATGCCCCATATCCCAATGTAATTTGTCTGTCGATACTTCGCATTTTAAAACTATTTTATTGGCTTTATGCGTATTGGCTGAAGCTCGTACACTACTACTAATGTACGTATTTTTATGGCACTTGCAGCCTCTGGCTCAAGTGCCATATACCGATCGCAGTTCCGTCTGTCGGTCGGTCCTAGTTTTCTTGTCACACTTTCTCGAGTTAGGGTACTTCCAGCAGATGTGCTAGGACGATGAAACTTGGCATGCATATCAAGGACCCAATATAACTAACTTGGAAATAATCAGTTTCCCGATCCGACCATCTGGGGGGGGAGTGGTGGGCCGGGGAATTCTGAAAATTAAGTAGTTTTTGTCACACTTTTTCGAGTTGGGGTACTTCCAGATGTGCTAGGACGATGAAATTTGGCAGGCGCATCAGGACCTGACCGGACTAACATGGAAATAATCACTTTCCCAATCCGATCACCTGGGGGGGGAGCGGAGGGCTGGGGAATCCGGAAAATTGGAGTAGTGTGTAACTTTCGAACGGGTAATCGGATTGGAATGAAACTTAATAACTGAATAAATGGCATACCTCTGATGTCCCATTTGAAGTCCGGACCGGATTCGACAGCTATAGAGGAGTTAGGGGGGAGACGGAAAATCTCGAGAAACACTTGGAATCGAGGGATCGGGGTGAAACTTGCTGGGAAGAACAAGCATCTGCTCCAGATGAATAGTTTATACATTTGGACTGGATCCGAACACTGGGAAGGGGGGGGGGGGTTTGGAGGGGAGTTTCCCGGAATTCCGGTGATGGCGGTTTTGGGTATTTTCACGACGAAACTTGGGAGGCGTATCAGGGACCCGATCAAACTGACTTGTAAATAAAAACTTACTCGATCCGTTAGTCCTGGGGGGGTGGAGGGAGGGGGAATCCGGAATATTGAGTCATGCGTAACTTTGGAACGGGTGATCGGATTCAGTGAAATTTGATAATTGAACAGAGTACATGTCTCTGGTGATCTTTCTTGTATCCGGACCGGATCCGACCACAATTGGGGGGGAGGGGGGGGGAATACGTGACCGGCTTAGACTGGAGAGATCGGGATGGAACTTTGTGGGAATAACAAACAGATGCTGTGGATAAATCATTTACGGAACCGGATTGGCTCCGGCGACTGTAAGGGGGGGTTGAGGGGGGGTCCGGAATTCCGGTGATCGCGAGTTAAGGCACTTCCAGATGTGCTAGGACTATGAAACTTGGCTCGAATATTATAGATTTGACAAGATAGGCTTAGAAATCGCCACTTTCCAAATCCGACTATTCCTTAAAGTACCAATCTTGACCGCAAAGTAAGAAAAATACTTTTAAGCAAAATGTACATTTTCATGATCTCCATGAGCCCATTATCATTTTTGCCTCAAGGGTTTTGCTTACAAATGAAGTTCTAGTGCCTATCTTAACAAATGAAGCATCTTTACAAATGAAGCATCTTAACCGCAAGGTCGAAAAGTACTTTTTGGGATCCCAAAACGTTAGTGACGGATACCTATGACATCGCAAAAAGTTGTCCGTCTGTCCGTCTGTACGGTCTGTAACTTTCGAAGGGAATGAGATATTTTGATGAAACTTGGTGTGAGGATTCTTTGGGTCAAGAGTAAGGTCAAGTTCGTAGATGGGCTCTGTAGCCCTATATTTAGGGGTGGGGGAGGGGGTTTAAATTAAGGGGCAAACAAAATATTTTAAAACAGCTAATGTGATAGTCGATTATACGGTAAGAAGACATGCTGAACACGATGGTGAAAACCATTTTCTTACCGGACGAGTAGTTCGCCGGAATCCGGCCAAAACCGGAAAGTCTGTTAAAAGTAAAAGTTTTATTTGAAGTTAGTTGATTAGATGTTCGATTTAGGGGTAAGATGACATGCTGAACACGATGGTGAAAACCATTTCCTCGCCAGACAAGTAGTTCGCCCGGAATCCGGCCAAAACCGGAAAGTTTGTTAAAATAAAAGTTTTATTTCAAGCTGATTAGAGGTATGATTTAGGGGTAAGAAGACATGCTGAACACGATGGTGAAAACCATTTTCTTGCGCAAGTAGTTCGTCCAGAATCCGGTCAAAACCGGAAAGTTTGTTAAAAGTAATAGTTTTATTGGAAGTTGATTAGTTCGATTTAGGGATAAGAAGAACACATTTTCTACCCGGACAACTTGTTCGCCCGGTATCCGGCCAAAACCGGAAATTTGACAGAAGTAAAGCAGGAAGTTTCGATCAGTATCGTCAAAATAGGTATGGCTTGAAGCGGTATATCTGAACTTGGTTTTCTCAGATGATTAGCCTGGCGAAGACTGGATCTGGCAAAGACAAGACCCGATTGTCTGGATCAAATATTAAATTTTTGGGATCCCATCGAAACTTTTGGTCTTGTTATCAAACGATACATCTCAACCCATTTATTTGTGAAACAATGGTTCTGCTGAAAAATTTATTTCTAGCACCCTTAAAGTGCGCATTTTAATTGAAAAGTGAAAACAATACTTTTGACATCAATGATCCCTAAGGGCCTGTTATCGTTTTTGCCTCAAGGGTTTTGCTTACACATGAATTTCTAGCGCCTTTAAAGTGCGCATCGTAACAGCCAAGTCCAAAAATAAAATACTTTTTCTCTAGCTCCCTTAAAGCGCGCATCTTAACCGCAAAGTCGAAAAGTATGTTTGATCAAACAATACATCTTAACCCATGCAAGTGCCATATGAGCTTACAGCTCTTGTTCGATACGTTTTGATGTTCCGTCACTGACATGAATTATCTTTCGGGCCTGCAGTAGTGCGTATGCATTTTTTCTAATTCGGCCAATCTTTGTGAACTACTTAATTATATTAACATGTGTGTCAAATCCCAATTTACTTGTTTTTCGATGCTTGAGATTTTACTTATGTTCGGTATCGTGTTTTATTAGCTTATACTGTGCGGGCTGGGTTTCGTAATACTCTATATGTCCGAAACATGACAGTGAACCTCGGGAAGAGGGAGAAACTTCACCCAAAGGAATCCTCAAACATGATCAAAATGCTATGTCAACTAATCAAAAACGTCTGGCGTTTCGGACCAGTGACATTTCTGTCTCTTCGCTAGGCACACGGCGGTTTTTCGTCGACACAAGGAGTTAAGCTAGGAGCGTGTTCCACCCTACTTACCGTAGTTACTACGCTAGTTACCGTAGTTACTACGTTAGGCTGGAATGATTTTTTAATTTTTCGGTCATATATATCAGGCCGCGGGCTGATCGGACCAATCACGTTGCAGAGATGCGTAGTTACTACGCTAACTACGCTCCCGAGCGTGATAAGCAAATAGTTACTAATAGTTACTATTTTGAGAAGGTTGGAACGGTCAGCGTAGTAACTTTTCGTGAGGCTGGAACGGAAATAGTAACTAATAGTTACTATTGGTAGAGGGGTGGAACACGCTCTAGGTGCCCACAGAACGCGAATTCGCGTTCGCCTGGGCGAATTTGACGTCGCGAGCGGAAAAAATTCGCGCCGCGCCGTTTTAACTCCAAGTCGAATTTGTTTCGCGCCGCGTGGCGGAAAAGATTCGCGTTCTGTGGGCACCTAGCTTTAGGCGGAATTCACAGAGAGGGCGTCAAATTATTTGCCTGGCGCTGCGAATTTTTTCTGCTCAGAGCCGAAGCCTGACGAAGCCGTTTTTCAACGCCTGGCGTGACGAATATCGCCAGGCGTGGTGAAATTCGCTCTCTGTGTGAATTGGGCTTTAGTCATCAAGACTATACCATACTGCTAGTGTGTTTCCCGAGGTTGTGTTGTTTCGTGTTAGTTCGACACATCCCTTATATCAGCAAGAACAGGTAAGCACGAGAACCGCCGTCTCCCTATCTCTGGAATACGACCATGCGGTCGAGTCGAATAGATTCCTGTACCCTGCCCAATGCAAACGAGAGGGTAGGAGCTGCGCAGAACATCACAATTCGTTACCTCTACTAACAGCTGTATCGCAGTAAAGCCCCGGAGAAGAAATTTCCAAAGTAAAAGCCGATGGTTGTCTAGCGTGCTGCAGAGCGGGTCAGCGCGCCTCCTGCACTAACTCCTCTGATTTGCGCAACGGTGAAGACGGAAGTAGACGGGCAGCAACTCAAAGCTCACCAAATACCTCTAGCTTAGCCTAGTTTTGTTGGGGTATCCATAGTCGCTGCATGGGACAAAGACGGATGTTTTATTGGCTTATTTGTTCTTGATATCAGTAGCTGTGCCCGTAGTACAGAAACAACAAACCGAAACGGGACATCGAAGTCATATTTGTGAGCGTAAGGTGCATGAGTTAGGGCTTAGAGGCCCTTCTATAAAAAGTAGCTGAGCTCACTGCTCACACTTTGCTCTCTAAGCCAGTACAATCTATTTTCTCTCTAATAATATAACGGTCCGAACAACCTCCGCACATCTTAAGTATTTTTAAACAAAAGAAAAATTGGCTTCCTGGTCCTGACACCTGGGACTTAGGGGTCCAATTTTTTAGTCATGAGAAAGTCAAATTGCTTTATGCAAACACTGGCTAGATTGGATGTGCTTTTAAGCGGCGAAGGCCCCCAGAGAGGATGAGGGGGGAGGATCTCCCACGATGAGAAAAAGAAGATGATATCTTATGAAGTGTTCTCCACAGAACCTCGAAGGACTATCTGCTTTTTTAGAACTAGGACTGGGAACTTTCTGCTTGTCTAGGACTAACGGCTGTGATGGCTGCAGACGACCGGTTTAGTAAAAGGCTATGGTTGCGTCCCAAAGAGGTTATTAGGAGTCACAATGATCGGAGATGGGGCCAGCCACCAGCCTTACCGCCAAAGCTTGTATCTTATTACGAAGCAAAAGGCCCCAGACCGGATAATGATTAGAAAGTCGCGGTTCTGATGACAACTTTAACGAACAACCAGACAACAGGGCAAGAACTTGTATCGTAGCTCGAATTTACTCAACAAAAATATTTGGTTGTTTTGTTTTGGGTGTCCCAGGTCGGGGATTATTAGTGTACTGTGGGGCAGGCCAACAGCTCTGACGGAGACTCAGGCGAAAAAGAGCTCACTGTCTCGATCCCCCAAAAGACAATTGATGGCAAGCGATCATTCTATACACAACTGACGAAAGATCGGAATCGGATGTCCAGCTCCTTTCTTTCTTTCTTCTTCCTTCGTTTTCCTTTCTCAAGAAATGTTTCAGGATTATTTAGTCCCTTACAGGTTGACCTCTGGTCATTTATTGTTGTTGTAATAAATCCATTTATTTATTTAAAAATAGTTACCGGTCGTGGTTTGATTCAAGTATCACCATGTTACAGAGTCCCTCTTCCCTGCGACAGCTGTCAGTGACACCTGTGCCCCTATGTCCCAATCCTCCCATCACTACTCTAAGGCTCCTTCATCTCCTCGGATCACAGGCACAACAATAGCCTTCTCCCTGTCCGGGCAACACAGGATCAGAGAAACAAAAGTGCTATTCTATCTTAGAACACAAGGGGATGACCTGAGATTAAAGGGGAAGTTCTGATTCCATTTATATAGTGAGCATTTCGGTGTTCAGGAAATCAGGAGTAAGCCAACCAAACAAATTTCTGCATGTGAGGAAGAACAAATAAGCCAACAGAGCCTCCGTCTTTGGTCCCATGCACTGATTATGGATAGGCTACACCGACAAAACTGAGCAGAGCTAGAGCTACTTGCTGAGCTTTAAGTTGACGCCCGTCTACTTCCCTCTTAGCCGCTGCGCTTTGAGAGGGAAACACCGTAGCAGCCGTGTATGCCCCGCCTCTGCCGTGACGTCACGATGTTAAACAACCAATAATCGCTTACTGTCGACTCTTCTTCTCCGGGGATCTACTGCGATCTGCTGTTTGTAGAAGTAATGAATTGTGATGTTTCGCGTACCTCTTAGGTTGCGTTCCAGCGACGTATTATTAGTTACGATCGTTACTATTCCTGTTATTATTGCCGTTCTAGAGCCCGCCGTAAGAAGTAAATTGGCTCCTCCACTTATTATCGACTACTGTTACGATCGTTACAATTTACTCATGATGGTCGCGAGCATCATAAATGATAATAACTATCGGTTCTGCAGGAACTCCCGTAAGAGTGATGACGTATGTTCGCGCTGTTATTATTTTCGTTCCAGAGAGCGTGATAACTACCACAATACGGCGCTCGCCCCTCCTCTTCTCATCGTAACTTGTAATAACTTCACTGAAAGGCTACCTTAACCTCCGCTCGTTTGCATCGGGCAGAGTATCGGGAATCTATTCGACTCCACATGGTCGTATTACCGAGATTATTTTGTTTATTTATTCTTGATGTGAGCCAAGTGAACTTCTCACGAAGAGGAATTTTCTCATGGACTTTAAAGATTTTTATTTCAACAAAAAAATACTACATAAATATTCCTTGAGCCCAAGCTGACTTTGAAACATATATTCAAATAATGCATAAAACGGATGCGTCAGCTACGATGCTTATGGCAGCGATATTTCGGCCCTTCTTGCACTGTCACTTTATTTCTAAGTGAAAAGGTGTTATTCTTGAAAGTGTTATGCACGATCTGTTATGAAACTTCTGACAGTTTGGCAAGGGTCCTTGTCAGGCTGTCAATCTTCAAGGTCAACGTTGGGGAAGAACGAACCTGCAATAAATAACTGAAGCTTCTACCGACCATAAATATCTTATTCGGGGAAATTACTTTTGAATACCGCTGTATTTAAAATTCGATCGCGCAGCAAAAACAGCAACCGTGTCAAAAATTAAATCTCAAGACCAGATTTTTCCTTACAGCGGTATTTAAAAGTAATTTCCCCGAATAAGATACTACTAGTCGGTAGAAGCTTCAGTTATTTATTACAGGTTCGGATCGTTCTGTACTATGAACTATGGGTGTTCATAATTCTGTCTTTTCACCAATCTAAAATTTGTTACTAGTTTGTCACCAGCCGCCGAAAAGGCAGGATCTCTGTTCTAATTTTCTTCTTCTACCTTAAGAGCTGCGAGACGGGATTTAAAGGACTGACGTAACGAATTTAAGAAGTACATACTAAGAAGAATAAGAAGAAGGTAATTAGACGCGGCAGCGAAATTTCGTTTCTATTCATAACCTTTAGCCCTAAATGTGCACAAATGCTTTCAAACATGACTTTGTTTCGTCTTAAGTGTGGAAAAAACACTCTAGCAACCTAAGAATTTCTAAACTCCAAAATAAGAAGTCTCCACTTACTTGTTCCTCGAGACGTTGAAGTAATGCAGATTCGGCAAATAGAGCTCTGGAAGAGACGTGAGTGAAGCGTTAGCCAAGCTCAAGTTCCGCAGAGTATCTTGAAGTCCGCCGAGTGCTTTGTGTTGGAAGGTTCCCAAAGGATTATGTGACAAGTCGAGAGACATCAGCGATGCGAGACCAGCGAACGTCGAATCCGATACGGTTTTAAAAGCGTTCCCGCTTAAATCCAGGTAAACAAGGTTGGTGAGCTTATCGAACTGGAAGGAAAAGCAATGTATCAGCTTGTTTTCAATGAGGAATAGTAAATAGCCCGTGAAAAGGGGTGGGGGTGGAAGACGATGACATGGGTGGTTGGATCGTCGTTGGTCGATTTCGGGTCTGGGAATTATAGCCTAGACACAGAGCGTGCTGTACCTTTTTACAACAGTAACTATCAGCAGGGACCCATACATTTCCTGTAATGCCTCGCCATTCAGGGGGCTTGTCATTTCCTATGCTTCTATGTTGCTATATTGCCCGACCCTCTCCTACTCTCCAAAAATTCCACTTGGGTCGAATCGGCGTTCTTGTTTGCCTCATTGGACGTGAGCGCCAAAGAGACTCCTCCTTCAAGGCGCCAGCAGCCAATCCCTAATTTTGTCTATCTAGATAGTCGCGTATTCTATCTCCGTGGGTATTTCTCGAACTATCGGACGGTCGGTCAAGAGCGCATCAGAAATCTCTTATTGACAAGCCCCCTGAATGGCGAGGCATTATAGGAAACTAATGGGTCCCTGCTATTAGTTACTAGGCTTCTTTCGTTCCAACCTCGCGAAAAGTTGCTCCGCTCATCGTTCCAACCTTCTCGAAATGGTAACTAATACTCTTTATGAATAACTCTTCTTGCTGGTGGAGAATCGCCGTGTGCCTAGCGAAGAGCCACAAAGGCCACAACAACAAACGCTGTTCATTAGTTTATAGGATTTGAATCAGTGTTGAGGATTCGTTTTGGTGACGTTTTCTCGTTTTTCCCGAGGTTCACTTGCGTGTTTCAATACAGAGTATAGTAACTGTTTGCTCTCCACGCTCGGGGGGTAGAAAGCTTGGAAACTACGGTCTCTGTGACGGGATTAAGACATGGCGCCAACTTTCGCCGAAAGTAGACAAATTCGTTCCAGCCTTGGCGCCAAGAAGCCAGAGCCGTGACGTCATGCGTAGTTACCACTGTAAGTAAGGTGGAACATTGTCCCTTGTCACTAATTATATCAACAACCAAGAAAATTCCACGCCTGTCGTTCATTTGTGCCTGTTCGGTTCTTGATTTGTTTCTGTATTTAGTACTAAGTTTCGTCGTTGATGGTAAGTTATTTAGATGTTGTCAGTTATTAATGTGTTTCTATTTATTCTCTATTTGTTGCCTATTATTTAGCTTTTGCTATTGTAGCAATTTTTCCATTAAACCTTAAACCTTAAACACGACCATAGAAGGTCGAGTCAGTATCAAAAGTCTGGAATTCGTGACTGAACTTCGGCTTTTGTTTCAAGCGAACTCTGTTTGGGTCCATGGTCAAGGTCGGACAAGATTTCAGGCCTTAAGATTCTTGTCCTAAATAACTACTCATTTCAAGCAAGAAAGATAGTAAAATTGAAAGAAGAAATGAAAGAAGACATTCAAAATATTCGCATGAAGTATAAATATTCCTTCAGCCCAAGCAGAGTGCGATTCCTGCTTGACTGTGCTAAGCGGATGCGTCGGCTAAGTTTACTTGAGCGATAGGTCTCAGGAAGACCCTTGCCAAGAAGCGCCGAAATATTGCTCAAATCAGTTCAGCTGACGTATCCGTTTAGCGCAGTGAACCAACGATAAACTGCGAACCCCCCAAACAAACAAAAAATATCGTTACCAAAATATTCATTGATGATTCGTTATAGTGATAGACGCGATTTGGAAACCCTGGTGTCGTGAACAATGGACAGTTATAGACGGGGGTTGAGTTAAGGGATAGAGACTCTGAAATTAAACTGATGGAGGTGAATGTCTGCGCAGTTGTGCCATGCTTTAAGATACTTCGGTGGAAGAAAAAGCTTGGGGGGGGGGGTCAGCGAGAATCAGCAGACCAGCGAATGTTGAACCTGAAACGGGTAATCCAACTCAAACAAGGTTAGTAAGCTTATCGAACTGGAAGGAAAGAGATGTATCAGTTTGTTTTCCGACAAACAGGAGTAAATAGACCGTGGAACGACTGAGGGGGGGGGGGGGAGACAGTGGTTTGGTCCCAGACACTCGGGATTTTGAGGTGTCCGAGGGTCATTGCGCTTACAGAAATTGATGGAGAATAAATAAATCAGTTTGTTTTTGCCAGGATATCAAACAGCCCGCGAAAACGGTGGGGGGCATGAGGGGTTGTTTTATCGGTAGCTGATTCTAGTAAAATAATATTCGGGTTTGGTGATAGCAGTCTAGACGAAGAAGGTTGTTTAGGATTCTAGGCGTCAGACAGTTCTGCAGACATGTCCAAACCATATCCGATCATGGGGAGGTGAGGTGAGGGCAAACTATCTGGGGGTCGTCGTTCAGCAAACATGGGTTATGACTGGTTATGTTCTATTTCTTTCTCTTCAGAAATCCCTGGTTGGATTAAGGATTCCAGTGCAGGCTTTGGTTAAAACGAGCGATTTTTGGTTGGAATCCGAGGGATTCAAGACAGTCGTGTTTTCCTTGGGGGAAAATCACAGAATATTTCCCCGGGATTCACCGAACTTCTTGGCTGAAATCTCGAAAACTGAGTGATCGTTAAAGCACTTTGCGTAAGGTATAATATATAACAGCGATTGGTCCTATATTTTCGAAAAGAACAAAATACAAAAAGACAAAATATAACTTGAACTCCCTGGTTTCTTTCAAGGGGAGGATGACGGGCATTACTGTCAATGGGCTAAAATAGCTTGAATATAAACAATCATATAAAAAGATATCACTTGGAATCCACCATTTCCTTATTAATTTTGTCTGTAAAATAAGGTTAAAAAGAATTCAAGTACCGGTTTGCAAGACCCTTCACTGGCACCAACAGATTCTGGTGCCGCGTCCCCCGTATGGAAATAATTAAGTCGTAAACAGTTGTTAACGATCGTTTACAATTGTTAACAATTGTTTACAGTTGTTAACGATCGTAAACAATTGTTAACGATTGGAAACGGTTGTTTACGATCGTAATTTTACGATCGTTTTTTTACGATCGTAATTTAACGATCGTTTTCAATTGTTTCCGATCGTTTTCAACTGTTTTCGATCGGAAACAATTGTTTTTATTTTCAAGACGATAAATACAGACCTGATTTCTAACTACGGCAATAAGAAAGTTGATTAGTGTTTAGTTTTGCATAATCAAAATAGTTTAACAAAAAGCTGAAACTAAAATTCCAATCGTAAACGATCGGAAACAACTGTTTTCAATCATAATTTTACAACTGTTTACGATCGTTTTTTTCAGGTGTTATTAAATAACTGTTTACGATCGTTTTTAGTTGTTTTCGATCGTAAACAATTGCTAACGATTGGAAACGGTTGTTTACGATCGTAATTTTACGATTGTTTTTTTACGATCGTAATTTTACGATTGTTTTTTTACGATCGTTTTTTACGATCGCAATTTTACGATTGTTTTTTTACGATCGTAATTTAACGATCGTTTCCAATTGTTTCCAATCGTTTTCAACTGTTTTCGATCGGAAACAATTGTTTTTATTTTCAAGACGATAAATACAGACCTGATTTCTAACTACGGCAATAAGAAAGTTGATTAGTGTTTAGTTTTGCATAATCAAAATAGTTTAACAAAAAGCTGAAACTAAAATCCCAATCGTAAACGATCGGAAACAACTGTTTTCAATCATAATTTTACAACTGTTTACGATCGTTTTTTTCAGGTGTCATTAAATAACTGTTTACGATCGTTTTTAGTTGTTTTCGATCGTAAACAATTGTTAACGATTGGAAACGGTTGTTTACGATCGTAATTTTACGATTGTTTTTTTACGATCGTAATTTTACGATTGTTTTTTTACGATCGTTTTTTTACGATCGTAATTTTACGATCTTTTTTTTACGATCGTAATTTTACGATCGTTTTTTTACGATCGTAATTTAACGATCGTTTTTTTACGATCGTAATTTTACGATCGTTTTTTTACGATCGTAATTTAACAATTGTTTTCAATTGTTTCTGATCGTTTTCAACTGTTTTCGATCGGAAACAATTGTTTTTATTTTCAAGAAGATAAATACAGACCTGATTTCTAACTACGGCAATAAGAAAGTTGATTAGTTTTTAGTTTTGCATAATTGTTTTTTCAAGTGTCATAAAACAACTGTTTACGATCGTTTTCAGTTGTTTCCGATCGGAAACAGTCGTTTTCAATTGGGAAAATTTGGTTCGGTTTTCAAGACCTGAAACAAGACCTGAATCTCAACAACGATAGAAGGGAAGTTATTCTTTTTTTAATGTGCAAACGATCGAAAAGTTTAACAAAAATGGAGAATCTGAAATCCCGATCGTAAACAACTGTTTACGATCGTTTTCAGTTGTTTATTTATAATAAATAAATAAAAGCCGTGGAAATGCTTGAAGTTGAGAACTGTCATCCGTGTTTTTGCTACTTTCACTTTTTTTTTTAAGCGCAAAATATTTCAAAAGCATCTTTCGTAGTCGAAGCCCCCTCTATGGTGCTAAACCTTCCTCTGGTGATTTTTTAAGAGTGTTGCCGTTTAATCGATAATTTGGGAAACAAAAATATTTGCCTGTATATGCAACAACGCAAATATCCATCGATACTATCACAGAAAATGAAAGGTTCGTTGGGGTTGGAATACTTGGATAGAATAGAAGTCGTTGCAGTTCAGGGCCAGGGACTAGGCTAAGGGTGGGGGTGCAGGGAAAGTTGAAACACCCAGTCGGGAAACACCCGTTCCCGATCGTGAAAATTCGATGGAAACAACAGTTCCCGGCCCTTAAATTACGATTGGAAACAACCGTTTCCGATCGTAAAAATACAATCGTTAACAACTGTTTCCAATCGTAAAAAAACGATCGTTTACGATCGGAATGTCCCATAATACAATTGGGAAAAAACAATCGTTTACGATCGTTTCCGACCGTAAAAATACGATCGTAAACAACTGTTTTCAATCGTAAACGATTGTTTCCAATCGTAAACAACTGTTTCCAATCGTAAACAACTGTTTCCAATCGTAAAAAAACGATCGTTTACGATCGGAATGTCCCATAATACAATTGTAAAAAAACGATCGTTTACGATCGTTTACGACTTGAATTATTTCCATACGGGCCGTCCTGTCATCGGTGCTAGTTCGGGCAAAACGTCTCTGTGCTTTTCACTGACAAGGATCGAGCAGCCAAAGTGTATAGTTAGATCTTCCCCGCGGACATAGAGTGACTCTAGCCTTCATAGGGCTAGAGTTATACTTTGGAAAGGGGGGAAAGATGGTGGCATGGGAAAATTACGGTTATGATAACGAACGAAAAAATATATTAAACGGCCTCCAAGTCAAAGATGTAATCTTTCAATTTCTCAAGGAAGAAGAAGAATAATTACACCAGAATAGGGACCCTGTCTCTCAGCTCTTAAAGTTTAACCGAAAACGGCTGGGATAGAACAATCTAGTTACCCATCACTTATTCACTGAAATTGGCCTGAAGACCCGCTGAAAATGCGTTACTTCGTTCTTCCGCTATTCACGAATAATCGATTTTCAAATAGTGGAATTTCCTTGTGATTTGTGGTACTCTATGCGCTTGTATTTTTGTTGTATGCCCTACGAGAAAGATTTATGATTTTTTTTTCGTGCAGGCACTAAGCAATCATCACCAATCTCACCACTACCCACTGAAAAGCCACGTTTGTGTTGAGATCAAAATTTCCCGCGTCATAGTAGAATTTACGGCTGTGGGGATGGCCACAGATATGCTGAACGTCATATAGCTAGAGCAGAAAGTGGGAAATAAAAAAAATCCCTTTGCAGAATCCAAATAATTCAGTGTAAGCGATGAAATGACACAAAGATAAGTCGGCTTTTCAGTTAAACTTTAAGGAAGAAAAATGGTACGAGGGCCCTGTTCCATCGTTATTCCTAAGCTCAGCCTCAATATCCTGCGGATTGTACCTCTCTTATACACTCGAAAACCTATTTTTTTTAGTTTTCTTGTGCGTCTTCGAGAACCTAACCTAAAGAAATCATCTTCATTAGGACTTCCCATTACAACACTTCCAAGTATTCTTCAATTAAGCCGGGGGAAAAACAGTTCCAAAAATCCGGTTTGCATTTTTGCTGTGGCGAAAGCTTTCAACGTATAGTTTATAATCATTATCTGAACAAAAATCAAATCAAATAAAGTATTATGTGAAAAACAAAAAAATGAAGAAAAGAAGGTCATTGCAATGAGTATGCGGTATGTGCATCCCATTGGCAACTTTCGTACATATGCGACTTTGTATACGGAACATCCTTTCTTTCATTTCGTGTAATTTTACTCCTCCAATTTTTTAAAACGGCCAGTAAATAAATATTGTTACAGTGACAAAACCCACGTAGCTACCCGTATGGAAATAATTCAAGTCGTAAACGATCGTAAACGATCGTTTTTTTACAATTGTATTATGGGACATTCCGATCGTAAACGATCGTTTTTTTACGATTGGAAACAGTTGTTTACGATTGGAAACAGTTGTTTACGATTGGAAACAATCGTTTACGATTGAAAACAGTTGTTTACGATCGTATTTTTACGGTCGGAAACGATCGTAAACGATTGTTTTTTCCCAATTGTATTATGGGACATTCCGATCGTAAACGATCGTTTTTTTACGATTGGAAACAGTTGTTAACGATTGTATTTTTACGATCGGAAACGGTTGTTTCCAATCGTAATTTAAGGGCCGGGAACTGTTGTTTCCATCGAATTTTCACGATCGGGAACGGGTGTTTCCCGACTGGGTGTTTCAACTTTCCCTGCACCCCCACCCTTAGCCTAGTCCCTGGCCCTGAACTGCAACGACTTCTATTCTATCCAAGTATTCCAACCCCAACGAACCTTTCATTTTCTGTGATAGTATCGATGGATATTTGCGTTGTTGCATATACAGGCAAATATTTTTGTTTCCCAAATTATCGATTAAACGGCAACACTCTTAAAAAATCACCAGAGGAAGGTTTAGCACCATAGAGGGGGCTTCGACTACGAAAGATGCTTTTGAAATATTTTGCGCTTAAAAAAAAAAAGTGAAAGTAGCAAAAACACGGATGACAGTTCTCAACTTCAAGCATTTCCACGGCTTTTATTTATTTATTATAAATAAACAACTGAAAACGATCGTAAACAGTTGTTTACGATCGGGATTTCAGATTCTCCATTTTTGTTAAACTTTTCGATCGTTTGCACATTAAAAAAAGAATAACTTCCCTTCTATCGTTGTTGAGATTCAGGTCTTGTTTCAGGTCTTGAAAACCGAACCAAATTTTCCCAATTGAAAACGACTGTTTCCGATCGGAAACAACTGAAAACGATCGTAAACAGTTGTTTTATGACACTTGAAAAAACAATTATGCAAAACTAAAAACTAATCAACTTTCTTATTGCCGTAGTTAGAAATCAGGTCTGTATTTATCTTCTTGAAAATAAAAACAATTGTTTCCGATCGAAAACAGTTGAAAACGATCAGAAACAATTGAAAACAATTGTTAAATTACGATCGTAAAAAAACGATCGTAAAATTACGATCGTAAAAAAACGATCGTTAAATTACGATCGTAAAAAAACGATCGTAAAATTACGATCGTAAAAAAAAGATCGTAAAATTACGATCGTAAAAAAACGATCGTAAAAAAACAATCGTAAAATTACGATCGTAAAAAAACAATCGTAAAATTACGATCGTAAACAACCGTTTCCAATCGTTAACAATTGTTTACGATCGAAAACAACTAAAAACGATCGTAAACAGTTATTTAATGACACCTGAAAAAAACGATCGTAAACAGTTGTAAAATTATGATTGAAAACAGTTGTTTCCGATCGTTTACGATTGGGATTTTAGTTTCAGCTTTTTGTTAAACTATTTTGATTATGCAAAACTAAACACTAATCAACTTTCTTATTGCCGTAGTTAGAAATCAGGTCTGTATTTATCGTCTTGAAAATAAAAACAATTGTTTCCGATCGAAAACAGTTGAAAACGATTGGAAACAATTGGAAACGATCGTTAAATTACGATCGTAAAAAAACAATCGTAAAATTGCGATCGTAAAAAACGATCGTAAAAAAACAATCGTAAAATTACGATCGTAAAAAAACAATCGTAAAATTACGATCGTAAACAACCGTTTCCAATCGTTAGCAATTGTTTACGATCGAAAACAACTAAAAACGATCGTAAACAGTTATTTAATAACACCTGAAAAAAACGATCGTAAACAGTTGTAAAATTATGATTGAAAACAGTTGTTTCCGATCGTTTACGATTGGAATTTTAGTTTCAGCTTTTTGTTAAACTATTTTGATTATGCAAAACTAAACACTAATCAACTTTCTTATTGCCGTAGTTAGAAATCAGGTCTGTATTTATCGTCTTGAAAATAAAAACAATTGTTTCCGATCGAAAACAGTTGAAAACGATCGGAAACAATTGAAAACGATCGTTAAATTACGATCGTAAAAAAACGATCGTAAAATTACGATCGTAAACAACCGTTTCCAATCGTTAACAATTGTTTACGATCGTTAACAACTGTAAACAATTGTTAACAATTGTAAACGATCGTTAACAACTGTTTACGACTTAATTATTTCCATACGGGTATTCCTGTTTATACCCATTGCACACTTGCTTTGGTGTTCTTAGATAAAAACGTCCAGTTTAGTTCGGTTTATTTCTTTGTTCGGTTTATTTTTTTACTCTTTTTAGTGCCATTTTTATGTGGGTAGTAAAGTGATCCACCAACTATTCTAGTTCGCCATGTTTTTTCCTCTTTATCTTAATCCTTCTTATTTCCCACAGACATGAGGTGTGAAAATAGAAATGTAATGGACACGATCTTCAATGGACACAAAGATTTTCATTGACAAGATCGGTGATGTCTGTTACCCGTATCCTTCTATCATAGGCTACTCAGCCTTTTCCTTTTGCTGTCAATGAGAAATAACCAATTAAACTTCGACTATCTATCGTTTGTATGGATTAGTCCCATCTTTACTGTTATCCAAAAATCCACTAGTAATAAAAATGGACAGGAGTCTCGACACGGGTTTGAGATAAGTTAAGTAGAAAATCTATATTCTAGATTCCAGGAAAACCTAAGACCTTAGAAAACACCTATTCTCTCTCAAAATCGTATTCAAAATCACAGTGACTTTTTGCCCCCACGGCGTTAAAGATAAACGGGAATATAACAAGAGCGAGACCTGCATACGACACCCTCCAATTAGCTTTTTTCTTTCCTCGAACTTCCCAAGGACAGTATCTTCTCGTCCTTTTCCCACCACAGATTTAAATTTCTTGAAAGAAACCTCAAGCCATTCCCTCCTCTTATCTTGTAAGAAAGTTGAGTTATCTTCTGCTAGGGGGCACCGTACACTTTATCACGTTCCGCTTTAGATAAGGTCCTATGAGTCTTTTAGACCCTTCTCGAGCGTATGAGGAATAAATCTTGCAACGTTTCTATAACGTCTGCCGCTAGTTTGCGACCAAGACCCAGTTTGCGGTACCAAGGATCCTGCTTGGTGAAGGAAGTTTCACAAAAAGACGACGATGATGACGATGATTTTTTTGTTGTTGCAATGAGCTTTCGAGAACGTGAGTAAAAAAGAAGTCGAGACGATAACAAGGGCTACACTGTCAGAAATCCGTCAAAATGTGTACCCATGAGTAAAATGCTGTGAACCTTTAATTATCTTTCCCCAAAATCTTATGACAGTATAGTCGGGACTAACAAGACCAAAGGTTTCGACAGGATCCCGAAGACACAGTATTTAATCCAGGCAATTAGGTTTTGTCTTCGCCAGATCCAGTCTTCGCCAGACTGCTTGAACAATTTTACTCTTAAAATTTAGAAACAGGTTAAGGGCAAATAGCTAATCATCTGAGAAAACAAAGTTCAGATATGGATTCAGCATGTGTGTTTACCCCTATAACTCATATCTATTTCAAATCAACTTCAAATACAGGTTTAACTTTTAAGATATTTTCCGGTTTTGGCCGGATTCCGGACGAACTAATTGTCCGGCGAGAAAATAAGTTTCAGATAAACGGCTAAAGGATTTTCGTTCTTCTGTGTCAATGTTGTCTCACCCATGATCAGCGCTATTTATTTAATCGTCTTTGTTGTCTTTTTTTGTATTTAATATTAGTGTTTCTTTTTTCTATTTATTTGTTGGTTACTCCATCTTTAGGGCGCTTCGCCCTCCTTTTGTTGAGATGGGTTATAAATAAACTGAAATGAATATGGATTCAGCATGTTTCCTTACCCCTGCATCGACTATCTCATTGGCTTTTTAAAACATTTTTGTTCGTCCCTTTATTTGGAACCCCTCCCCCCCCTAAGTATGGGGCTACAGGGCTCATCTACGAACTTGACCTGTACTTTGACCCAATGGATCCTCATTCCAAGTTTGAAGAAAATATCTCTATCCCTTCGAGAGTTATCGTGCTGACAGACGGACGGACGGACAGACAGACAACTTTTGCGATGTCATAGGTATCCCTCCACTTACGTTTTGGGATCCTAAAAACTCTTACCTCAAATGACGTGTAAAAATGGCGAAGAGCAGAGACGTGAAAGTCACGCGTAACTTTCACGAAAAACGAATTTTCGTGCCGATTTCGGTTACGAATGAGACCAAATAAACAGGTTAAATCACCGTATGTACGAAGGAACGGATCGAATACGGTGAAATCGATGCGGACTGAACAGAAGTGACCAAGTTCCATAAAGAATGGGAGCCTATCTATAAACACGTTAAATCACGCAATTCGGAATGTGGGCACAAAGGATTCGAGAGCGATTTTTCGTAAAAACAGTCGATTTTTGTCTTGGGCACTTGCAGCTCTGCTCAAGCGCCATATACCGATCACTTTTCGGTCTGTCGGTCGGTCTGTCCGTCGGTCTGTCAGGCAACTGTTCTCGAGTTAGGTACTTCCAGAAGTGCTAGGACGATGAAACTTGGCAGCCATATTAGGGACCCGACCAAAATAACTTGGAAATGTCACTTCCCCAATCCGACCACCGTGGGGGGAGTGGCGGGAGGGGGAATCCGGAATATTGACGTATTTATAACTTAGGAACGGGGAATGGGATCTTAATGGAACTTGATATCTGGAAAAACCTCGTGTCTCAGATGTCAAATTCAAGTCTGGAATGGATCTGGTGACTTTGGGGGGAGCTGGGGGACCGGAAATTGTGTGACATGTTCAGAGTGGACGGATCGGGATGAAACTTGGTTGGAAGAACAAGCACAAGCCCTAGATATAAGTTGACAAGACTGGACCGGATCCGAGTACTGTGGGGGGGGGGTGGAGGGAGGGTTCTGGAATTCCGGTGATCCCGACTTAAGATGCTTACACATGTGCTAGGACGATGAAACTTGGTAGGAATATCTGGGAATTTACAATTTTAACTTAAGAACAGTCGTTTCTCCGATTTGACCATCGTGGGGGAGTAGGAGTGGGAAATCCAGAATCTTGAGGTTGTCCAACTTTTGAATGGGTGATCGGATCTTAATGAAACTTGATATTCGGAAAGAACTCATGCTTCAGATGTCCCATTTCAAGTGCGGACATGATTCAATCAATGTGGGGGAGTCGAGGGGGGGGGGGTTGTGACACGCTTAGAATATAGCGATTGGAATGACACTTGGTGGGAAGAACAAGCGTGAGCCCTCAGTGACAGAACCGGACAGGATTCGGTCATTCTGGGGAGAGCTGGAGGGGGTTCAGAATTCCGGTGATCGCAATTTAAGGTACTTCAAGATGTGCTCGGACGTTGAAACTTGACTTGAACATTAGAGTCTTGACAAGATTGGCTTCGAAATGGTCACTTCCCAGATCCGACCATCCCTTAAAGTACTCATCTTAACCGCAAAGTACGAAAGAAAAACACTTTTAAGCAAATCCTACATTTTCATCATTCCCATATGAGCCCATGATCATTTTTACCTTAAGGGTTTTGCTTAGAAATGATTTTCTAGCACCTTTAAAGTGCGCATCCTAAAGGGCACCTGAATGAAAAGTACCAAGTATCATCCCTATCTGTTTGACTTCCGTTAACATTGACTGCAGAAAACCCAATCCAAATACGAAATAGTGTTTCCAAGCTATGATTTTTGCTCCATTTTGCATCTGTCCTTATTTCAGTACCGAAAAATCCAATAAATGAACAAATGTCTCCAATCAACCCTTCTTCTGGAATATTTTTTAACCAGTTAAGCCCAAACGTATATCTAGAAGAAATTCTAATACGATCCGGTCAGCGCTGTACAAGATTTGAAAGAACTGCGCTTTTTTTCTTGGGGTCCACTAGTATCTGACACCGCGAGGTCCTTAAAAGATATATCTCTAGGGATAAAAAGATATGTACCATCCAAGGATAAAAATTGTTAGTTTGATCGTATCATTGTTTTGGAAATTCATGGTACGCCTCTACAAACAAGTAAGTAGCACAAGTAATTTATTTATAACCCGCCATTCTTTAAATGAAGAAAATACAAAAAAATAAAAAGACACACCCAACTTTTCAACCTTGGTCAGGAAACAATGGAGAACGTCGTGCGCTGGTTCGGCCCAGTTGTCCATGATTTCTGATAGTGACGAGGAAACTTCCAAAAGGGTAACGCTTTCATCTTAAATTCCGAACTTGTCCGTTAGCATATGGTTACAGCATAATTTTGACAAATGAAGCTGTGCTAAGCATGTTTCAATAGCACGACCTCTTCATTTCTTAAGTATGTCGGCCGTTCTGGAAGTGACCAACTCCTCTGTTTTAGTTCTAAGGATCATGGTAGAATATGGCAGATTGGAGTGCCATATAGAGACCAACTTGGAGTGATATAAGGGGGACGGAAGGTCTGAGAGTCGTTGGAAAAGATTGCTTCATAAGTTTCCAGAGGAGTGTTTGCCGACGGGATGGACAAAATATTGAGTTTTTATTACCTGATGGTGCGACGAGGGAGCTTAGCCTAGATTGAAGTCAAGAAAAGCAGGTTGGAGTGATAGTGACGAGTCTGATTAAAAGACGAAAAAGAAGGATAAGAACTTGGGTCAAAAGTTGAATTCATTTCAGTGATAACTACACCGTGAACGCAAGTGTTCGTGAGGCTCCACCAACACCCTAAGCTGATTCTAATTGCGGTCAAGAAGAAATGCAAGCTGGAATGATAGTGACAAGTCTGATTAAAAGATGAAAAAAGAAGGATTCCAAAAAAGAGCATGAGGCGAAAGTTCGATTTGTAATTGGTCCTGCGAGGGGAAGTGTTCATGGTTGCTGCGCCTACATCCTCAGCAAACTTCGGACTGAGATCAAGGAAAAATGAGGAGTGACAGTGAACAATGAATAAAATTAAGGAGAAGCAGGATTTCAAGAGGGATCAAGTTTACGGTTCTCAAATGACTAAATCGTTTCACTAAAACGGAATACTGACGGCAACTATCAACGGAGCTGATACCTCCACATAAGTCCTAAGAAATTAAAAATGCAGACTGGATTAAAGAGCTTGACTAATATTGATTGCAAGAGGGATGAAGAGCATAAAAAAATTTGATATTCATTCAACTGAAACGACGCAGCGAATGCAAGTCTCAATGGGCTTGATACCTACAACTACATCCAAAGCTTTACACTCTATCTCCCTTTGCAAAATTTTGTCCGAGGATTTGCAAAATCCTCGTGTCCACATAACAAATTTTTTGGGTTTCATAGAACGTTGTTTCATTCATCCATTTCTGAGGACAGTCGCAAAAATTAAAACAGTGGAACTGCCTTTCGCTGAACTCGACGAGGATCCTAAAACTTCTCATAACTTCTTATGTGGTTGTGACTAAGCTTTTGCAATGCTGTAACTCCAAAGTCTTGTCATAGACTAATGGTCTATGACCTAACAAATGAATTTTAGTAAAATATTATTTATGTGAGTGAAGCACCGGGATCTTCGTTGCTCCTCATTCAAGGTATGTAACACATATAACAAGGCAACAAAACAAGTTTGTGACATGTAAAGCAACAGCGTCTTCGTGGTAAAGACGTTTGTTTAGGCACTATTTTGGTGAACCACATGAACCTACAAGGTCATTTAAGGAGTGAAAAAATGGCAGTGTATACCCTACTTGCAATTTCATTTGACCGTTTATTTATCCGTAAAGGTAAAGATCTGTAAATGCTGCGCATTTATCTGTAAGGATATTACGCGACAATAAACATATTTATTATTGTTTTTTACAAAATACTCCGCCTTTTCCCCTGACTGTCTTTTTGCGAAACGAGATTTTTGAGGGACAAGGTCCACACGAGGACTGACCTTAACAGTGGCTGTTCTCAAAATTAACCAGTACAGTGTGTTTCACTCAACTAATAATAATAATAATAATATTGCACCAAAAAGCTTTCGCCTCTATAAAGAGGCTCTCTAATGAGGATACCTTCGAAGCCTTCACTGTTCCCCCTTTTACTCTGAAAAAAAAACCACAACTCACTCTGTCTAAGCCCCTCATTCTCCATTTGCAATATTTTCCATGGACATCAAACAGACTGAGAGAGCGACAGTATAAATACAGACCCCAAGGAAAGTAGTCGATTTCCATGCAAGTCGAGTAAGTCGTAAACCATAAAAGAACGATAGGCAATCTGTAACCGAGGAGCCACAGCTTTAGGGGGGTGAACCAGCGTCAACTGAGAGAATCCATCAAAGGGAACATGTTCCCCAATTAAATTTATTGTTTTCACTCATGGAGAATGGCAGGCGACAAATGCCAATTTCCTCTGAAACAAAAAAAGGTAGCCGGAACAAACAAGGTGACAACCGACTGATCAGAAAGCTATCATGAAATGCTTGATCTTCAAACAAGCGCATGACACTAAGGTAATGGGTGCGAGAGAAAGGTAAAGCAAGCTTCAAAGAAGATGTACGTAGCTTCAGCTGGACAGTAAACAGCTTGTTGCCACTTTTCTCTGACGGTACCTGTGACATTTGGCCGCAAAAATCTGTGACATTCTGGCGCCCACAAAATTCGGTTATTTTTTTCGGTTTCAAGGAAAAACTCTTGGATTCGAAGGTTCCAATTTTCTCTTATGAGAGGAGCCATTAATCATTAATCGTGAAAAACAAAAAAATATTTTTCCGAGAAGAGTTGCCTTAAAAATGTGTCAGAAGCTTTGAAATCGCTGATTTTGCGACATTTTTGGCATGAGTGCGATTTTCTGTGACATTTTTTTCACAAAAATGTGAATCTGGGGAGAAGTCAAAAACCTGTGACAAATCGCAGAATTCTGCGACCAGTGGCAACACTGACAGTAAAGCACTGTTCAAACCGGTATAAGAAGCTACACAAGGATTTCCGACGCCGAGAGGGTGAAGTTACCTCTTTAGTTACCCCCCCCCCCCAACAGCTTCTCGTTTACGCGTAAATTATTTAGCGAGGGGTTTAACAACTCCCCGGTGGCTGCTCTAGACCCTTTCCCGGTACCGGCCGAAACCAGTGGTGGCGGCCATAGATTCTTTCAGTCCATAAAGTTAATCAAATCTGAAAGGAATAAAGAGCAATGATAAAATTGCAAGAATTTCCGGGGGAGGGTCAGAGCAGAACGCAGCAATAAGATGCCGGGCTATAGGAAATGGCTTGCCTTTCAGTTCTCCTTTAAATGCGGAATTACACGGCTTCTGCTAATTTAAAGAAATAAAACAAATATTTAAGAATTTCTACCCAGTAAACAGCCTTTACCTTTCTACCCTTTCCCGAATCAATAACTTTATGTGTGGCCCCAACAGGACCCAGCAAACACGCGCAGAAGTTGAAACAAGAGCTGAAAGCTCATATGGCACTTGCAAGGCTGGGTCAGAGGATGAAAGTAGGAATTCGTCAATTTGTGGGTTTGTTTTGATCATTTGTAATCAAAACTGTTGAAGTAAAAAACATGACGAACTCATCGGGAGCACGAAAATGTATATTTTGCTCAAAAGTATTGTTTGTACTCTAAGGAAATCACTTGTGAGGGATCATAGGGATCACGAAAATGTGTATTTTGCTAAAAAGTATTTTTTGTACGTTGTGGTTGCGATTAGTACTTAATAAGGAATTATTAAGGAATTCAGTTGTAAGCAAAACCCTTGAGGCAAAAATGATCATGGGCTCATAGGGATCACGAAAATGTATATTTTGCTTTAAAATATTTTTTTGTACTTTGCGGTTAGCATTAGTACTTTAAGGGATGGTCGGATCAGGGAACTGACTATTTCTAAGCCAATCATGTCAAGTCTCTAATTTTCAAGCCAAGTTTTATCGTCATAGCACGTGTGGAAGTACCTTAACTTGCGATCATCGGAATTCCGGACCCCCTCCCTCTAACTCCCCCACAGTGCCCGAATCTTGTCCGGTTCTGTCACTTACGTACATAGGGCTTGTGCTTGTTCTTTCCACCAAGTTTCATTCCGATCGCTTCACTCCAAGCTTGTCACAAGTTTTCCGGTTCCCCCCTCCGAACCCCCCCACCTTCATCGGATCTGGTCCGGACTTGAAACTGGGCATCCGAGACATGTGATCTTTCTACGTATCAAGTTTCATTATGATCCGATCACCCGTTCGGAAGTTATACATACCTCAAGATTCCGGATTCCCCCTCCCGTCACTCCCCCCACGATGGTCGGACGGGAAGTTGACTATTTCCAGGTTAATCTGGTCGAGTCCCTGATTTGCCTGCCAAATTTCATTGTCCTAGCACACCTGGAAGTAACTTAACTCCGTATCACCGGAATTCCGGAACCCCCCTCCAACTCCCCCCACAGTGCACGAATCCGGTCCGGGTCTGTCAATGACGTACCTAGGGTATGTGCTTGTTCCTCCCACCAAGTTTCATCCCGATCGCTCCAGTCTAAGCGTGTCACATGATTTCCGGTTCCCCCCTCCGACTCCCCCCCACATTAATCGGATTCGATCCGGACCTGAATTGGGACATCTGAGAAATGACGTCTTCCCAAATATCAAGTTTCATTAAGATCCGATCACCCGTTTGAAAGTTATGCATGCCCCTAAATTCCGGATTCCGGCTCCCCTCCCTACCCCCATGATGGTCGGATCGGGGAAGTGACTATTTCTAAATTAGTTTGGTCGGGTCCCTGATATGCCTGCCAAGTTTCATCGTCCTAGCACATCTGGAAGTACCCTAACTCGCGATCACCGGACTGACCGACCGACAGACCGACAGACCGACCGACCGACCGACGGAAAAGTGATCGGTATATGACACTTGGCCGGAAGGCAAGTGCCATAAAAAAATCAAAGAACATTGAAAAATAATACATGAACAAACAAAGAATATGAAAGAAAAAATAAAAGAATAAATATATTTAAAATTTTCACTAAAATAAGGGACCAATGACTTGAGATACCGCTCTGACGATTTTGTTCTCGGACTCTTTCAGTATTCTTTCCTTCTGCACCATGCCTTTTCTTTCGACTTCTTATTTCTTCTTTTCCTCTTTATCTATATCCTTCCTCCGCTGCATTCATTTCTTCATTTAAGCGATGTTTCAAAGATTTCACGAATTCCCATCCCGAAAGATCATTTCAAATTTCATTCCTGTTGCCGGAACGGTATAAATAAACACACTTTTAATCACAAGACTGAGGACGATGAATGGAGGGAATGCCTCTCTATTTCTGTCTCTCTAAAGCCTCAGTCAAGGCTTTTCATGTAATCAGAATGGATGAAATCCACCCTAGAAACTGTGACTAAAGAGAAAATATCAGAAGTAAATTTGCACAGAAGTGGATGAATCCAGAGGTCGCGTTTTCTGCAGCGACAGAAAGGATCTGAGCAGCCTGGACAGTAGGCTTTTGAGGGCAGCTTATGATGACCTTTTAATACTTGGAAAGAAAAAAACTTGGCCGTTCCAGGTCAAGTCAGTCTTAGACCAAGTGGGAATGTCTTACGGCGGGTTAGGCCCTGCCAGTGGACACCAAGAAATGCTACGCCTGATAGTAAGTATCATAGAAGACCAGGAAAAACAAAAGTGGCATAGCGTAGTTAGGACGTCAGAAACCCTTCAATATTATCGGGAGATAAAAAGAGTGTACGAGTCAGAGTTTTATTTTAAGTTAAACCTCCCATCACATTATCTTACATATTGAATACAGTTGAGGGCAAATTGTCTACCACTTCGGGGAAGAAAAAATATGTTTGATAAATGGAAGAACCCAGGAAGCAGGCGACCTTGCCCTTTTTGCGAGATTGAAGATGATGGTTTAGACCATTTTCTTACTAGGTGCCATACGCTTTCAGGTTTGAGGGAGGATACGTTTCGGGGAATTAGTGTTGCCCTCCCTGGTATCTTATTAAGTACTTCTGCGCAGGTAATTTGTAAAGTAGGGCGATACATTGATAGTGCATTAAAACTTGAATTTTGTTAGGAGATTCATTGATTTGTCTAAGCTTGTGTACGTACATATATGTAATGTGTTTGTGTATATGGCCTTCGGGTTTTTTCTGAATACATACTATTATTATCATACCAAAAGGCAAAGAAATTTCCAAATTTGTATTCTAAAGAAAAAGACGAGTTTTTACGAACAAGCACCTGCAACCGTCCCAACCCACAACCTTTACTCAGCTTATGAGAAGAGATCATTCGAAAGATTAATCGTCGAGAATTCCAAGGTAGTTGTTTTAATCTTGTCCTTTACCAACAGCTCTTAAACAGGGTTGTTAATTTGGTCGATCCTATACTTCGTATAATTAAATTTCTTTAAAGGACCCCTCTTGCTTATTCTGCCATTTGTAATATACCTAGCTCCAGTACAGAATTATAAGCTTCTAAAATGCCCACCTTTCTCCATTGTTTCGTTTTGTGCCTACGTTTTTTAGCGCTCTTTTGGCCTTGCCGAGTTTTAGCCGTCACACAACGAAACGTTTGCCGGGATCTTCAGCGTCCGCTGACAACTCTTTCACACGAAAGGATCTGAGAAGCTTCTGTTTATTACTTCTTTTTTCGCTTAGTTTCCCAACTTTTTAACCACGGAGCGTGCAGTTTTCAAATGTTTTGCGCCCAGCCGCCGCGTCGGAGAGCAGGAAGACTGGACATAGTCGACAAGCGCTAACAAGAAAATCGCTGGTTTCAGGTGGAAAGTAATGGTATTTTCGGAAAATGTTTTTTCTGATCCATTCCATAGGGAAAATATCATTTCTAGTAAGAGGTGTGCTTTAACGTGTAGTTTCGACTGTAGGACTATTCCATTGGTTGTAACAGTCCAATTAAACTGTCCAAACTATGCCATCCAGGATTCTTTTTTTATATTCTCATACCCTACTCCGTATTTTTGCACATTTCTGTCCTACGATATTCTCTTGGCCGTCTGGCTTTTTGTGCCAACCGAATCATACAAATCTTGTAGCACCGTGATCGTATAATGAAATCTCATTTGCGGTAACTCAACTTGTTCTAAATGTCGAGACTCTTCAAATGTATATGATAAGACGTCCAGTTGAGTACTACTTAGTTTGTACGGAAAGTTACGGGTATTATGAAAAATGATTGGCGAAGAAAGTTGTTTTATTTAATTGTTACGTGTAGAAGAATATTTGTTAGTTATTGTTTGTTTTCAAATATTTCCTCCTTGTCCAGTTGGTAGTTGCCGTAGTTGCCACTTCCAAAGGAGAAATGAGTGGGTTTTTTGGGATCCCAATACGTAAGTGGAGGGATACCTATGACATCGCAAAAGTTGTGCGTCTGTCCGTCCGTCCGTCTGTCGGTCTGTCTGTCTGTGAGCACGATAAATCTCGAAGGGAATGAGATATGAGACTTGGTGGGAGGATTGTTTGTCTCTGCATTATAGCCCTATATTTAAGGGTGGGGAGGAGTTTCAAATTACGGGGCAAACAAAAATATTTTCTAAAAGCTATTGAGAAGTTGATTTAGGCATAAGGAGCCGAATCCGAGTATGAAAGTTTCTCGCCGGACAGGTAGTTCACCCGGAATCCGGCGAACACCGGACACAAAATTTATTGACCGATTTTCGGCTATAGCAGTCCCCACCCCTTTATTCTCAAACCAGTACAGCTCTCCGCGTGGATTACGTAATTCTTATGTTTATTCTATGGAAGTCGGAGAGATCTAGTGTAATCGAAGGTCGTAGGGGTTGATATATATTGTTCAAACGAGGAAATATGTTGTTCAAGCGAGGATGTTTTTCAATGAGGATTCACTGGCAAAGTACAGGTCAAGTTCGTAGATGGGTCCTTTAGTCCTATCTTCGGAGGCAGAGGAGGGATTTCGAATTTACGGTAAAAACATGCATGTTCTATAAGCTAATAAGATATTCATTGAGGGGGTAAGGAGGTCCGCTGAATCCATATCTGAACTTAGTTTTCTTGCTGGACAAATGGTTCATCACGAATTCGGCCGAAACTGGAAATTTGCTTGAAGCTCAAAGTTGTTTCTGAAATCGATTAAAGATTCGGTATCGGGGCAAGGAGACATGCTGAATTCATTTTGAACTTTATTTTAACAGTAAAAATTTTCCAGGAATCTGACGAAGACTGAATGGCGAAGACTGAATGGCGAAGACTGAATGGCGAAGACTGAATGGCGAAGACATGACCCAATTGTTTGAATCAAATGTTAGATTTTTGGGATTCCATTGAAATCTTCGGTCATGTTTCGTTAATGAATGTTTTTTTTTAGCCAAGTTGAAGATGAACAGATGAATCAGTCAATGAGTACAGGGCCTCGTACGCCCTCGCTGTTGTTCCAAAAAAGACAGCAGGTCAGATCTTTCGGTCATGTCCTCTACATATCGTTATTCGTCTACTGTTCGCATGACTTGATCAACACAGGGCCGAAAAACAGCATCGGTCAGTGTCGTATTAGTTGTCATTACATTCCAATAAATGCGCCGTTTGTTCATGTGAGATACCCGATCAATCACAAGATGTCAGGGGATAAGCAAGAAGGACTTTCATGAACAAAAAACGAAGATGAGTAACGATGAAAGCCTACTAAGGATCTGACAGCATATTCGTATAGGCTAAAGATGTTCCATCCTCGTAATCAAGTCTGGGTATCTCCATATGCATGGGTAAAAAGCCAATGTAGATAATCAGAAAGTATACGATAAGGAAATGATTGGCAAAACTGAATAAGATCCAACATGTGTGTGGGTGCGTCAAAGAAAAATGAACTAATGTGTCCTACCGTTCCACGCGAAAGCTGAGCACAGCTTTTATTTTAAGATAAAACTCATCTTCTATCCAAATTTATAAGATCCGAAATGTTTGTTGCGAACTGAGAATGTTAAAAATTATCTGGTGTAGGAATCTTAACGTTAAAATTTAAATTAAAATTTAATTTGAACAAACGGGACGCTACACAGGACGTGTTGGTCCTTAGGGTTGTCAGAAAAAATCCGCGATATTTGCCCGGGGGGGGGGAAGAAGCGTGATTGGTATGATATAAGAACAAAAATATTTGTATTTAATTATTCCCTCGACGCAGAGGAGTAAAATTATATTATATATAAACAAAACTACATCTAGATCAATTGATCCACTGAATGACACCAAAAATACTACGAAAAAAACAAAATCGAGATTGTTGAAGTCTTACATTATTCACTTGTGATAAGATGGTATAGGTTGTGGTTTTGTAGGGCTTCCGAAGTATTTTTTTTTGCAAAAGTTGGTCAAAATTGTCTATAGAATTCAAACTGGACAGTTTACTTTAAGGCCGGAAACTAGCCGGGAATTACCAAAAGAAATCCGGAACTTAAGAAGAAATTAAGAAAATTTTAAATATGACATTTTAACAGCACACACGTCGCAAAATTTGATAGTTCACTAGGATTGTTGCAACAAAAAGAACACGAGGGAAAGCAACAGCGGAGAACAATAACCAGAGGATATTTTTTTCGTATCGCCCACACTCTAATTAGTGATCAACAAAATTTATCAGGACACTTTTAAACTGAATGTCAGCCAGGTGCGGTTCATACCTGTCTTGACCTGACCATGATTTCTGCATTCATTCTTCCAGGACGACGATTTCTTTGGTCCATTACTAAAATATTTAAACTTCAACAATCTTAATTTGTTATTTAAACCTTGTTTTTCTTTTCCGTAGTATTTTTGATGTCTCTCAAAAAATGTCTCACCACGAAACCAACACGCACTCCAATGCAAGCAGCCGGATGCGAATTTCCTCCTTAGCTCCGAAACTTGAGGCAAGCGTATTTTGTTTCACGCGAAATCTTATCGAAATTTCTGTGCACGTAGCTTTAAGATCGGTGCAGCTGCATGATGAGTTTATTCCACGAAAAAAACAAAGGGGCCACGGCAAAAAAAACACAAAAAAGGCAAACCATTAAAAATGCTACTCTGTGGGACAAACTAACGTGGAAGAATCTAGAGAACTTGCGAATATTTGCCCTTCCAATTTTTTCAACCATACAGTCCTCGCTAGTAATTCCCACCCCAAATATTTCAACCCTGAAATCACTCAGACCTTGACATTCACACATTAAATGGAATACATCCTCGTCCATCTTGCCATGGGATAAAAGTAAGGTCCAACCTTCAACCAGGGACCCATACATTTCCTGTAATGCCTCGCCATTCAGGGGGCTTGTCATTTCCTATGCTTCTATGTTGCTATGTTGCCGGACCTACTCCTACTTTCCAAAAATTCCGCTTGGGTCGAATCGGCGTTCTTGTCAGCCTCATTCGACGTGAGCACCAAAGAGACTCCTCCCTCAAGGCGCCAGCAGCCAATCCAAAATGTTGTCTATCTGGATAGTCGCGTATTCTATCCCCGTGGGTATTTCTCGAACTACCGGTTGGTCGGTAAAGATCGCATCAAAAATCTCTTATTGACAAGCCCCCTGAATGGCGAGGCATTACAGGAAATTTATGGGTCCCTGCTTCAACCTATTTTTTCCAATAAACCTTTTGATGATGAGGAATACCGACTGGCTGTTCTAGGGATCAGGAAACGAACGATAAAAACTAATGTAAGCACCTGAATGAAATACACTAATCTCGACTTACCATGCTGGCTGACAAGGTGGTCATATTGTTGAAAGCTAGGTCAAGATGCTTCAAGGTTTCAGCGACTTTCTGCAAGGTCTGATCCGGGAATTTGATGATCTCGTTGTGGCTAGCGTCGAAAAATTCAACGACAGTATCCTTCAGTAGCATTTCAGGAATGACCTTGATTTCATTTCCAGAAAGGTTAATGACTCTTAAGAACGGATGGTCGGCAAACGTGTCTGACACAATGTCGTCCAAGTCGTTGTTGGAGAAGTCGAGGTACTGGAGCTTTTTGGTGTTACGGAGGCTTTCTGGATCAAGCTGGTTAATTTTGTTGTTTGAAAAGTCCAACCACTGCAGATGAGGCATGTCACGGACGACGTCTTTCGTGATATTGACCAATCGGTTAAAGCCGAAGTAGAGATGGGTCAAAGAGCTTCGGATCGGGTCAAAGTAGTTGTCAGCAATCTTGGAAATGTTGTTGTAGCGGAAATCCAGTATTTTCACGTTAGAATTCGAGCTCCACGAACTGCCGTTGGTTGACAGCTTCTCGATTCGGTTATGGCTAATGTCGACCATCAGTGTGGCGAGGGTACCAACTTGGTCCAGGGCATCGATGTCAAAGTTCTTGAGTTCGTTATATGCCAAATTGAGCTCCTCCAGTTTCGGAAGATTTTGGAATGCTTCGTGGGCAATGTGGTTGATTCTGTTCCCCTCCATATTGAGTAGCACCAGTCCCTCCAAGTTCTGGAAAGCGTTGCGATCGATTCGAGTGATTTGGTTATCGTCTAGCAGCAGCTTTTGGAGCTTCTCAAAATCGGCAAACGTCTGACCCTCAATCATTTTCAAGTGGTTGAAACTCAGAGTCAACAATTCCAAGTTGGGAAGCATGTCCGACTCAAACAGATGGCGCTGGATCATGTCAAGCTTGTTGTCATGAAGCTTGAGTTCTTCCAACTCGCGCATTGAGTGGAAGGAGTCCTCGGGAAGGGAGTTGAGTCGGTTGTTGCTGAGGTCGAGTTCCTTCAAAGTGACGAGGGATTTGAAGGGTTTACGAGGAAGGGATGTGGCGGAGAGGCCATTGGTCAGGTGCAGAATCTGCAGGGAGTTTCCGACGTCTCGGAAGGCTTCATCGTCAATAGTTGCAATCCGATTCTCGGAGAGGTCTAAAGTCTTCAGACCTGGAAAATGTTTTGATAAATAATTTTTGATGGAAGAAATTAGATTTTACGATTAGTTGTCAAATATGTACAACAAGCGATCCTACTTCCCTATCTAAAGGCAGGATCATTTGAGTCTTGGTGTTGTGGGTTATTTTTAGAGGACGTGGTGGATCAGGTCAACATTATGGCAAAAACTTATGCGTCAAATAAGTCGGAGACTTGTTCGCTGACAATGATTGAGTAAATCTATGTGGTCCGACCCTTGTTCGTCAATGAGGTTACCGTTTGCAAAACAAGACTCCGAACATCGGAATTTCGCAAGGAAGTCTGTCTCGACTGACAAGGAAGACTCGAGGCGCCTTTTTCAAGGACTCGGACTTGTCTCGAACTCGGGTTTGCTGGACTCGCAGCAGCTCTGTTTTTAAGTAAAAGGGTAGGATGAAACAGAGAAAAATTATTGATTTGACTTAATGAAATAAGCTTGACTATAATATTTCTCTGGTAGGAATATAAATTAGTGAACGGACATTAAGTAATGAATTTTAATGTTCTGTTAATAATTTATAACGTTACTAAGTGAAGGTGAAGACGAAGCCACTCTCATTGTGACGAAGAAGGAAAAAAAAAAATATTTATATTATTATTATTATACTGAATATTATTATATTGATATTATTCTGGGTTTCTCCGGGATTCTCTTATTTCTTCGGCCCAAGCTGCCTGTGATTCATGTTTGATGGCGCTAGACGAATAAGTCAGTTGAGATATTTACTCTAGAGATTTGTCGGCCCTTCTTGGCAAGGAGGGCCTTCAGGCTCTGGCTTGAAATTTCTGCAACTGTTTCTACTATTTTAAACTAGAGCCTGGAGATTATGCTTATTGGATGCCATACTGAAGGGATCGACCAAAAAGAGGCACGGTATGTCGCATGAGGCACGAGTAAGAGATGTAGACAAGTAAGTGCGAGTTCGTAACTCCAGAGCCTAAAAGAAGGCACGTTAGAACATTGTTCCTACCTTCCACTCTGAAGCCTGAAAGGGCCCTTTTAGTTTTCGTGCATTTTTAGTTCTCGTGCCTCCTAAACTATGTCGTGCCGTGCCGTGCCTCTTTTTAGTGGATCCCCATACTGAAGCCTTCAAGATTTCTCAGTTTTGCTTTTGCATTATAAACATGTTCCTTCTCAGCCCTTGACAGATTGAATATGTTGTATTCATTTGAATCAATGTATTCATTAAAGAAATTATGAAAAACTAGCTTCGGTTTAGTGTAGTTACGACTTTTCACTCGGTCATCAACGTAGAATCGATCGCAACACGGCCTTGTCAAAGAGCGGGCCGGGCTCATTGGACGCAAATAACGCTACCACTGACAACACTCCCCCCCCCCCCAATGTTGTCGGCCAGTCGGTAAAAAAATAACCGGGTTGGCGCGAAGCACCGCGATTTTTCGTCAAAACAGTTGATTTTTCTCATGAAAACAGTCGTTTTTTCTGAAATCAATCGATATTTCGCCAAAACAGTCGGTTTTCTGAAAATCAGTCTATTTTTTTCAAAAATGCCGTTTTTTCCTTGAAAACAGTAGTTTTTTCTGCTAAAACAGTCGGTAAAAATTACCAGCCAGTCGGAAAATACCTTGCCCCCCCCCCCCAAACATTTTGGCTATTAACGCCTCTGCCTTGGGCCATTGTCGTTTTTTCTGCCACGCTCGTCTTGCTTTTTGCTCCAATAAATTATATTATCTTACAGCAGCGCGATGTCGTTATGGATTCGTTTAAGGAAGTTTCTTTCTGCAGTAAAAACAGATGCTTTGCAATATTTCACTTCCCAAATGTTTCATAATTTTATCCTACAATTCGTCTGAGCAGAATGCCAATCCCTCCATTGCCATGCAAATCACAACTACCGCAAAGAGACATTAGGGACGGTTACAGGAAAAGCAACAGGCGGTGAGATACTGAACCTGTCGGGGAAAGTTTATTACTTCTCTTCCTGAGGCGATTATCCTAAAGCACTCTCTGTGATTGGTTGGATGAAGTATTGCCCAGAGTGGGTTAGAACCGCAAACCAAAACGAAGGAGAGAGGTAATCTAATGGCAATAGAAGGTAATTAGTTACTTTCGTACACTGTGGTTTCCACATAAGAAAGATGTTCAAGAGCTAAATTATGATTGTAATACCCTGTAACAGGAACTGATATTATTGGATTGTCAAAGGGGGGAGGTAACGTGTTAAGGCGTGTGGTTTTGCAATGGTTTCCCCATAAGAGAGAGGTACTCAATGGTTTCCCAATAAGAGAGAAGTGTTCAAGGGCTATCAGTTCAATACCCTGGGTAGGAACTGATAAGATTGAACTGACAAAGGGATGAGGTAGCGAATGAAGGCGTGTAGTAGTGCAGCGATTCCCCCATAAGACGCAGCTGTTCAAGGGCTAAACAATGACTTCACAACCCTGGGGCTGGAACTGATAAAACTGGATTGCCAAATGGAGGAGGTAGCGTGCGACAGTGTGAGGGCAGGGTTGCCACACGTGGCACGCTAGTGTCAATTGTCACTCGATTTTGTTTTTGTCACTCTTGTCCTAAGTATGACATAAAATCAATCTATTTGTGTAATTTTTGCAGGTGGGATTCCGACCAGAAGTGACTATTTCCCGTTTTTCATGAAAATAAATGGATCGTTTTTGCAGAGGCGATTCTGTCCAAAAGTGACCATTTCACGTTTTTTTTTCATTACAATAAATTTCACTCCAGATTCACTCCCTATTTGGGGCCAAAAGTCACTCTCTAATTGTTTTTTTTGGTGTGGCAACCCTGTGTGAGGGTGTGCAGTCATTTCTCCACAAGAAAGAGCTGTTCAAGAGCCAAACAATGATTTCATAACCCTGGAGCAGGAGCTCGCACGTCATGTGAGGAGGTATCGTGTGATGGTGAGGTTGTACAGTTGTTTCTCCACAAGAAAGAGTTGTCCAAAGGCTACACGCTGTTTTGTCTACGAAAATAAGAAAAAGAGTTTCACTACCCTGGGGCAGGAACTGAAAACATGGAATGATCTAGTGATATTGTAGCTCCGGTATGTATCCTCCCGCTTTACTGCTCTTTCTGTGGCAGTGACATTAAAGCACTTTATGTGACTGTATGAATGAGATATTGCCTGGAGCGGATTAGGACTTCCGACCAAACCGAAAGAAAGATAAAAAATTCAGCAATTTAACGGCAATCCACGCTAATTAGTTACTTTCCGAGACAAGGTACAACGGTTTCCATATGAGAAAGAGCGGTTTAAATGATACACAAGGATTTGTCAGTGGAACAAGGAACGAGTTTCATTACTCTGGGGCAGGAACTGATAGGACAGAATGATCAAGTGAGAGTGCTGCTCCGGCGTATTCTCCCGCTTTTCCCTCTGTGACCGGATGGACGAAAAACTCATCGAAGCAGGTTAGAAACAATCTCCAACCAAACCGAAGCAGATAAGTCATTTAGAATTTCAACTAGCTAACTAGCTACGTTCGGGGACAAATACCGTTTTATCCCGCTCAGAAAGAGCTGTAAAGGAGTAGTAAGGACCGAGTTTCACTCTGTACAAACTCCAGTTTACTTGCTCTTGGGGTCGCCTTTCAACATTCGAAGCCCAACACGTTGCTCTTTGTAGGCCACTGAGTCCGGGAAAAATCTGCATTCTCACCGACATTTTCAACACCTATATCCAGCCCCATAATGCCAACCAAAACCTCCATTTCCTCAAGCCAAAGCACACACAATTCCGGTTCTCGGGCCTTCTTCAAGAGGCCATCGATGAAAGAACCGAACGAGAGACACCTTGTGCCAACATTCGTTGAAATCTCAATAAATTATGAACATATTTAATTTAGTATTCACAGTGTTTAATTTTTGACGGGTCATGTCCTGAACAATGCCAAATAATGCTTTGTACAGTGTAGCTCCCAAAAATGACAAGTTCGACATCAACTGTTGTGTAGTTCGTGTCGTAATAAAGTATTTATCTGTAAAGTACTTAACCCGTTTTTTCTGGTTTTTACGGATTTACCTATTCTATTTATTGTACTTTTCCCGTTTTTCCGGTTTATACGGTTTCCGGTCAAAGCCACGAAAAAAAAAGTGACGTCCAAAACCGCTCCTGACGAAAAAGGCAAATTCTGTAATATATTGTCATGGACTCGGGACTCTTCTTTACAGCATTTAAAGAATAGGCCTACTGTTTCGTAATAGGTCTACTGTTTTGAAGTTTCAGAATGTTATTCGGTTTACTCCAGTAGGGATCAACTACAAGAAGGAACGGAATGGAAGGGCATGGAATGGGCCAAACTGCTACTAAAAGGAAGAATGGGTACTAAAAAAGCTATCGGTAAACTAAAAATATGAACGTCGCACTAGGGCGCAAGCATACTAAAGAAACGACGAACCGGGAGGAACCTTTACAAATGAAAGGGTCAGGCACAAGCGACTTCGCGTTTCTTCTTTTAGTCCACCCGCTCTTCGCCGGGAACGAGTTCTCGAGCATGCCTGAGTCAAAACTGATTACAAACAGTTCGACACACTTTTTCTTCCGTGAAAAAACTCGCGAAACCAAAAAATCGTGATACTGAAGCCGCGTAGTGCAAAAACCATGACATTGAAAACAACTGCAGTACATAACCGCAAATTTATTAAACCGTGTATTCAAAAAACGCGAAAAAACTATGCCATGCAAAAAAACCTTCAAGGCAGAAACTGCGACACCACGCGAATGCAAAAACGCTCCAAATGGCAAAGTTTTTGCTTACGCAAGTTATTCTTTTGCAGGTCCTTAAAATTCGCGGTTTTTCCTTTCTCTATTTTTAACTTTCGCGGTTTGTCGTACGCGGATTTTTAGTGTGCCGCTCTCGCTTTAATTAATGTTTACGCGGAAAATGAAGTATACATTGTCATTTTTCGTGAGGGCCGCTCTAGTAATCGTCTCAGAGAAGAACGGATCGACTACAAGAAAGAACGCGAAGTAACTCGGGCCCGACCCTTTTTGTAATCGTTCCTCTATTTAGTACGCTCTGCTCCTTGCGCAGCTTTGCCTTGTACAGTATACTGTTCCCTTTATAGTACTTATTCCTCTTTTTAGTAATCGTTCCTTCCTTTACATTCCGTTCCTTCTTTTCGCCAACCCCCACTTCAGCATAGCGGAGGTACGGATTAAGTTACGATGGCTTAGCAAAAACCAGCTTTGCCTTGTACAGTATACTGTTTCCTTTTTAGTACTTATTCCTCTTTTTAGTAATCGTTCCTTCCTTTACATTCCGTTCCTTCTTTTCGCCAACCCCACTTCAGCATAGCGGAGGTACGGATTAAGTTACGAAGGCTTAGCAAAAACTTTCTAAGTATGCTTTGAAAACAGCAGTATAGTAAGTTCTCTCAAAACGAGGTATCACGAAATGTGGTTCTACAGCACGTGCTAGGTGAGACAAACGCAAGGCTTCTCGAAGTAAACGGCAGGAAAGAAAATATGAAATCCGATTAAAAAAAAATCATGAATGTATTTTCCATTTAATGGGTGAAAGACAAGAGTTAAGAGACTGAAGGAAGGCAATATTTGGGGAAATGGTGTGGGGGGAGGAAAGGTTTAAATTTTTTTTGAAAAGTAGAAGTTTTGGTGGTGTCAGAAATTTGGGAAGATTCCTTAAAGTTTAACCGAAAAGGGCTAGGATAGGACAATCTAGTTACCCATCACTTATTCACTTAAATTGGCTTGAAGACCTGCTGAAAATGAGTTACTTCGTTGTTCCGCTATACACGAATACAAATAGTGGAATTTCCGTGTGATTTGTGGTGCGTCTATGCGCTTGTATTTTTATTGTATGCCGTACGAGAAAGATTTATCACTTTTTTTGTTCAGGCACTAAGCAATCGTCACCAATCTCACCACTGCCCACTGCAAAGCCGCATAATGTGTTGAGATTAAAATTTCCCGCGCATAGTAGAATTTACGCTGTGGGGACGGCCGGAGATGTCCAGAGCCTCATAACTAGAGCAGATAATGGAAAATCAAAAAATCCCTTTGCAGAATCCAAATAATTCAGTGTATCCAATTAAATGACACACAAATAAGTTGGCTTTTCATTTAAACTTTAAGGTGGCTCATGATCCACACGAAAAGTTTTTTTTTGTAGTTAGTTCTGTTGTGAAAGTTCTTGTTCGTTTTGGTGCTGTCTTGTCGTTTCCATGTAATTTGTGCTTTTACGGAAATAAACCTTATTCTGAAAATGCTGTCAACCTCACAATACTCGGTCTGAGCAAATCTCCAGATGGGAAATTTAGTTCGCATTGATCTTATATAGCCGTCCACAAGAGCCGTGGGAATTAAAATTCAAGCGTATGTTCGCGTCGCCCTTTTATCAACCTTGATGTCGGTAGTTAACCTTTAATAATATTATTTATCGTATAACGAAATAAATACGTACCAGGGATATGCTGAAATGCGTTCGCCTGGATAGACTTGATATTGCTTCGGGCCAAGTACAGAGAGTCCAAGGCTGGACCAAACCCTTCGAAGTCATCTTTCGATATACTGTCACCAGGAAGTGAGCTCAGACCAATTGAACGAAGATTTCTCATGTTGTTCAACTCCTGCATAAAATCAAAATTAAAATAAATGCAATTTTAAAGTTTCACTGGGTCGGGCCGAACCATGATATTTGGCTTAACCGAAAAGCCAGCTAATTTTATGTCTTGGATTTGAATAATCTGAATTATTTTGACTCCGCTAAGAGATCAGATTTGTCACCTGTGGTAGTGGTCCCCAACCATTTCCGTACCGCGTACCCCTAATCAAGGTTCTTTTTTTTTTTACCTCTCTTGCCGAATCGTTTTTTACTATTTTTTATCACGATCAGAACGTCAGAAGATATGTATAGTCATCAATGATAAGGCACTTTAATCTGACAATGCGTATGACGGGGTAGCTGATCGGGAGAACAATACTGAAACTCTGTTAGAAGAATCAAAACGACTGAAGCGAGATATCAAAGCTATAGACTAACTTGATTTTGGGATCGCATACCTCTAGCCAGAGTCTCTCGTACCTCTTTGGGTACGCGTACCACTGGTTGGGAACCGCTGACCTAGCGCTCTACTAGTGACGTTTAGAATACGTGTTGCGTGTTTGAACTTGTACTAAATGTACAGTATGTCGCTGCTGCGAACGTAGAGGCAAGTTTAGAAGTTGAAGTTCTTATTTCTAACTAGAAAGGAAGAGGGTGTCGGTGAGCTTGGCAAAAAATTCAGATAGAGCTGACAGCGAGCCAGTATGCATCAAAACAGTCCAAAATCAGAGGCAGTCCAAAACCTTAAACTAGAATAGCGACTGGCTTGAAGGAGTATATACTCCCGTCATTCCACACTTGTCATGCCTCTGCAATATTCGGGCTGAATAACAAAGATTTGGCTAATCGACTTTAAAGTTTCACTGGATCTGGCTGACCACGAAGATTTGGCTTCTAAAGTTTAAAGGGAAAAATTATTCTAGAATCGCTAGAATAGCGACTGGCTTGAGGGAGTAATACTCTCGTCATTTCACACTTGTCATGCCTCTGCAATATTTGGGCTCAATCACGAACATTTGGATACTCGATTTAAAAGTTTCACGGGATCTGGCTGACCACGAACATTTGGTTACTAAAGTTTAAATGAAAAGCCAGCTTCTTTTATATCTTGGATTTGAATAATCCGAATTATTCTGACTCCGCAAAGGAAGTTTTTATTTGTTTCACCTTAGGCTCTAGTACTGACGTTCAGAATATGCACTGCAGCCCCGAGAAAACAAGTTCACACCGACCACTTCTGAAGAGAGCCCGCCATTGCGCGTGACCCCAAAACGATTTATTTTTCGGCAATCTTTTCCCGCTGCAGTTGCTAAGTAGTTCCAGCAGAGAGGTACCAGGAATCCGAAAGAAAAAGTTCATTCGGTGAAAACTGATCCTATGAATAGCGGAGCAACGAAGTGACAGACATATTTTCATCGGGTCTTCAAGCTGATTCGAATAAATAAAGTGATGGGTAATTCGACTGACGTATCTCAGCCTAAAGAATATAAACATAAAGAATATGCGTTGTTCCACTGATCAACAGAACTATTCCTGAATAACGATTTTTTTGTGTGTGAAAGGTCTTTCATTCTTATAGTAGCCTTCAAATATTTAGCAGCAACAATATAAAACTGGCCATCTACCATTGCAGCTCGGCGCTCCAAGAGGATTAGTCTCTATTTGTACCCTCGCCTCATTTTCAGCATCTATCACAAAAAGAAAGTTCAACAGATCCACAACTTAATGTAAAGAATGTAAAGGTGTCCGCATCAGCCTATACAGGCCTAATTGGCGTTACTGATCTCCGACTCTCTGCCGTCAGCCAGGAAGTGCAATGGGCGGTTAGGGGCTAGCCATCCTGTGCTTTCGCACGCCCATCCTGTCACCTTCCAGAGATTTCTCCAGGTACCCATTTGAAGCTGGGTGGACTTTGGCTTGTCTAACAGGGTTACGCGACAAACCCCTGCCCCAAACCAAACCGTAGGCAACACCGAGACTCGAACCGGCGACTCTTCGCTCACGAGTTTGGCGTGGTAACCAATCGGCCACGAAGGACAGGAAAGAAAAAGCTTCACTGTATAAACTGAAGGGTAGTGCAAAACTCTCATCGTCAGGGAGGTTCGCACATTTTTTCTGCTGAAGGAAGATAATTCATCATAAAAAAAAATCAACTGAATAATTTGATTCACACCACAAAAGATTGCTGTCTTTCTTAATAGGACTCCGTAGCATTTCAGGGAGCCCCCCCCCCACAAGAACAGCAAGTTCAGCATGCAAATAACATTCTTGGACAACGAGAAGCTCCTTTTTTCGATTCGACAACAAAAGGTGATATGGTGCGGAAACTATAATTTTTCCGGATCAACATCTTTCAATCAAACAAAAGGATGTCGACGAATTCAAGGAGGCAAAAAGTCTTTCTGAAGCTTAGCGTAGCAGCATTTTTATCCGACGAAGTGAATCCTTTTGATCTTTTGAAAGGAATTCGCATTTGTGAGAAAAGCAGAAGCATTTAGGCTTTGTTGACACTTTTTGACTTCTTTGCATTTGTTTTTGACAGTCAACACAATGCGATTTGACGGATCGCCAGATTTACGTTTAAAAGCATCATACTTATGTTCAGAAAAAAAAAACAGAACTGAGAACTTGTCTGATGATTAGGAGAAGTTCAACGTTTGTAAGCCTTAGGCTTGAAGCACCATGTGGCGATTGTAATGTCTCTCGTTCCGTCTGTCCGTCAAGTTTTGCTAGTTCAGACACTTTCAGATAAACTAGCAGGCAGAAACTTGGCATAAAGAAAAATCATGCACGAAACCTTCGGTTTCCGGATTCAACCATCCGTGGAGGACGGAGGGAGGGGGAATCCGGAACGTAAGTTGTGAACGGGCGAACCAATAATAATGAAACTTAATGAGAGGTTAGAGGAGATGCCCTATTCGATTCGGTTTTGTCCGATCCGGATCTGGCCATGATTTATGGGGGAAATGTTGAGTAGCAGGCTTAGAGGTCAAACGACAGGGGCGATTAGAATGAGAATTGGAACGTAGAAAGTTCATCTGCCCTAATGATCGATTTTGGGGTCCCGGCCTGGCTCGATCTCGGCGGTTGGGTGGAGGGGGGTACCGGAGATTTCTCAAAAATGATCAGGTTCGAGTGAAACCTTATCGTGGGAAGAAAACATACCGATCCAATTCTGTGTCCGATCCAGATTTGGCCCCGGTGTCGGAGTCGGTGCCCGGTGCCCGGTGTCGGTGCTCTGATGTTTCGTGGCACGCCTACGAGTCAACTTACTTCACTAAATTTCCCGTTTTAACTGCTTAATTTAAAGAAAATCGAAATTTTTTCTTTTTAGCAATGACTTCAAAATTTGCTGACAGTATCAATAAATAGTCGTTCAGCCCAAGCTGACTGCGAATCAAATTTGACACTGCAAAAGCTACGTTTCGGCCCTTGTTGGCTAGGGTCCTCTTCAGGCTCAAGCTGAAAAATGAACGTCAAGCTGGAAAACGACGTTAATTTTCCAGCTTGAGCGGTGTCTTATCGTTTTGCAGTGTCAAATATAATATCATTAAAGAGCATTGAAAGTAATTTTATAGAGGAAAAAAACATACAATGAAACAACAAAAACAAGAAGAAAATTGGCTCGATCAACCCCATCGAGAGGTGTCCCTCTAATGTGGTGGCCAGATATTAGCACAAAAGTCTAATCGGATTCCTTTATAATCATATGGTCGCTAGATTACATCTTTTCAGTCTGTCTTATTCGCAGTTTTGGCTTATGGCAAAAACCTTGCAAGAAACGGAAACCCTAATTGTGTCTCCGGAAGCAGAATACTGAGATCAACACATTCTCACCTTCAATTATCCACTCCTCACACCTGTCTGAATGGGAAATTATTCAAGAACTTCTTGTCTTGTAAGGAAACTTGACTTTTACCCCCCCCCCCCCCCCCGGGCAATATCATGTCCACATGAAAGGCTCATTAAACTGAATGGAAGAGAAATGTTAAAGCAGTTGGCAGAAGCACACATTGATGTCGGGACAGTAGGCTGCAAAGTTTCCGTAACGGTAGCAAGGTAGCCACCCATGCTTTCTCCGACGAAAAACTGTATGGTAGTGGTACGAAAAAGTTACATGTATTGATATGTAGTAGTATGGAATACTTTGATTTAACATGCCTGTGGCTGAGTTGATCTTAAAGTTTAACTGAAAAGCCAACTCACTTGTGTGTCATTTAATTGGATACAGTAAATTATTTGGATTCTGCAAAGGGATTTTTTGATTTTCCACTATCTGCTCTAGTTATGACGTTCAGAATATCTCCAGCTTTCCCCACAGCGTAAATTCTACTATGACGCGGGAAATTTTAATCTCAACACAAATGCGGCTTTTCTGTGGGCGGTGGTGAGATTGGTGAAGATTGCTTAGTCCCTAAACAAAAAAAAACTGATAAATCTTTCTCGTAAGACATACAGCAAAAATACAAGCGCATAGAGGCACCACAAATCACACGGAAATTCCACTATTTGAAAATCGATTATTCGTGAATAGCGGAACAACAAAGTAACTGATTTTCAGTGGGTCTTCAAGCCAATTTAAGTGAATAAGTGATGGGTAACTAGACTGTCCTATCCTAGCCTTTTTCGGTTAAACTGTAAGCAGTAGTATCCGATAGCATCCAATCTTGCTGTAGTAGCATCCAGTTTGCTAGTAGTAGCATGTGGTGGCAACAGTTACTACTGCATTCTACTTTTTCGTACAACTCCATACGACTAATTCCCGAAAAATTTTCATCGGGTCGGGCTGTTTCCACTACACCGAATTCCTTTACACAAATTTCTCAGTTCCCGTTCAGGGTTGTGGATCCCGCATTCAGTCCCACATCAAATGCCTCATGACGGATTTGGAGCAGGATACGGTAAACTAGGACTTGGCTTCGTCTTTGTACAGTCATTAAGATTTTTCGTCGACAAGTCAGACATCATGTCGTTAGGAACTATGAAGAAAACCTGTTAAAACCTAATATTTTAAATAATGTTGCTTGGACATATCTTTCCAATCGGTTGCCGCCCCCTCACCCCAAAAAAATAAGTAGAACCAAAGGGTCTGAGCCGTGTTTGGACGTAATTAGAGATCAGGGTATCTGACTTTTCTGTTTCAGATCCAACATTCCATCATGATTGACTACTTCATTATTATGTTATTTCCCGCTACATTATTCCCCCCCCCCAAAAAAAATAATACACACAACCTACAACTGTTTTAAGCCGCATTCTGTGCGCTTTTGCTTCAATCAGAAATCCGGAAAGGCTTACGCAACGGTTCTTCTCACCAGTGAGATTGCTGGAATTAACCGAGAGCCTGAACAAACCAACGGGACAACAGCGCCCGTACCGTGGACACAGATGCCGTACTAAATACTCCATATGACCAGGGACCCATACATTTCCTGTAATGCCTCGCCATATCAGGGGGCTTGTCAATAAGAGATGTCTGATGCTATGTTGACCGATCGGACGATAGTTCGAGAAATACCCACGGTCCAATCACGTCCAAGGCCAGATAGACAAAATTTGGGATTGGCTGCTGGCGCCTTGAGGTAGGAGTCGCTTTGGTGCGCAAGTCCAATGAGGCAAACAAGAATGCCGATCGACTCAAGCGGGGATTTTTGGAAACTGGATGGTTCGGTCATCATATCAGTATAGAAGCATAGGAAATGACAGGCCCCTGTAAGGAAATTTAAGGGTCCCTGATATGACCAAGAATGATATGACTAAGTCCAAAACACGCCAGTGAACCTTGGTTATCTCGAGAAGAACGATAAACGTCACCCGAACGATGACTCAAATCATGTGTCAACCATTAAAAGGCGTTTGTTGGGGACGCTGCGGTGACACTTCCGGCTTTTCCGCTAGATTCGCGCGACCAAATTCGTACCGTATCTGCGATATTTACCATACGAACGCAGACTGAGTAGCCTTGATCTCCCTTCGTTGCAATTCCGGAGGGATAGAACTGATCTGATTAATACGTTTCCTATAATTAAAGGTATTGATAATACTGATTCTTCTGAATTTTTCCAGTTTAGTCATTATCCAGCTACCAGGCAGAATTCCTTGAAGGTTTACCAGCCTCGTGTCCAAAAAAAAGTGGGTCAACGTAGTTTTGTTAACAGGGCTTCCAAGCTTTGGAACAATTTACCAGAGGAAGTGGTCACTATGCAAAACTTGCCAGCTTTTAAGACCGCTATAGTTGGGACCAAGTTTTATGAAAACATGTATATGTGTTAAAGAGTCATCAAATCTGGATGTTCTTTGTTTTGTGTTGTATTAGTATTTAGTTACTTTTTGCCACTTGAAGTGTGTTTATGTTTCTTGTATTATGCGACAAGCCGTATGGCTTACTCCTTTATTGAATAAAATAAATAAATAAATAGCCGACACGGCGATTCTTCATCGACACGTAGAGTTAGTTAGTCATCAAGAGTATTCGAAATCCCGTGGGCGGCACGATCCGTGGAGAATTTTATTGTAAATTAGTAGCCTACGACTTTGACCTTTTAGCTTCAGGCCTTGCCTACTCGGGGCTCTCCACGATATCGCTCTGTTAAGTTCAGGGGACCCTGCCAAGCTGGAAATGGTTAATTCGATCAGTGACAGATCCACTACAAATTGCTGACAATGTTATGGCTGTTTACACAAAGATCTTTCCACTCCGGCTAGGGAGACCGGCGAAGGACACATAACACCAACTCTCTCGAGAGGGGCTAGAGGTTCGTAAGTAAAAGTGGGAACTGAATGAAACCGAGGATGGACAATCACTGGCTCCCTTTTTCCCCTTTAACAATTTTCACTTGTCCGGGTGGGGGGTTGCAACTTAATATTAAGGACTTCCCATGTGTGAACATGGAACAGGGGGCCCTTCCGTGCCCCAAGATGTCCCTGGCGTTCGAGGACCCTTGCCATGAAAGACTTTTGCCAGCAAGTATTTCAGTTTTATTTAGTTGTTTCCTGTTACAAAAAAAGGTTAACTCGCAATGAGGGTAGCTAAGAGACTTTTTAGTGTTATTTTTCTAATATTCTTATTGTTATTTTGTTTGTCACTCTAGGATTTTTGTTATTACCTCGGTTATTACTATTATTTTTCTCCGTCCATTTATTCAGCCTTTTTTCAATTTTTGTTTACTTCTTTAATGGTTCCTTGTACGTGCATTTGTCAAGACTCCAGTGTCTAAACTTGTTCTTAAACCGTGCGGATAGTTCAGCTTATAGAAGAGCAGAGCTATTATAAAATGCTAAAGAAACTAAATTAAATGTTTTTATTTTGTATGTGTTGTTTATGTACTTTATATATATGTTTATTTTATGTTTACTTCTTTAACTTTCCAGTGACAAACGAACATTCACGAAAAGAAGAATACTAATCCCTCTTACAAAAGTGGAAACGATCAACTGAACAAGCAAAAAATATTCAAAATCAAACTACATCGAACACATATTCTATTACGCTAAACAAGACGGTTTTTAGTGGAGTGTTCCTTGGAACAAACTACTCTTGCGAGCGGTCTAGCAGCTTTCGGTTTTCGGTTTTCACCATATTTTGTGGAGCTCATAACTCGTGAACCAGTGCAAGTATCAAGTTCAAACTTGGTACACTTGTGGGTATTGGGGTCTAGTTATGCCTTTTGGGGGTCCCACCCCCCCACATCCACCCGGTTGAGGGGCAAATGGGCCCAGATTGCCCAGTGAATAATGTTCATAACTTGACCAGAGTTGGACATAAGACGATGGAATTCCTTGTACATGTAGACCCTAGGGCTGGGAAATTACTTTTAAAGTTGCACTTCCCCCACGCATCACGTTCATGGGCAAATGGGCCCAGATTGCCCAGGAGTAAAGTTCGTTACCCGTGACAGGAATCAACAGGTATCAAGTTGAAACTTGGTAGGTTTGTGAGTATTGGGGTCTCTTTTTCATTTTTGCGGGTCCCAAACCCCACCCCCTCTTGGTTCAGGGGCAATTGGGCCAAGATTGCCCATTTCTTAATGACTTCAACTTGACAATAACTGGAGATAAGGCGATGAAATTCCTTTGTGCTTTTGGATCATAGGGTTGGGAATTTATATGTGGAGTTGAACCACCCCCTGGCCCCTACAATCCCCGTTCATGGACAAGTGGGCCCAATTTGCCCATGAGTCAAGTTTTTGGCCCGTGAGTGGAATCAAACTCTAAGCTGGTATAGTCGAGGATATTTAGGTCTAGATATGCAACTGATGCCCCCCCCCACCCTTCCGTTCATGGGTAACTGGGCCCAGATTTTTCATGAGTTACGTTCGTCTATGACAGGTCTCAAGTTCAACTCTGGTATATTTGGGGAGATATATCTATGAATGAGGATTTTGGTGTAGCAGCAAAAAATAAGACGACGCGACGTATCTAAAATTAACAGCTGGAAACTTTACGGTGTTGCCATATGATCGATGATATGCTGTTCTTAATGAATTGTGGCAAAGGGGGTATTAGGCTGCTACGATTTCGTTATTGCACTTGTTTTATTACCTTGCTAATGGAAAAGAGGTTTTAAAGCGCCGGACTGGCTGGCAGACCATCCAGATTCAGTGTTCTGATTCTCTCATTCTCTGATCCACTGTTAGAACTCATGCTGTTCTTGCAAGATCTTTGACATTTCTTTGGATTTATACTTGCGGTTTGTTTAAATTTAAAGCTTTTAAAGTGGGATGATTACAAATTAGGTTATTTCAATACTTGTTTGGTTATTGGGGATGTGAAATGTCTTGGTTTCAACGGTGCTTGTATATAAAATATGATAAACATTTTACTTTCACACTCCACGTCTGAGCGCTTGCGCACTTGTTTAATTTGAGAGACCCCTCGGACATCAAGACCTGGTAAGTAGGGGTCACACTGCCATCGTCAAAACACCTCCATTACCACTCCATCACTGTCTTCACCACTCCCCACAAGATGGAAGGGGCAGGTTCCATTAGGAGCAAGGGGCGGGGCCGCTTTAGGGCCCGAGCCACGCCCTTTCTGTGCCCTCAGGTGATATATGAAGACACATAGCAGGATTTGTCCAGTTACCCAAGAGGGCAAGGAAGCGGAAGAATGCAGATAGATCTGGCTATTTGCAAACGAGACGGACTGGGATTTCTACGACTTCCCCAAGGGTCTCATGAATCTTCAAGCATTGGGAGGACACTCAGCCGACTGAAGAGATTTTTGAAACAAACTCCTGTAGATCATTAGGCCCGTGATCCCTCAAAGAATCTGTGGCTCGAAAATAGTTGTTTCCGCGGTCGTTTGTGGCTCAGAAGTGCGTTTCCCCGACCAACAAGGTTTCTGTGGCTCGACCTCGCTGTCGACAGTCGAGGTGCTTTTCGATATGAATCAAATTTGGACGCAAAATTCAAATTTTGCGGCAAATCAAAGTCCAAATAACAAAATTGGCTACTTTATCAAGCAGATAAACATAAAACTGAGGACCTTCCTATCATAGAATGGTAAAGGCTGGTAATGGTAAAGGCCCGATTCTTAATTCCTTCCATGATCACAATAAATCTATTAGGCTACTGAATAATAAGGAAGTTAGTAGCTTATTTCTGACCCGCAATTTTCAAAAGCGGAGTATGTAAAACAAAATAAAGAAATGAAATAAAACACAACAAAGACAAAATATAATATAGTCTACAAGGGTGCGGTTCCCAAAATCACCACGATCTTTTTGCCCACTCTCACAATGCCTACGCTCAGAATGCCCACGATCAAAATGCCCACGGTTCAAAATGCCCACGATCAAAATGACCACGATTAAAACGCCCACGGCTCAAAATGCCCACGACTCAAAATGCCCACGACTCAAACGAATTCAGCAACGAAATTTCCACGTGTGACGACTGCGTCTTTATCCTGGAACTGCTCAGTTAGCATGTGGCTATGGCATAACTTTGGCAAATAAAGCAGTTGCTTTGCATACTTAAAATAGCACTTTCTCATCTTTTGCAACTCCTTCTTCCGTAAAACATGCGCGACACCACAGTGAAATAAAACTGAAGGACAAGCGAACAAAATTAAAAATTATATTATTTCCATAGTCTGTAAATAAATATTATAATGTTTCATGCCTGAACTCGTGGTTGAACTTACTTGAACTGATGGTGACCCACCGGATCCCCTACCCAGGCTAAAAAAAACAAGAGAGGAAAGGCTTGTGCCAAGCAGAATCTGGATGTTCTATTGGGCTAAGACTAGTTAGTCCAGGAATTGATACATACTTTAACAAAGCATTCTTCTTCGCCCTTTACTTACAGTCATTTTTTCACCCTGCCTGGAAGCGGCGAACTTCCACCTAGGGCATCAACTTCGGAATGGGCCTCGGCTATGGGCCTCGGTTATGGGCCGAGGGGGTAAATGTAGATTTTATAATGAGTAAATAACTATTGTTAAAAAAAAGTTATACTTCAGAAAACAAAGCTATATTACGATAGAGACGATTGATGCATACTTTTTATACATTAGGCACAACGCTTATATTATGCCATTTGTAATGGGTGAGTGAAAGTTGTGCACTCCCGCACAGGATACGGTTGTGCCCTTCCTGGGAGCGTTATATATGAATGAATGAATGAATGAAATGAATTTATTCCCAATAAAGCCCAAGGGCCATGGCGGGAAACATAACACAATAACAAAAACAAAATATCACACACTCCGAAAACAAACCAAAAATCAACTTCTATAAAAATAGTTCGCGGTGTGTCATAGCTATTAACTTCAGGAATATACCCAGCCTTCGGAGGTCACCAAAACACTTACTTCCCATACTTGAAACCAAATCCCTTTCCTCCCAAACCCCTTTCTTGTTTGTTTAAGGATTGGTAAAATTAAAATAAATAGAATTGAAAAATGTAATTGAAAACCTAATCTGTTGGGATATCTAGCCCGGTACTAAAAGGTAACTTGTTCCCCAGGGAACCTCGGGCACAAAAAATGACCCATCCAAATGTTTTCCCCGTTTTCCCCGCCTGAGGAGGCAAAATCCGGTAACAGACGGGAAATTTGACAACCAGATTTCAGCTTCAAATTCAAATAACACACGATCTCCCTGTTCCAAGCGGCGAAGACTGGACATCAAAGGTTCGTCCATTCCCCTGAATATTATATATCCCCGGAGACCTTCTTCAGAAGCAGGTCAAAAATAGAAAGTACTCCCGAGAAAGTTTCCCGAAAAAGCTCAGCCAGTTCTCTGTCAGCTTTAGGATTAGACTATCGGGCTATGTAGATAATGTTCTTGGTCATGTCGTCACGACAGGAGATTATTTGTTTCAAATGCGTCTTACACGGAAATAGGTACAATCAAGAACACCTACCATGCGGAAAGGTCCAAGGAAGTCTGTTCTGTGTATTGGGTTATTATCTCCTACCAAAAGCAGCATAGAAAACATAGAAAATCTGCATTTTTTTTTCAAATACAAAATCTAATAAACAGGTTAATGGCCAATGCAGAGATAATTTAATATTTTTAAAAGTTGATAGAAATATTATTATAATAAATGGTATTTGGAGAGAGTATATTGGCTGTATACAGCCAACATACTCTCTATCTAGCGACCATACGATTATAAAGGAATCCGATCAGACTTTTTTGCTAATATCTGGCCACCACATTATATATAATGAATAGCGGGCTTACGGTACGGATCCATCCAGAAGGAATGGTAATGTTCTTTAACTGTTACTTGAGGCTTGCGATGGAGTGTTTAATGAGACTTTTAGACTAGGGGGTATTTTTGTTTTTTTAACGACGCTAGTGTATACATAGATTTTTTATTGCGACGACCCTTAGTCTTTTTCGGCGTTTCATTAATTCGTTACTTAAAGAAGAATGCTGTGGAGCGTAACAGAAAGAGCATTTTGCCAAGAAAACCAAACAACACCTGCGATGGGGCTCCTAGCTGGGTTTTGGACTTTGATTAAAGAAACCAACATTTTGATCAGTAAATCTCAGCAGAACTCTTCTAAACGCAGCACTAGATTCTTCTTCTTCCCCAATACTGAGACAAAAAATTTTCCTCTAACATATCAGGATCAAGGATCCCGCTTAGAACCACCTTCGTTTAAACAGTTCGCTCAAAGCGACGGGACAATTTCACAGAACTCAAACCACTTAAGCGAAACGGAGTATTCAAACTATAAGCCGTAGGCTATTTACCAGCACAGACAAACTGTTTGCTCTCTCCAATCGAGTTAGTATATCCATCGCCGTGCTCGAATTCAGCGCTATTTTCTGCCGACACGTGAACGAAAACACGGGATCAAAGATAACAAGGCCAAAGGCTTCGACGAAATCCAAGGGCCTCGACAAAAGGGTGTGGGCTGCAAAGGTGTGAATGGGACCACGAAGAAAGGGGCGTCATTTGGAGAGAGGGGGGGGAAGCTGTCTCCCTGTTTTTCCAAGGGGTCCCCGAGTTACCGATGAAAAAACACTGCAAAACTAGTTGACGTGGCGCAGAATCGAGCAATGTATATCCTATTTACACAAGCAAATTTTTGTCAAATTTGTATTCGTCAATATATCGTTTACTTTTCGTTTTAATGTTGTTAAACGCTTAACTATTTCCGGTCTCACCAATGTAAGATATACGTTAAAGAATTCGAGGGGGGGCTCAGGACGACGCCGATGCCTCTTAAGTTTCCGAGAAATGACGCCTCTGTACGAAGGTTTCACCTCCCAAAGCCTCAAACATTAAAGGAACAACGCAAGCTCACGATCCGAGTAGACAACGTCCCTAATCAGCACGTTCGACTGGTCTTCAACTGGTCTTCAGGGAGGAGGTACAGACAAAAAATCAACTGATATTTCAAGGGGTAATCCTAAGATTGTTGAATCAAAGTATCTTCTGGGTGAACCATATTTGAACCAAATGACAAATAAAGTCTAACTGTTTTTCTGATTTTACGAAAAACCGACTGTTGAAAGAAAAAATCGACTTTAGCGAAAAACCGACTATTTTACAGAAAAATCGACTGTTTCCAAGAAAAAAGTCGATTGTTTTTACGAAAAATCTCGGCCGTAGGCTGCAGCAGCAACTTTTGATCATGTAGTTCCTCCCCCAGGGCGGGGCCAAAAATACCTGTCACTTTCACAGGTGACTCCTCCCTCAAGGCGGAGATTTTATCTCCAGTAGCCAATCCCCGGCCTCCTTGGACTTGGTTAGGTCAAAAATCGTCGCCGAGGTCATCTCACTGAGAGTTCCGCTGACCTCCTGCTGAAGAACGTGACAAAAAGGCTCAGTTTCCCGATGCGTCTGCGTTGTGTTGCGACTATTCATGCGATTCTGTCGTACATTGGTAAATGAAAACAAAATACTGTCGCTTACAACGTAGCAGTGTGAATCAAGGGTAGGAGTACTGGGGATTTTTTTGAGCCTTATTTTTTAGGTTCTTTGACAGCTTTATTTTCAGGTTTAGCCGCTAACCTCTCCGGAAGAACTATACTGCTATGAAAATTGCTAATTCTTCTTTAGTTGACTTGGCTGTACCTTCTAATATCTGTATTTGATAAAAATTTTGGATCCTTATTACGATTTTGCTTAATAACTAAAATTATTACGGGATTATTTTTAGCTATACATTACACGGCAGGTAGCTTTTTCTAGAGTTGCTCACATTTGTCGAGACGTTGGATGACTTCTTCGATCTTTACATGCGAATAGAGCATCTTTCTTTTAATCTGCATCTATATTCACGTAGGTCGGGGAGTCACAATGGCGGGTATAAACAAGCACATAAAGAACTGCTTACCTTGAGGGGAATGTTGCCCATGCGATGTCCAACTAGGTTCAAACTTTGAAGAGTGTACCGGAATCCATTGAAGGAATCCTCCGGATTGAATGAAAGCTCGTTGTCGTTGAAGCTGAGAGTTTTAAGATAATCAAAATTATCAAACATCTTATCCGGTAGGTGAGTGAGGTTATTAAATCCCAAGTCCAACTTCGTCAGGGACGTTTCCAATCCCCTAAAAGCCTTGGGAGCTAGGACACCGATGTAGCAGTCTCGTAGGGATATCTCTTTGATTTTTGCCTCCTTGAAAGCATCATCGTCAATTGCTTTAATTGGGTTTCCTTGGAGCGAAGTCTTGTTCAAAGTTCCGAAGTTTTGGAAGGAGAACCCAATGAGTTTGTTAATATAATTATAGTCCAGAATCAGAGTATCGACCGAGAGCTGACCCTGGAAGAAAACGTCGAAGGTCTCCTGAATCTTGTTCCTCGCCAAGTTCACCGTACTCAGCTTCTTCAGTTGGGATAAAGGCGTGAACGGGATTTTGTTTAACAAATTATCGGCCAGATTAATGTGCATCAAACTTTGGGGGCCGTTAGCAAACGCTTGGTCAACGACGGAGAGGATGTTGTTGCCGCGAAGGTCAAGTTTCTCAAGGCGCTGCATGTCACGGAAGATGTCCTGGGGAATGGATGTGAGGGAGTTTTCAGCAAGGGTGAGAGACTGGAGGGTTGATTCGATGCCTCGGAAGTCTTCACGGAAGACTTCGGTGATTTCGTTGCCTAAAAAACAACAACAATCTAATCAAGAAGGCAAATTAGATGTCGGTTTAATAACGTTGAACCCAGCCAAAAATGTCTTTCTCAATACAGCAATACAGCTGACGAATCCGTTTTTGTATATTATATGAATATATGACTTTAAGTCAGCTTGGGCTCAAGGAACATTTATCCACGAAGTACGGAACTTTCACTAAGCAATACAGCTGACGAATCCGTTTTTGTATATTATATGAATATATGACTTTAAGTCAGCTTGGGCTCAAGGAATATTTATAATGTCTTTCTCGTTTCTCATTTAGTGTTCTTTTTTGTCTTTTCGTTATATACTCTGCTATTTCTTTTTTGTTAGAAGTGGGCAGCTATAAATTATTATTATTATATCTCGATGCTTTACAAGCTGAGGAATCAGATCGATTGATGGACAAATGTTTTTATTCACCAAAAACCTGTCGTGGCTTTCGCGATATTTGTTTGGTAACGTCACATAACTAAAAAGAAAACACAGAACTATCAGGTCAATACCTTCATTTTTATTAGGTTAAAAAATAAGGCATAAAACTCTTCGCAAACCTCTGGTACGCCGATTTGGTTGGTTACAATTTTCGACCGCAGTAGCTATCTTGCCAGGGAGCCTTTTTGCCAGTGTTTCAGAAGGGAAAATACTTCTATGGATTGAGCGATTCAAAGATTTGATATCAAACTCCATGCAGAGTTCCAGCCTTCGTTCAAATGGGCAGATCCAGAAGAAGTTACGCCTTTAATTTCTTCTTTAAACCAAGAATGTCAAATAAAAGGGATATAATGTCGAAGGCTGAACTAATCCGACAACGACCCCAAGGAGCACAAGGAGGTAGGCACACTTGGTTGGCTGCAATTTTTTTTCAGCTTTCAATTTTCGACGGTAGTAGCTTAGCTACCTTGCGCGGGAGCCTTTTTGCCAGTTCTTCAGAAGGGAAAATACTTCTAAGGAGTGGGCGATTCAAAGATCTGATATCAAACTCCATGCAGAGTTTCAGCCTTCGTTCAAATGGGCAGATCCAGAAGAAGTTACGCCTTTAAGTTCTTCTTTAAACCAAGAATGTCATATAAAAAGGACATAATGTCGAAGGCTGAACTAATCCGACAGCGACCCCAAGGAGGTAAGCACAATTGGTTGGCTGCAATTTTTTTCAGCTTTCAATCTTCGAGCGTAGTAGCTTAGCTACCTTGCGCGGGAGCCTTTTTGCCAGTTCTTCAGAAGGGAAAATACTTCTAAGGAGTGGGCGATTCAAAGATCCGATATCAAACTCCATGCAGAGTTTCAGCCTTCGTTCAAATGGGCAGTTTCGCTTTCAGTTCTTCCTTAAACTAAGAATGTCAAACAAAAAGGACATAATAGTTGCGTTTTTGTTCGACTTTTCACTCGCCTTTTCGATGGCTTTTTACTTTTTTTGCGTTTTCGTAAAATGGTCCTAAGCACTTTTTGACAATTTCCCGTTTTTGTCAAAAAGGCAAACGCCGACTTTCGCCTTTTCCCTCGGCTTTTTGCAAAAAGGGTACCGTAGGTGACCAAGTTGCGCTCTCCTTTTGGCTTTTTGCCTCGTGACTTTTGTGACTTTACCCAAAAATCCAATAAAAGATGGATTTGACTCACAGTGATAATCAGTATTTGGAGACTGTGTCAGATTTTAAAGATTAAAAATTTGCAGTACAAATAAAATACAAGTGAAATGGTATTTGTCAAAATTGCGTTTTTATCCAAGAAAAGCGAAAAGTCCTTAGTAGTAACGGCGATTTACAAAAACGCGAGAATGTTAAAAAAAAAGGCCTGAAAAAGGCTAAAAGCTAAATCCGAAAAGGGAAAGGCAAAAGCCGAAGAAAAACGCAACTAATGTCAAAGGCTGAACTGATCCGACAGCGACCCCAAGGAGGTAAGAACCTTTTCAACCGAGTAGTAACCTTGCGAGGAAGCCTTTTCGCCAGCATTTCAGAAGTGAAAATACTTCTACGGATTGGAAGATTCAAAGATTTGAAATCAAACTACAAGCACAGTTTCAGCCTACATTCAAAAGAGCAGATCCAGGAAAAGTTCCGACTTTCAGTTCTGCTTTAAAGTTTAACCGAAAAGGGCTAGGATAGGACAATCTAGCTACCCATCACTTATTCACTTAAATTGGCTTGAAGACCCGCTGAAAATGAGTTACTTCGTTGTTCCGCTATTCACGAATAATTGATTTTCAAATAGTGGAATTTCCGTGTGATTTGTGGTGCCTCTATGCGCTTGTATTTTTGCTGTATGCCTTACGAGAAAGATTTATAAAAGAAATGTGTTCAGGCACTAAGGAATCTTCACCGATCTCACCACTGCCCACTGAAAAGCTGCATTTGTGTTGAGATTAAAATTTCCCGCGTCATAGTAGAATTTACGCTGTGGGGACGGCCGGAGATATTCTGAGCCTCATAACCAGAGCAGATAGTGGAAAATCAAAAAATCCCTTTGCAGAATCCAAATAATTCAGTGTATCCAATTAAATGACACACAAAGGAGTTGGCTTTTCAGTTCTAAAACCAAGAATGTTAAACTAATAGGATATAATGTCGAAGGCTTAACTAAATCTGACAGCGCCCTCCCCCCGTAGGGAAAAAAGGTACCCGGATTCCCGTAAAGGTGTCCGGAATTTTGGAACAGCATTCCGGGCACGGAAAACGTAACGGAAATCCCGGCTGGGGGGTTTATTTCCCGGAATTCCGCGTTAAACTGCGGAATTCCAGGAAACAAGACTCCCTAGGCGGGAATTCCGTTGCGTTTTCCGTGCCCGGAATGTTGTTCCAAAATTCCGGACACCTTTACGGGAATCCGGGTACCTTTTTTCCCTACGGGCCAGCCTCCCAGTAGAAACTGAATGTGGCTGTCACCTCCTCCTCACCCTGCCAAATATCAGAAAGTGTCAATGAGCTTGAAATTCCAGTTCATTCCCAATTTCCCTCCAAGTTCAATTCTGATACGTCCCTAAGATTTCTTAGCTGCTCAAAATTTCAGTCTGTTGATTACACGGTTCGGAGTAAAATAGTTTGAAATGAGAATTAAAATTGTCGATCGATATGTGACCTGGTTTGTCACCCTATTAGTAAACATGGTGTTTGTCTTTTCCGCAGTGAGGTCGGGAAGTTTCTTAATTAGAGCAGATCAATTAATTCGAAACTATACGAGTGTGTGTGCTGTATACAGGGTTGGATGATCACAGACATTTGCGTTCAGAATAGTTAGCTTAGAAGGTTTTCTTATTTTATATTGCATACTCCTCGTTGCATTTTTGTTATCCACTGTTGCTTTTACTAAGATCTTAAGAAGACATACAGAAAATTTTGCGTAACGTAATGGACCAAGGCCGCATCCAGGGGGGTTAGGGGGTTCGACCCCCCCCCCCCCCCCCGAAACCAACAAATTTAATCGTTTTTTGTAGGCTATCTGTGTCTTCTTGTGTCTTTTTTTGTACTTTTTGGTCCGACCCGCGGGCAACCCCCCCCCCCCCGAAGTAAATACCTGGATACGGGCCTGGTATGGACCCCCAGTGTTGTTGGCCATTTGACTTTTCTGATGGCGCAACAACTTTCGCTTAAATAAAGAAGATGAAATTTCGATCTTAGTCGATAGATTTAGCGATTTCACCGACTACAAATAATAGACAATTTCAAGCAAACCTTATTTGGAAGCAACTAGTAGTTCTATTACTTGCAACAGTCGGTACATACAGGTTACCCCCTAGGTAAGGTAGCTAAGTTAGTGAAAGATAGGCTAAGAGATCAAGCGATTCAGAGGTGGCATGGGGGCGTATCAGAGCACCACTCTCTGAAGTTGTATGGTATGGCTAAAGAGACATGGGGAGAAGAATTATATTTCAAGTTGGGATTGGGGGGGGGCAGAATTGAGGTGGATGGTGAGTCTTAGGGCGGACGCTCTTCCAGTGGGGATGCGGAGAAAGTATATTGGTCGAGAGAGGAAAGGTACTGGTCCTTATTTTTGTCCGATGTGAGGTGTTGAGGGGGAGGATGCGGTACATTTGATGTGTTATTGCGAGGAGTTGAAAGGATTAAGAAAGGAAGTCTTTGGCCGGGAGGTTTGGGATGAAAGGGAATTGACTTCGATCATGGGAAGTAAGTGTTTTGGTGATCTCCGAAGGCTGGGTAGATTCCTGAAGGTAGCTATGACCCACCGCGAACTATTTTTATAGAACTTGATTTTTGGTTTGTTTTGGAATGTATGTTTTTTGTTATTGTTTCATGTTTCCCGCCATGGCCCTTGGGCTTTTTTGGGATTAAATTCATTCATTCATTCATAGAAGTCTGCATAGAGCGCGGCCGAGCTTCATTTGGCAAAAATAAAGAGGTGAAATTAGAAACAGAACAGCACTACTGACTTTCCACGCTACCACGTAGTTTCGAATTCGCCGCGTCATTTGTGTCAAATGTACTCTACGCTCTTTGCGGACTACTGTAGGCGTTTTTCCGTGCTCCAACAAACAGGTTGTGGGTTGATTGGACATTTTTTTGGACATTTGATTGATAGGACATTTTTTTTACTAGTTTTTTTTTGTCGTGCGTTTATTTCGCTACCGAAAGTTCACTGTACTTTTTTCTTTCTTTTTTCTTTCTTTCTGTGTACTGCATTATTTCCTTGTTAAAATTTCATCCTATCGTGTTTCCTGTACGGGTTGTAAGAATAAAACAATCCTTCACGTTAACGAAAAAACACCAATAAATCTGAATGCTACTTTTTCGAGAAATCGACGGACCTCTGTTGGATCCCAGGGAATTCGAAATAAGTTTGAACCTTACGATAACTTTAGAAGCGGTAGAGATATTTTCTTCAAACTTTGTATGAAGGTCCATTGGGTCAAAGTACGGGTGAAGTTTGTAGGCGAGCCCTGTAGCCCCATACTTAGCGGTGGGGAGGGGTTTCAAATTAAGGGACGAGAAGAAATGTTTTTAAAAGCCAATATGATAGTCGATATATAGGGGTAAGGAGACATGCTGAAAGTTATTAACTTGAATCCTCGCCTGGTTTAAGTATAAATCTCTATCATTCTGTTCGTGGATTTAGTAGATTTCCAGACAGACCAGATTTACTAATCTCTCCACTGAGGTAACTGTTCCTTCTCCGGCAGGGGGGGTGGGGGGCAAATATATTGCAAATCCAAATAACAATAGATTTCAGCTATTATTGTTCAACAGAAAATCCCAAGACCTTCAATCAGTTCCAATATTCAGGACCCCATGTATCTCCCCTCCTCCTCGTAATCGACGCATTTACATTGGATTATTTTTTTATTCCTACCCTTAACCACTAACCACCGAATTGTGAGGGGATGAGCAGTGGCACAAATTAACTCACTGCGAGTTTTCATATATGGGACCTTCTTCCAAACCTGGTAGTTAATTCTCTTGTGAGTTCACCTAGCGAGGAGTCGACAGTGATGGCAGAGAGTCAAGCGGCTTTAAAGGACCCCTCTTGCTTATTCTGCTTTTTATAATATATCTAGCTCCCATACAGAATTATAAGCTTCTAAAATACCCACCTTTCTCCATTGTTTCGTTGTTTCGCCCGTCACACAACGAAACGTTTGCCGGAATCACCAACGTCTGCTGACAACTCTTTCACACATAATGATCTGAGAAGCTTTTGTTTATTACTTCTTTTATTTGCTTAGTTTTCACACTTTTGAACCACGGCGCGATCAGTTTTCAAATGTTTTACGCCCACCAGCAGCCGCGTCGGAGAGCAGGAAGGCTGGACATAGTCGACAGGCGCTAACAAGAAAATCGCTAATTTCAGAAGGAAAGTAAAGGTATTTTCGAAAATGTTTTTTTCTGATCCATTTCATAGGGAAAATATTATTTCTAGTAAGAGTTGTGCTTTAAGAGGCTAGCTACAGGGATCAAATGTCAACCTCCAGAATGTAAGCAGTGGCGACTTCAACAGGCAACCCATCCGTGCCATTAGAAAGTCCGATTTAAGGTAAGAGCCTACAATCCTTCGAAACTATTACCTGTTAAATCCAGGACTTTCAGCTTCTGTAAATCCTTCAAGGACTTTTGCGGGATCTTCTGCAATAAGTTCTGCTGGAGGTTCAGTTCCCAGAGGGATCGCTGCAGACCGTTCCAAGCATCTTCGGGGATCTCCGTCATGTAGTTCTGGCATATTGAAACTTTATATGCGCCTAGAATGAAGAAAAAAGGGATTGAAAGTGGAAAATCTGAACATTCTTCCGGTTCTAAAGACTCTACAGAGCTTAAAATTTTACTGAAAAGCAAGCTTATTTTTATATTTTGGATTTGAATACAAAGAATAATTTTGACTCTGCTAAGGGATTTTTTTACTTTTTCAAATTGGGCTCTAGTAGCCTAATGATGTTCGGAATATGCACTGCTGACCCGACCAGACATGATGAAGTTCATCCCGAAGCGGAGAATTTGAATTTCGACAAAAGCGTGTATTTCAATCGCTAATGAAGAGAAGCTTAATAGGATGTTCCATTCCAAACTGTAAGGTCACTCCTGAAATATTTAAAGCATAGAGGTAGAAGCAAATAGAGGTAGCACAAATCCGAAAGAAAAAGTTCATTCGATGAACATCGACTATGCAAAATAACGGTGCAACGAAGTAACGCATTTTATTCGGGTCTTTAAATGAATAAATGTGTTTCAGTGAATAAGTGTTTTAGACTGTCGTATCTCAGACCTATTCGGTTAACTTTAAAGGACACCTGAATGAAGAGTACCAAGTATCATCCCTATCTGTATGAATTCCGTTAACATTGCCTGCAGAAAACCCAATCAAAACACGAAATAGTGTTTCCAAGCTATGATTTTTGCTCCATTTTGCATCTGTCCTTATTTGAGTACTGAACAATTTTAGAAATGAACAAATGTCTCCAATCAACCCTTCTTCTGGATTTTTTTTTAACCAGTTAAGCCCAAACGTATATCTAGAATAAATTCCAATACGATCCGGCCAGCGCTGTACAAGATTTGAATGAATTGCGCTTTTTGTCCTGGAGTCTGCATGTGCAAACCTCCAAAAATGAACATCCCTATTTTGAAAACGTCACGCTCAGGAGAAGAATGCTCTCCGTCGCCATGTCTGTAAATGCATTCTTCATGGTGTGTTAAAGTATGGTTTCGTTGTTCAGGTGTCCTTTCAAGACAGCCCCAAAATGCGTTCTGCTTGAAACTAAATCTGCCTCTGTTTGGTTATACACACATGAAAGCAGGGCCGTATCCAGGGGGAGGTAGGAGGATCAAACCCCCTACCCCCGACACATACGAAAATTATCGTTTTGTATAGGCTGAAACTTCTGCTATGTGTCCCCCCCGCGAAATAAATTCCTGGATACGGACCTGCATGCAAGTCACCTCCCGTCACTCTGTCCCGTCGTTCCGCGATGCCAGGATGTCCTAATTCCCCCACAAACCTTCACTTCTTTCATAAGCAACCGAGCAAAAAAGAGCTAAGGGTTCAATAACAGTTTGTGCTTTAACCTTAATTAAATCATATGTTTGCACAGAGTGATGTGTATGAATATTTGCTAGGCTTCAATGTCATCATATTCTTCGGGTCGTTCATAGATAGGCGACAGCCAGTTCCATTTATACTCGAGTGATTTTCTGGAGAAATTTAGTTTTGTTTTGTTTCTTTCTTTTTTCCTTTTCGATGCTCCGTATATCCTTTTTATGATGTTTTTTATGGGTTGTAAAATCATTTATTATTTATTAATTTCAGAGCAAAATAACACGTGGGAGTAGCGCCAAGACTTGACAAAATTGACACACACTCTGATAGCAGCGATAGCACCAACAGCGACAGAGAAAGTTCCTACAGAAACTCATTCGGTCGTTCACCAGAGCGGGCTCCAGTAACTTCATATTCTGAACACTGCAAAAAATGTTACGCCCGCCATTGTTTCTATGGTGTCTGCAAACCGCACCTTTGCTGTACTAGAAATTTATAACCCGGCAAGTTTGTCTCGATTAAATACCGCAAGCGTAGTGGGCGGCGCTACGAGTATTGCCCGTTTGCAAAGCGTGGAAAGCATAGGACTTGGCGAACAAAGTTCCCAAGCAGAGCAAAATAGTACTAGAGAGTAGCGCCAAAATTTACAAAAAGTGACACACACTCGAATAGCAGCGACATTAGCACCACTAGCGATAGTGAATGTCCCTACTGAGACTCAATCAGTCGTGCACCAGCGCTGGCTCCAATAGCTTCATATTGTGAACACGGCAAACAAGAAAATAAAACCTTCCCTTTTTCCTCCATGGGTGCAGATCTCGTCTTAGCTTTACCAGGAATTTCTAAACACGGAAGTTTGTCTCGGTTTCGATGCCGCAAGCGTCGCGGGCGGCACTTTGGGTATGGCCCATTTACAAAGCATGGGTCTTGACGCTACTCCCTAGTGTTATTTTGCTCTGTTCGCAAACCACTACAAAATGCCAGTCAGTAACGGGTTGCAGGAACAGAGAATTCGCTCGAGGCAAATTACCGTACCCACATATTTCTCAGCCCCATGTCACGTTGTAGTAGATATTTACTGGACGATGGAACTTTTACAAGGGACCTTTACGGTGACAAATAAACCATAAAGCAATTTTTTGCCTTTATAAGTCCAAGATTCCAATGTCAGAGTCAAATAGACCGTTCAGAGTCATCGCCACAAAAATATCTAACTATAACGTGACACGGTGATGGGAACTGTTTATATAAACTATTTGATTGGACGAACCAGAACGGTAAACTGCCTATACAAAAAAAAATCCCAAACCTGTTCCGTGGAATCTGTTAGGCTCCAAACGACGTAACTCATTCCGCTTCATCCGAAATGTATGAATCTTCGTCATATTAATCGTCTTCGGTAAATCAGCCATGGGGATATCCTCGCAAATAACCACCCCCAAATCCGGCCCCGCGCTTGAACAGCGACAAAGGGGGTTGAAGGGACATGGGGGGTACCGGCTCTCATCTGCGCCGGCTAGATACGCCCATGTCATTAACATTAAAGATAGGACGAGTATTGTATAACTTAGCCGCTCGATGTGAAAGCTCTCTAGTGCCATGGTCTAAAAGAGAAAGAAGGTCTATTTTAGTTTTGGATGGCTTCTAGTCACTCGGCTACACGATCAGGTTCTTACAAACTGGTGGCGACCGGATGTCAACTTGAACCGGGACCAGAGCAAAATAACACTAGGGAGTAGCGCCGAGACCTATGCTTTCCATGCTTCAGGAATGGGCCTTATCCGTAGTGCCGCCCACTACGCTAGGGACATTCAAAGCGAGACAAACTCGCGGGTTCGAAAATTTCTAAAGATGCGGTCTGCACAGATCAACAAAACAGGGGAGGCTGTATCTTTTTTTTGCTGTTTTCATAGTTTGAATTTATCGGAGCCAGCACTGGAGTGCGACTGATTGATTTTCAGTAGGGACGTTCTTTATCAATACTGGTGCTAGTGTCGCTGTTATTTGAGTTTGTGTCACTTTTTTCAAGTCTTGGGGCTACTCCCTAGTGTTAGTTTGCTCTAATTGGGACTGATCCCGTACCGGTACTGCCTTCCAGTAGATCTAGGTGCTTCATAGTCTGCGTTCAAGCCAGAGCAAAATAACACTAGGGCCGCCCACTATGCTTGTGGCATTTAAAGCGAGACAAACTTGCGGGTTTTAGACATTTCTAGTAAGGCTAAGATCTGGTCTGCACACAACGACGGAACAGAGGAGGTTGTATCTTTTCTTGGCTGTGTTCAGAATTTCGAGTTATTGGAGCCAGCGCTGGTCCATGACCGATTGAGTTTCAGTAGGGACGTTGACTATCGCTAATGGTGCTAGTGTCGCTGCTATACGAGTGTGTGTCACTTCTTTGAAGTCTTGGCACTACTCCCTAGTGTTATTTTGCTCTGATCAGAGCAAAATAACACTAGATGGTTTCTAGATATTTTCTTCCAGTTTTCTAGTTGAGTTCCCGTTCGGTTTTCAGCAGTTGCGACGAACTCAGGTAAAATTTTACGATTTAAACTGGACCCCGTTTCCAAAGCTTCTGACCAGAGTATGTCTCCTTTCTTGAAGGGACTGTAGGTTTAACAAGCCAAATGTTTCGATGGGAACCCAAACGGGAATATTTGTTGATTTTTTAATACAGATAATCAGGTCTTGCATACGTTCAGTCTTTGCCGAAACCGTACACATTTGACACCATTCTAACAGACCAATGACACTGAACAACAGCTACTAAGTCATGCTTTCCTGCTAAAGGCTTATCAAACAATCAGGCTCATTCGAAAAAATCCAGTTTTGACGATTCCGACCGGACTATCTATCCTAGGCGAGAATAAATAGTATGTCGTGATTCACCGTGTTTTTTTGGGGGTAGCCTACACCTAGCTTTTCCAACCAATTTTTATCGACATCACAACTTTATTTTACGGCTTCGAAATTTCCAATTTTTGCCGGATTCCGGTCAAACAACTTATCCGGCAAGAAAATAAAGCTCATATTTGGATTCAACATGTATTCCTACTTAAGATCGACTTAAAAAAAAAACTTGTACATGATTCACGGTCAACGCATTGACCCTTACGGGAATAAATCGAGGCAGTTTAAAATCATTCGCCCCCCCTCACACCAATCCACGTGTTTTTCAGCAATTATCCACCCACTGACCTTTACTTCCTTCGATCAACAATACCCTTTTTCAAATTAACCACCCATGACCCAATTTTCTACAGATGAACAATTTACACTCCAAGGAACTCCCTCGTAAAACAGCGGGGTCGGAAACATAGAGTTGACAAGCCTCTCTGACTTTTATTGGGGAAAGATTTTAATTCCCGGATAATCCAGCGAAGGAGCGCCCGGTGGGTAAAAGAAAGGGATGAACAGATGGAATGTCTGACTTTTTGGTTTGAATGTATCAACAGGGGAGACAGAACAACAAGTATAGATAGGTAATCGCTCAGAGATTTCCAGGTTCTACTGTGCAGTGGTTCGTATTGGAGTGACCCACAATAGGCTCATTCAATTTAATGCTAGTTAAGGCAAGGTAGAATTTTGTGTGCCAAGCATGACAGTGGCAGACACAAATGACACTTAGTTAACAATCTGATTTATCTAGATGGCCAAAAAAAGCTATCAAGTTATAAAAAATGATGAGCCTAAGTTTATTAAAAATGATATATCCAGGCTACTGTTTTCTATTGTCATTAATTCAGAAGATATCTCACACCACAACATATAGCTTATACACAGATAGCCTAAAAATATGACTAAAGACAAAAACAAAGAGAAGAAAATGTAGGCGGAAGGCAAGAAGCCACCAACAATAAAAGGAACATTAGAGCCTCAATCAAAATCAAGATAGTCCGAACAATACATAGTGGTTTAAAATTTCGATGTTCAGGGCAGCACCAATAGGCTCCTCTACTTCGAACATATTCAAATCTGCTCACAACATCTTGCCCTGCCTGTCTACGACATTCTTAGCCTTTTCTTGAATCCACAATCCGTTTAGTCAAATTCAGGTCAAAACCTTGTATCACGGTGTTTTAAGTGTAGTAAATGTTTAATTGATTCAGGTATGTGTTTTGAGTGTTTTCGTTCGTGCCTTTTACTTTTTTTTAAGTACTGAGGTGTATTCAAGACGCTGATCATAAACAAATAAATACAGTTCTTTTCGTATGTCATTGATTAGTACGACTTTTTGTTCAGACTTGTAGGTTGCCTAAACCTATTTGTTATTTAATAGTCCAGGTCACAAGAGAAGGTAAACAAAATGTTTCGATTAGGTCTTTTTATAATGTATAAATGTTTAACTGATTCAGGTATGTGTTCTGAGTGTTTTCGTTCGTGCCTTTTACTGTTTTTTTACTTTTCTTTTAAATTACTATAGTGTACCCAAGAAGCGGATCATAAACAAATAAATGCAGTTCTTTGAATCAGAATCAGAATCATTTTATTTTTCCCAATATTCGTTAAAATAGCCTGGGATATCAAAACGTTAAACGAAAGCAAGAAATAAACACATTATAAGCACTATTGGTTCTTTCCGTATGTCACTGATTAATACGACTTTTTGTTTAGATTTGTAGGACTTTGCCTAAACCTATTTGTTATTTAGGCCAGTTCACATCGTATTATGTGGTGAAATCAGGGCCATATCCAGGAATTTATTTCGGGGGGTGTTTTGTCCACGGGTCGGACCAAAAAGTACAAAAAATACATAGATCAGATGTTAAAACCAGCAAAAAAATATTACTTTCGTGGGTTTCGGGGGGTGTTCGAACCCCCTAACACCCCCCTGGATACGGCCTTGGGTGAAATCATCACTTTTTCGACAACAAAAGGGAGCATCTCATTTCATTGGTAGCTCTCCTAGGCAAGTTCATTGTATGAAAACCTATCTCATTTTCATCTTTCCCAAAGCGTTTCGAGCGTACAAACTCTTCTAGACCAGCCACTACACACAGCCTAGCATTCCGTAATTGCCGCTATCCAACACCATAATCAAACTTTCATATTACTCCTGGCGACCCAGCACGATCTTTTGACCTGTGATGTTTTTCTCGAGAACCTAGCCCAGGGGAACTGAAGATTTTCAGAACTAGACGAAAGACACAGAGTTAGGCAAAAGCTGGTTTCTTCAAGTTGGCCTGGTTTCTTCTGCCCATGCTCGGTCATGGTCAGCTTTGCAAGTTGTGTACAACGCGGGTTTTCGGAAATTTTTCCGGTTGGCTAGGCGATGCAGTGTCAGTGGTGCAATGGTTGAAAAAAGAGTTGCTACCCTGAAGGAGCTGCGCCGCAAAGCTAATGTTGCTATGTTTTGCCGCTTATAAGATTCTGATAATGATTTGGTGGCATTTGCTGCCCTACCCATCTTTTATGCGCTACGCGTATGGAAGGGTATCCTCCTGGATATCTTTTGCATGGGGTAGAGTTCTTTTGTATTTTTGTTCAGTGCCTGTTCTAGTGTATCTTTTCTTTTTGTTGTTGGTATGGTCTTATGGACTGAAATAAAGTAGTAATAATAAAAAATAAAAAAGGGGTTAGAGAAAATTAGAAGAAAAAAATCTTTTTTTTTCGGTCATCCCTAGTTCACTTATGGAATTATACTCTTCAACAATCACCGCCTTTCGCCATTGTTTTGTTCAGTACGTACGACCTTTTAGCACTTCTACGGCCGAGGCGAGATTTTGCCAGTCACGGAGCGCAAATTAAAAATTTTGTTTTTCATTGACCATCAGGTCAATCTTGTGTTCCCAACTTTCCTAAACCACGGTGCGCACAGTTTTCAAATATTTTGCGTCCAGGCGCCGCAAGCGGGAAGGCTGGTTAGATTCGACAAGCGTTAACAAGAAAATCGCTAATTCCGCGTGGCAAGTATTGGTCTTTTCGAAAAAAGATTACTTCTGTACTATTTCATCGTGAAAAGACAAGTTCCACTTAGAGCTTTAAAATAGACGAAGATGGCTTCCCAGCGAAAATTACATTATTCGCAGTAGACAGTTTTTCAGTGAATGAACTTATTCTTTCGGATTTGTGGTACCGCTATGTGCTTGTCCCTCTACGCTTTGGTTATTGGGGATGTACACGGGGGGTACAAAAAATCATCTATAAGTGTCCGATTCCTTGCAAGACATCTCTTAACATCATTTTCCTAATTTCTACAGGCGTTACTTTTCCGAGCTTAGCCTCTATAACCCTGGAAATGCAGGCCTTCGCTGAAATTCAAATTATCCGCGTCCGGGTGATTTTGCGTTGTCGTATAATCAGCTCACACTCTCGACGTTAGTACTAAGGCCGCGGGGGAAAAAATACAAAATCCCTTAGATGAGTCAAAATATTTCAATGCATTCATATATAATGCAAAAATAAGCAGCCTTTTCAGTTAAACTTTAATGATCGTCACGGAAACTGAAGTGTGCGCGTTTCATGTTGAAATCGTTTTGCCGGTTTTGGCAGTATATTTCTCTGGTAATACTAGAAGGATCGTCAGTCATCAGTCTATAATACAGTAGAGGTATGAATGCTTATGTGAATGTTTGTTGACTGTGAACGTGAACTATGCCATTTTCATGCTCTTGTTGTGACTAAAGTTAACTACCAGTTAGCCGAAGCTGGTAATTAAAGCAGAAATATAAAAATGCTATTTCTGCAAGAGATACAGTGCTTACCATCCCTACAGCCTTTCTGATTCTTCCAACACACGAAAAAGACAAGAAAACAACAAGAAAATTTAAAGAGACACGCCAGGTTTCAGTTTGGCCTTATTACAATTCAGCGCTCCAAGTGGAGTAAAGTCCGGTCTTCACCTCCCGGAACTTCCGGAATCTGGGCTTCCAGATTCTTCTTTGACTTCTTCTGTAAATTGCATCTGGAAGATGAACCGGTCCGAAAGTACATCAAAATAATCCGGAAAGAAGGGGCTTTTGAACTTACAGATTTCCGGAATTTTCAAGTATCGCAGAAGAAACTCAGAAAAAATCACGGAGAATCTGGGAACCCAGATTCCGGAAGGTGAAGACCCGACTTAACAGTCTCCTATTTCCCCAGGCTCAACACTTGTATAGACATAGTAAAAAGTCGGTTCCATAGAATGGCGGACTTTCACTTTCTGCTGCTGAGACCTGTGTAAAATCTCAATTACCCGGGACGCAAATGACAGGTTTTCCACTACTAACCTATGGATCTATTTCTTAATGTCTGGTCCAAGTGCTGACGGTGAGGCTAACAGAAACTAGTCCTCTTGGAACCGGGGAGAGGGAAAAGAAAATTCCGTAAAAAACAAGCTAACTAATCCAATTTTCTTTTAAACAAGAAAATAAAGAGTAAAGCAGTAACTATCGTCGTGAAAAAAATTACCAGTTATATAACATTATTCTATCTTCTCTATTTGCGGGCGTATACCTCGTAGGGATGGACTTTCGGCTTCTCTGCGGTTTATTTCTTGAACCCCAACAGCAACACTGCAGAAAAAGGCAAACATACTTGAGTTTTGGCGTCGCGATTGCTTTGGAAAGGTAAACAGAAAGTTTATGTAGCATCTTTAAGGGCCTCTGAAAACACCTGAATAAGAATTTTGGATCTTCACTCTACCATTTGGCACAAAACTGCACTGTTCACATTTAAGTAACTTTTCAAATGAGCATACCTCAACTGTACTATACTGTTGTTGGTAACAAATAATAACAATTATCCAGTAACGAAATCGTGATTTTCAGATCATAGGCTGTTTTCGGGAAATGACAACGTTAAAGGACACCTGAATGAAGAGTACCAAGTATCATCCTTATCTGTATGACTTCCGTTAACGGGGACCCGTCTTTTCGCCCACCCGTCGATTCGCCCACCCGTCATAATGCCCAAAAATTACGTCACATCCCCCACTTTTTCCGACAGTTCGCCTAACCGTCACAAGACCCAAAATATCCGTCGATTCGCCCACCCGCTGATTCGCCCACCCGTCAATTCGCCCACCCGTCGATTCGCCCACCCGTCGATTCGCCCACCCGTCGATTCGCCCACCGTCGATTCGCCCAACCTCGGTTTCAAGAAGCGTCGATTCACCCACTTCTGAAATCCGTCGATTCGCCCACCCGTCATAAGACCCAAAAAATCCGTCACAACCCCCACTTTTTACGCCAGCTCGCTTACCCGTCACAAGACCCACAAAATCCGTCACAACCCCCACTTTTTACGCCGCCCACCCGTCATAATACCCAAAAAATCCGTCACAACCCCCACTTTTTACGCCAGCTCGCTTACCCGTCACAAGACCCAAAAAATCCGTCACAACCCCCACGTTTTAAGACAGATCGCCCACCCGTCATAAGACCCAAAAAATCCGTCACAACCCCCACTTTATACAACAGCGCGCTTACCCGTCATAAGGCCCAACAATTCCGTCACAACCCCCACTTTTTCCGTCGATTCGCCCACTTCTCAAAATCGACCTCTGATCCAGCGCGGCTCTTATCATTGAACGCGGTAAAAGAAAGCGACTGGGTCGCAGGGGAGTAATTAGGAAGGATACGATACCGTCCGATTTAAATAAGGGTGAAAACTAGTTAATATAGCTCGAGCCAGATTGATCAGAAGCATTATGTCAGACATCGGTGATGATAACGAAAGAGGAAATAAAGAGGATGAATGCAAGAGTAAAGTTTCCGAAAAAAGAGCTACCTTTTTTAGGTACAAGTGTACCGAAAGAGGTGGGCTACATATTGCGATTATGTGGTACGTCAAAAGAATTATGATGCCACAAGATCAATCAAGTCGCAGTAGAGTGTAAGCGGTTCCCTATTATATCTTCCCCAAACTTCTCCTGCAATTAAGCTCAGTTTCGTCTCAATACCGCACACAACAATGCAGAACACATGCATAATAATGCTTATTAATTATAGTATTCAGTATATTCCCAACATTTGCAAAATCGTCATAGGTAATATCCAAAGTGTTATATAGAGAAGTTTTCTTGGGATCCCAAAACGTAGGTGGAGGGATATGTATGACTTCGTTAAAGTTGCCCGTCTGTCTGTCCGTTTGTCAGCACGATAACTTTCGAAGGGGTAGGATATTTTCTTCAAACTTGGTATGAGGATGGGCTGAGTCAAAGTACAGGTCAAGTTCGTAGATGAGTCCTGTAGCCCCATATTTGGGGGTGGGGGAGGGGTTTCAGTTAAAGGACGAAACAAATGTTTATAAAAGTAAATAAGATAGTCGATCTAGGGGTAAGGTAATCCATATCTGAAACTTGTTTTCTCGCCGGACAATTAGGTCGTCCGGAATCCGGCCAAAACTGGAAAATTTGTTAAAAGTAAAACTTTTATTTGAACCATGCATTTTCCGGAAATGTCGTCCCACTGTAACACCTCCCGCAATGAGCTTTTCATCAATTCCACACGCAGTCTGGCGATCTACTTGTGATACTTTTTGCGCTTCTGTGAGACTGGATATTAACAGTTACAATATGAATAAGCTGATGTGAGATTCCAGTTTTTTTATTGCTTGATTAAAGCTTTGTTCTACGGCCAAGTAACTGGCTGAACAATTAACACTCATTTTCGTGGCGTAGAATAACGATAAGTAATATATTGTTAAAGTTTGAGCAGAATCGATTAGAGTGCAGAGATAGGGGCAAGAAAACCTTAAACTAACAAGCAAAAATCGGTCTATCAAATATATTTCTCGGGTGGGTCACAAATCACCACGATACCCACGGTTTAAATGCCCACGGTTAAAAATGCCATAATTCAGGTTGTAGACCATGAAATCAAAATTGTCAGAAATGTCAACGGTCCAAAATGCCCACAGTTTAAAATGCTCTCAGGGAAGACAAAAATCGTCAAAAGTTTCAATGGAAGATTATCGCCATTCTGATACTCGGTCCGCTCCTTTTGTGTCACATTCATCACTAGCTCCAGTTTACTACGGCCTGAACACCTCAAACTGTACAACCATGGGCATTCTGAACCGTGGGCATTTTGAGCCGTGTGCATTTTGAGTCGTGGGCATTGTGATCGCGGGCATTATAAGTGTCAGCCCATTTTTCATGCTGGACCGATTCAGCTAAAGTCAGGCACAGCCCGAAACTACAGCAATAACACATAAATCCGGTAAAAACTTGAGTGAAAATTTTGACTTATCAATGTCGTCGGCCAGCTTTTCTGTAAAAGCTTGTAAAGATACCGACCAATTAGTACAATCGTCTTCCGATTCGTCTGACAAGGGCCATTGATCAGGAAGCATAACATTGATCATAATATCCCTTGAGCTTCAGGATTCCAGCTATATTAGTTTCATAAGTATCATCCTCTGGGATCCCGTCGGAACCATTGGTCATGTCTGCCGACCAATAGTATTGGGGAGCACCAATCAAATTTTAATCGGATTAAAAATAGTAAAGTTTCTTATAAGGCTTAAAAGCTGAGTGATTAAATTCACATTTGTATATCCGTATTTCCAACACGTAGCCTACCGCTGTCGGTACATGTTGTACCTCAAAATACGGTAGCCCCTTCATCTGATGTTTTACTCTCGCATTCATCCTCTCCATTCCATCTTTCATTATCAGAACCGAGGTCTTTTATAATGCTTCTGATCATTCTGGCTCAAGCTGTATTGACTTCACCCTTATTTAAATCGGACGGTATCGTATCCTTGTTAATTGCTCCCCTGCGACTCGGTCACTTTCTTTGCTGCGTTCAATGACAACTGGATCAGAGGTCGATTTTGAGAAGTGGGCGAATCGACGGAAAAAGTGGGGGTTGTGACGGATTCTTTGGGTCTTATGACGGGTAAGTGTGCTGCCGTATTAAGTGGGGGTTGTGACGGATTTGTTGGGTCTTATGACGGGTGGGCGATCCGTCGTAAAAAGTGGGGGTTGTGACGGATTTTTTGGGTCTTGTGACGGGTAAGCGAGCTGGCGTAAAAAGTGGGGGTTGTGACGGATTTTGTGGGTATTATGACGGATGGGCGGCGTAAAAAGTGGGGGTTGTGACGGATTTTTTGGGTCTTGTGACGGGTAAGCGAGCTGGCGTAAAAAGTGGGGGTTGTGACGGATTTGTTGGGTCTTGTGACGGGTGGGCGAATCGACGGGTGGGCGAATTGACGGGTGGGCGAATCAGCGGGTGGGCGAATCGACGGGTGGGTGAATCGACGGATTTTTGGATTGGGCGTATTGACGGGTGGGTGAATCGACGGGTGGGGGTAGTGACAGCGACCCCCGTTAACATTGCCTGCAGAAAACCCAATCCAAATACGAAATAGGGTTTCCAAGCTATGATTTTTGCTCAATTTTGCATCTGTCCTTATTTCAGTACCGAACAATTTTAGAAATGAACAAATGTCTCCAATCAACCCTTCTTCTGGAATACTTTTTAACCAGTTAAGCCCAAACGCATATCTAGAAGAAATTTCAATACGATCCGGCCAGCGCTGTACAATAGAAAAAGTGCCAAAAAGTTTTATGTGCATAAGGAAACAATTGCAAAGGGCTGGGATTTCTGAAGCTTATAATTCCATAGGAATGCTAGGGATAACAGTGAAGAATAACTAAGAGGACTCCTATAAAGGAGAAGTTTTAGTGTGAGAAGAAGCATATACATGACCACCATTCTCTCATGAGCACCATTCTCCTATTTCAACTTTACCAAGGGAGCCGAACTGTCAGAAGTTTCATAACAGATAGCGCATAACACTTTCATGATACACCTTTTCACTTAGAAATAAAGTGTTATGACCAATTAAGTTTACACTATTTCGTGCCTAGATCTCTAACAACACCTTCAATTGGTAAAAATACTAACGGGAACGAAAGAAACATAACAGATAACATCCCAAAGTGTTATCTTTGGAAATTTTCGAGACATTTGGAAAAGTCATTTTCATATTGGATTCATCAGGCGAAGAATGACAATTGATGAGAGAGTTCTCTTATCAGAGAATGAGAGTTATACTCATGCAGAAATATACACTAATTAGGACAAGATCTACTGCCTGTTGGCCCCGGGGAACGGAACGCGGAAGATACAGTCTCAAAAAGGTATCCGGGATACACTGAGAGGTCGGAACGGAAGAAAGAACAGGAATCGAGTCTTCTAATGGGAAACTGAAAACGCAATATCTTGTAGCTAGCTGTTCATATGTATCTTTTTTTCATGTATGGTTCAAGAAGAGCTTGTATATATTCCGTTTTATGTTCTTTCCTTTTGGGGATCCCAGAACGTAATCGAAGGTCGAAGGGGTTGATATATATGTTCAAACGAGGAAATATGCTGTTCAAGCGAGGATGTTGTTCAATGAGGACTATAGTAGCCTATTCTATTCTACAATTACGACCTTTCATTCCGTAGACTCTGCGTGGCATAGTGGTCCTCGGCCGCGGTCTTTACGGATTACTCCGTCCCGCGGGATCTACGCAGTCGAAAGTCGTAACTGCTATAACAAGGGTATTTTTTCACGTAACAATATTTTACGCTGAACCAGGAGGACACAGAGACAAAAAAGGGAGACGTCAACCCCCGTGGGGGTGGTCCTTTTTTAGTCCCGAAACCCAATTGCAAAAGGGTGGTCTATCGCGGCAAATCGCCAGAACCCAATTGCAATAGGGTGGTCTATCGCGAAAAATAGGCAGAACCCAATCGAAATTGGGTGGTCTTCCACGGAAATCCACCAGAGCTAATTGAAACTGGGTGGTCTAATCGTCAAAAAATTCAGAATTTTTCTAAAAATTACCTTAAAATTCAATTTTTGAACAACTTTTCGAGAAAAATTAGCATAAGGATATTTGGTATTAGCATACCAAATATCCTCTCTGGGTGAATAATATAGCTCTACTCAGGTATTACACTATCCCAAAGAAACACACAAATCAAATCAGTCGTTTATTCAGGTCCAATCTTCAGGCAACAAAACGCAGCTAAACGCAAAACTATGGCTGCTCCGCTCGGGAACAAGGGCAAACACAAATACGAAAAAACTGAAACTCACATCACACAGTAGGCCTACACTGATGACGGTAACGTACGGTACTAAACGAGGGGTTGCTCACTCTCCGGCACCCGGTGTACACTGATTCCCGGCACCTCCCGGCACACCCCGGCACCTTCCGACTTTTGTCAGTTTTTAACCTCTCTAGAGTGAATTTTCCTAAATCAAGTAATATGGCGCTGTCTAGCGTCAAAAGAAAGTACTATAACCGATTAACTGCATCATAATAATCAACAACTATTCACCCTAGAGAGGTTAAAACTGACAAAATTGGGAAGGTGCCGGAAGGTACCATCCTATTTATTAGGCGGTGTTCCAAACTCACTAAGTTCAATAAAGGTGCATTAATTGGTGCATTAGTTATGTCAGATTATTTACAATAATTATAACATGAACAAATATCGTTTTGGCATCGATATTTATGTTTCGATATTCGATATCCATATTTGGTCCGATTTATCATTATCGATATCGAATATCGCCAAACACTATTCCCAGCCGCCTTATAACAAGTATTTTTCTCGTGTTAATACACAAGTAGTTTCATGAATCTCTAGGCCTTTACAGCAGTTTTTTGGCACTTGCAGCCTCTGGCTCAAGTGCCATATACCTATCGCAATTCCGTCTGTCTGTCTATCGGTCGGTCTGAGTTTTTTGTCACACTTCTTTGAGTTAGGGTACTTCCAGATGTGCTAGGACGATGAAACTTGGCAGGCTTATCAGGGGCCCAGGTTGCCCATTTTTCAATGTTTAACATAACTGGAGATAGGGCGATGAAATTCCTTGTACCTTTAGATCTTAGGGTTGGGAATATACATGTGGAGTTGAACCGCACCCTCCCACCCTCCACGTTCATCGGCAAGTTGGCCCAAGTTGCCCATGAGTCAAGTCTTTGACCCGTGACTGGAATCAAACTCTAAGCTGGGATACTTGAAGATATATAGGCCTAGATACGCATTTTGATGGGTCCCGACCCCCCCCCCCCCTCCCGTTCACGGTCAGCTGGTCCCGGATATCCCATGAGTTAAGTTCGTCTATAACAAGTCTTTCAGTTCAACTCTTGTATAGGCTACTTGTGAACATATATGTACAGACGTGGATTTTGATGTAACAGCAACAAATAAGACCACGCGACGTACTTCAATCCTTAATGAAAAGTTGGAAACTCGACGTTTTTTTCATATGACCGATGATATGCCATTCTTAATGAAGTTGTGACGAAGGGGGTATTAAGCTGCTATGATTTGGTTTATTGCACTTGTTATTACCTTGTTAATTAAAAGAGGTTTAAAGGGTCGGACTGGCTGGCAAGACATGATGTGTTCTTGCAAGTTCTTCAAGATCTCCTTGGATTTCTGCATGTGATGAGGTTTGTTTACATGAAAAGCTTTTAAAGTGGGATGATTTCAAATTAGGTTCTTTCAATACTTGTTTGGTTATTGGGGATGTGAAATGTCTTAGTTCTAACGATGTCTGTATTTAAGATGCGATAAACATCTTGCTTTAACACTCCACGTTTGAGCGCTTGCGCACTTGTTCCTTTTCAAAACACACCGTAAAGATTTTTCTTTTCTTCACATAAAATAGATTGAGCATTCGCTCTTGAGCTCCTAGTCGCTGTAGGCTAGTTACTCTTCAAGTTTTTATAATCACTTGTATCACTTCTCTTGATGAAAAAAGTTTATATTTTTTTTACACGTAGGCTACACTTTTATTTAATGCACCTTTATTAAACTTTGTTAGTTTGGAACACCGGCTATTAGATAGGATGGTACCTTCCGGCACTTCCCGGCACCGGCACCCGGTGTACACGGGTTTGGGGAGTGAGCAACCCCTCGGTACTAAAAGCTTAGTACACTTCGGTTTGGAAAGCTCCGCGAACTTGTGTCTAGGCTGTTTCCGCACACTATGCCAAACAATCTAAGAAAAATCAAATCACTTTTTATTCATATCCAATCATCAGGTAACAAAATTACGTAGGCCCGAAAAAACCGTAGGCCTGCACGGTTGCAGTCTGCATTCGCTAAAACTCACAGACGCAAAACTATGGCTGCTCAACTCAAGTACAAGGGCAAACAGAATATCGAACAAATTACACTCCCATCATGGATGCTGTCCTCTCCTACCATCATCGTACACGGATTATATCACCTACCATAAGCTAAGTACACCTCGGTCTGGAAAGCCCCACTAGTTTAGCGATCTGGGCTGAAATTCGCTACCCTTTTTAGAGCGCTTACGGCGATGCGCTGGTCCTGGAAAGCAACCAAATTTTCCTGGAAAGCAAACAGCGGAGTGGCTTTCCGTGAAATAATATTGACTTCCAAAAAAATCCACAGCATTGCAAGATGCTAGTATAGATTAGCATATGCGACTAATTACAAAATTATGGGTCTTTTTGGAAACTTGACAGAGGGCTGAGAACATGTCAGCAAGGAGTATAGGTTCGCTCTTAGAATGGCAGGAATAGATATTAGCTGGATATTAGGCTATAGGTGCTGCGGATACTTCGAAACTATGCTGTTGCCTTTGACTCGCATCAGTCTAAAAGCGCAGTCGTCAGTCGCAGGCACAGTCGACAAATATCAATAGAACGGAAAGGTCAGTAGCCTACACTAATATGGACTAGACCAAGTCTAAAGGTACATTTCAAATGTATACCAGGCTACATAGGCCAACCACTGAAATTCGACTAGGAAAGATAACTCCACTATTTCTTTTGGATTCCCAGGAATACTTTCTCGAGATCTGTAACGGTCAACTCAGACGGAAGCACTTCACCCGGATGTTCCGACAGATAGTGGTCAGATCCATGATAGGTCCAAAATTTCTTGCTGCAAATTAAACACCGAGTAGGCCTGTTGGTGGAAGGCTTTTTCCTTGTCGGGGTCATAGCTTTTTTGCTATAGTAGTTTTCCCTGTAGGGACACTTGCAATCGACGATACCGAAGAACTTCTTCGCGCCTGATCCTGATCCTAGCGGCCCAACTCCGGCTAAATTCAGAAAGAACTGGAAGCGCGTAGGCAAAGCGTGGCTCAGGCATCCGCAACTAGATAGAGCGCTCGATTTTCTTTCGAAAAAGTGGTCATACACATCTTGAAAAGGGTGGTCCCAAAAGTGATATTTGATCACTACCTTTTGTAAATGGGTGGTCCTAACTAACAATTAGCCCTATCCTGTTTGTAATTGGGTGGTCTGAATTCGCCCGATCCCTTTTGTTGGGTGGTGGTGTCTGTCCAGTTCTGAAATGGTCCCTTTTTTAGGCATGACGTCTCCCTTTTGTGTCTCTGTGTCCTCCTGCGCTGAACTTGTGTTTACACAAAACAAAACTACATATCACACGAAGAAGAAAGACCACCTGGTTCAGTTCACTAGCGGAAGATTTGAAATCTTCCAAACAAATTGGTGAAATTAGAAACAAGGCTACTGGGTGACCACGCTGTTTAGAATTTCACCGCATCATTTGTCTCAAACTGCGGCCGCGCTCTTTGCGTACTGCTCTGTCACGGCACCTAAGAGTTTGGTCAAATTGGGCTCAAAAACCAGCCTATTCGACAAACAACTGAAAATCCCCAGGGGACGTGAGATTTGATGGGCTTTGTGGCAGCTTCAGGGTAATGAGCAGATTGCAATTAGGGGTCAACTAGGGTTCCTGTTACATAATTATACACGCCGTTTCGCTCTCATTGATCTCCTGAATTTAAAACGACAACATTCAGAATTAGTTGTATCTTGTTTCTTTTCTTTTTTCTACTTTTGCAACCCAAAAAGCCAGGAAGTGAGTGTCATGAAGTGATAAACCCCTAGCCATTCAAGCGCCACCGCGCTACCTCAGCACTCAGAGTGAATGAATATTCTGGTAATTGATTGTTACACAGTGTATTTCAGAATAAAGTTAGCTTTCGTACAGAGAACATCTAAGGAAGTTAACGCATTGAAGTGATAAGCCCCTAGCCATTCAAGCGCCACTGCGCTACCTCAGCACTCAGAGTGAATGAATATTTTGGTAATTGATTGTTGTACAGTGTATTTCAGAATAAAGTTAGCTTTCGTTTTTCTTTTTTCTACTTTTGCAACCCAAAAAGCTACGAAATGAGTGTCATGAAGTGATAAACCCCTACCCATTCAAGCGCCACCGCTCTACCTCAGCACTCACAGTGAATAAATATTTTGGTAATTGATTGTTGCACAGTGTATTTCAGAATAAAGTTAGCTTTCATAGAAAGAACATCTAAGGAAGTTAACGCATAGAATTGATAAACCCCTGGCCATTCAAGCGCCACCGCGCTACCTCAGCACTCAGAGTGAATGAACGTTTTGGTAACTGATTGTTGTACAGTGTATTTCAGAATAAAGTTAGCTTTCGTAGTGAAAACATCTAAGGATGTTATCGCAAAGAGCCAAGTGTGACTGGGCTTTAAGCGGTCGAAAGTCGCAACTGCCATAACGAGGCTATTTTTAAAATAACTTCATTTGGATAATTTATTTTTGAAATTCAAGTGAGTACGTTTGCAAACTATCGGGTGTCGATACGTGCTTTAACGTAAGAGCGACGGCCAGAGAGTTTTCTCTATATCGCTCATCTATCACTAAGGAAGAAATAAAACTTCTGTGCCTTAATCATTGTGAACGAAAGCAAACTGGATAAACAGTCGAGCATGTCCTTTCCTGGGTTTCACAGCAAGAAGATAATGAGCATCGGAAAGGAAGGAAAAATCTCTTCTTCCCACTTTATTTTTTTCCGTTTTCTCATTTTCGCGTAGCAATTTATTGTACCAGATTGGACGTTTTCTGTTAAACACTGCCCTTAACGGAACTTTTCCGGACAGGTCTAGATACTGGTTCTGGGAGCAAGATAACGAAGAAAGGAATAAGAATTAGAAACAGATGAGAAAACATGATGATAATGAAAAAGCGCGAAAAAACGAAGAAATGAGAATCGTCAGTGAGAACAGAGGTGTTACGTATGTAAGTGATGGTAAAATGACCCCCTCCTCCAGATGTTCTTGGCCACTCGGTAAAAAAAAAATAATCGTCGGAACTGACGCGATTTTTCTTCCAAACAGTGGATTTTTTCTTAAAATCGTTCGATTTTTCTTTCAATTCAATTCATTCCAATTCCGTTTATTCACAATGGAGAGTATGTAGCCTTAGTGACGCAGCAAAAAAAAAATTACACTGAACTTGTGTGTTTACACATTAACAAAACTACAGATCACACGAAGAAGGAAGACCACTGGTGGTTCAGTTCACTAGCGGAAGATTTGAAATCTTCCAATCTTCGTCAATGATCAAAGCAGTCGAAAAAAAGAACAAGCCAGTCGCTAAAATAACCCCCCCCACCACCACCAAACGTTTTGGCTAAGAACGGCTCTGGGGGAGAAGTACACTTCTGAAGATGGGAAGCTGAGTAAATAAATACTATCAGTTTACTTCAGTTGGAGGACCAAGTATGTGGAGTCGGACGTACACTACTCAACTTCCGACACTGACTCTATCTGACTTATGACGACATTCATTCAAGGGAGAGCATTAGGATCTATCATGTCGTTCTTAAGTTGCAAAAAGTTTCCTAGGACCTACCGTGTCCTGTTTTCCAGCATAAGTTTTTTCTGTCACTATTTCACTCATTTTAGCTCCCGTAAAAGTTTTGCGACCATTTAATCACGCCAAGAACAATACACTGAGATCCATGTATTTGTAAAGTTTCTTAAAGTAGTGAATGAATGAATAAATAAGTTTGTTGCCCATCTTTGATACAATGTCACTGATGGAGATAAGAAAAGAAAAAAAAATAAAGAAGAAGGAACAATACACAAGATACAATTTTAACTTTGCAAGATATAATTCAATAAAAAAAAGAACAAATAAATAACCAATACCCTTTTTCTTTACTATTGTTTCATTTCTTGATAGAGGCTGTTTATATAGAGGGTCTAGGGACTCCAAAAACCGAGCACGACGCTCTAAAGCAGCCTGAATCAGATCTGTACAGATTCTGTAACCCCATGATTTCTTGTAACTCGTCGATTACGAGACCACAGCGGCAGCCCAAGCAGGAATTTTGCGTATTTGTTATAACTAGTTCAAATAGTTTTAACATCAGCTGCGTTGAAAAGTTTCCAGAAAGGTGCTAGTGCAAGTGTTTTGAGGCGTCAAGTGTTATCTGGGACGCACCTTCCGCAAATGTTGTCGGTCAGTCGGGAAAAACTGTGTCGGCGTGAAGCGCCTCGATTTTTCTTAAGGACAGTCGATTTTTAGTGGAGTGTTCCTTGGAACAATCCACTATTGCGAGCGCTGTAGCAGCTTTCGGCTTTCGGTTTCCGGTTTCCGGTTTTCACCGTATTTTGTGGAGCTCATAACTCGTGAACCAGTGCAAGTATCAAGTTCAAACTTGGTACACTTGTTGGTATTGGGGTCTAGTTGTGCCTTTTGGGGGTCCGACCCCCCACACCCACCTGGTTCAGGGGCAAATGGGCCCAGATTGCCCAGTGAATAATGTTCATAACTTGACCAGAGTTGGACATAAGACGATGAAATTCCTTGTACATGTAGACCCTAGGGCTGGGACATTACTTTTAAAGTTGCACCTCCCCCACCCATCACGTTCATGGGCAAATGGGCCCAGATTGCCCAGGAGTAAAGTTCGTTACCCGTGACAGGAATCAACAGGTATCAAGTTGAAACTTGGTAGGTTTGTGAGTATTGGGGTACCTTTTTCATTTTTGCGGGTCCCAAACCCCACCCCCACTTGGTTCAGGGGCAATTGGGCCCGGATTGCCCATTTTTCAATGATTTCAACTTGACAATAACTGGAGATAGGGCGATGAAATTCCTTTGTGCTTTTGGATCATAGGGTTGGGGATTTATATGTGGAGTTGAACCACCTCCTGGCCCCTACCCTCCCCGTTCATCGGCAAGTGGGCCCACTTTGCCCATGAGTCAAGTTTTTGGCCCGTGACTGGAATCAAACTCTAAGCTGGTATAGTCGAGGATATTTAGGTCTATATATGCAACTGATGCCCCCCCCCCCCCCACCCTCCCGTTCATGCGTAACTGGGCCCAGATTTTTCATGAGTTACGTTCGTCTATGACAGGTCTCAAGTTCAACTCTTGTATATTTGGGGAGATATATCTATGAATGAGGATTTTGGTGTATTGCAGCAAGAAATAAGACGACGCGACGTATCTTTAATGAACAGCTGGAAACTTTACGGTGTTGTCATATGATCGATGATATGCCGTTCTTAATGAATTGTGACAAAGGGGGTATTAGGCTGCTACGATTTGGTTATTGCACTTGTTTTATTACCTTGCTAATGGAAAAGAGGTTTAAAGGGTCGGACTGGCTGGCAGACCATTCAGATTCAGTGTTCTGATTCTCTGATCTAGTGTTAGAACTCATGCTGTTCTTGCAAGATCTTCAACATTTCTTTGGATTTATACTTGCGGTTTGTTTACATTTAAAGCTTTTAAAGTGGGATGATTGCAAACTTGTTTGGTTATTGGGGATATGAAATGTCTTGGTTTTAACGCTGTTTGAATATAAAATATGATAAACAATTTACTTTCACACTCCACGTCTGAGCGCTTGCGCACTTGTTCTTAGAAATGGTCGATTTTTCTTATAAATAGTCTTTTTTTTCTTAAAAACAGCCAATTTTATTTAAAAAAATATTATTTAAAAAAAAAGCAGCCGATTTTTTCTTAAAACCAGTCGGCAATTTCCCCCCCCCCAAACATATTGGCTAGAAGTGCCTCTGTCTCTAGTGTCTTGTATCTGATTACAATACGCTTCTCATAGTAAAAATTAAGAATATGAAAGAAGTCTCAACTTGACGAAAAGGACGCAGAGGAGAAGTACGAGAGGACGCAATTTTCCTCATCCAAATAACCCATTGTTCATCATCTAAAAAATTCAAGACGCTGCTGTATCCCGGGCTTCAAAATAACCTAAATTAAACAGAGCTACCACAAGGCTTAACTATGTTTCAAGCAAATGACAAATTGTTATTCAGAAATAGAGGAGAAATGGAGCAACGCATTTTCCTCGTTTTTTTGTTTTCAGTAAAATAAAGTTATTTGTAACCAGATTTAATCTTTCGGCCATTTCGGCGTCAATGAAATTTACTTTTTCCGTCCACATTTCGGGAGAATTTCCATCTACGTTATCTCTCAGTAGGCTATTATTTCCTCAGAAATGACAAGAATTTTTGTTTAAACAAATTTTTTATTGTTCACGATAGGAAACTCGAAACGAAAACCGGATTCATCCTTTCAATTACACTGGTGAAATCAGAACTTTTCTTTGCAATCCTTCCAAACTTCGAACTACTCAAAAGTTTCTGACTGTCCAAGCGATAACAGCCTACGATCAGATAAAACGTGATTTTGTCTCTATAAAGTTGAACGGCCATCATATTCCGACCATCCTTTGTTCCTGACTGCCATTCATAGCGGCTACAATACCGGAATACAGGCGATCCCTAAATATTCACTTCACTGGCGTCAGCGATAAAGACCACAGAAGAAATGAAAGTGTTCTTCTAAGGTAAGGCAACAACATCCCACTCAACACAGGAAGAAAAACCAGGGGAAATTAAAAAAAGCCGGTGTAATTTTTTCCGGTGTGATCTTTGAAGATGTAATCTTTTCCGCACGGAAGCGATGACGGTGCAGAAAATTCAGACAGGACTTCCAGTCCGCGATCACTACACCCTGATCGTCTGCCTGCAAATAATGGTTCTGGATAAAAAAAAAAAAAAAAAAAAAAAAAGCTGGTGAAGAGGTCGGTACTCAAGCGGCAAGCACAGATCTTCTTCACATGCAGATCAATCAACCTGTGGAACTCACTAACATCCTCCACTGTTACCTGCCAAACAACAAATAGTTTCAGAAAACGATTGGACAAGGAGTGGTCAGGAAAACTGTGGAGATTTGACTGGAAATCTGAACGAGATATCACCCATGAAGGCGTGTATTAGGAAAAATACTACTCGCCTGCAATTGCAAACTTGTAGGTATTTGCTGGTACGGTAAGGTAAAAAATTTACTGGAAAGGGTAAAAAAAAAAATCAAATGGCATAAAAGCGACGTACAAAACCTTACAAATTTACAACGGACCATGAAATTCCGATCACTCATTCCAGAAAGCCCCCCCCCCCACACTAGCAACCCATGATAATCGCCCTAAGCTAATCGGATACGTCAGCTGAATTTATTTAAGCGATATTTCGGCCCTTCTTTGAAAGGGTCCTCCTCAGGCTCAAAGTGCCTAAAAAAGATCAAAAGCAGTTTGTTGAGTGCGGCTGATATAACAGATGCACTGGGACATTAAATGAAAACTGACAACTAAAAATGTTGACACATCTAACAAAGGCAATGAACAGAAACCACTGACAGGCATGTGGAGCTTGGTCAGTAATTTGTTCTGAGAACCGTAGTCGTGACGTGTTTTAGACACAGAAAAATACGGCAACCAGCAAGACAGTTCAATTTAAAAAAAATCCTTTAATGCAACATTGTCAACATTGGAGTAGAAGATCGAATGGGGTAGGGGAGGTCGGGGTTGAACCGAACGTTTTTCGTTTTCGGCTAATAATTCAATTTCTGTAGATTTTGAACAAATTTTGAAGATTGGAAATGAAAGATAATGAGACTAGCGGGAAAAACTGTGTCGGCGTGAAGCGCCTCGATTTTTCTTAAGGACAGTCGATTTTTTTTAGAAATGGTCGATTTTTCTTATAAATAGTCTTTTTTTCTTAAAAACAGCCAATTTTATTTTAAAAAATATTATTTAAAAAAAAAGCAGCCGATTTTTCTTAAAACCATCGTCCGGTTCAGCCCCACCGGTGGGGTTGGTTCGGACGGGTGGTGTTTTGAACCGGACATGTTAAGATGAGCTCTGAATATGACCAAATAAGTGGTGCAACTAAGCACTAATCAAGTTTTTACTTATTGGAGAAGAGTTGCCACTTAACCGAAAATTTTAGGAAATTCGAACTCAAAGAAAGTCCTTGTTTAACTTGACTTTTTCCATCGGAAGCAATTAATTTAGAAAGCTTGGCTACAGCAGCTCTATCCTGCTTTCAGAACTGCGGAAAATGGTAAATATTTTTGATCTGGATAGAGCGGGGTTGAACCGGACCTCTAGAATAACGTCCGGTTCAACCCCCCCCCCCAACGTGTCCGGTTCAACCCCACAGAGATCATTTCTAAAAAAAATTATACCAAGAAAAAAAGGAAAGTAGCAGGAACCCCGCAATAGGCTAGTTAGATGAAAACAATGAACGCAAAAAACAACGAACTTCTTCTCTAACCGGAAATGAAAATGAAATTGTAAGTCCGATTTGTGCGATGAAAAAAACAAAGCCGCCTGGTTGGGAATCGGTTCGCAACTGAGAATTCAAATTTCGTCCCATGAGTCAGAACATTGTTGCCAGCCTCAGTTAATTATTTCACGATTTTATAACTCTGGGTCTGCCCACAATTGGAACTGTCCAGTTCAACCCGCGTACGGTTCAACCCCGACCTCCCTACGGTGGAGGTCAATGCCAATGCTTGAAGTTTTATCACAAGACAAGTAATACTTATCCTATATCCAAGCTTGGATCAAATCAAATCAAATCAAGTTTATTACTTTGCCATAAATATCCAGAAGAAAGAATAGCACTGGCATGTGAATCCTACAGGATGAATCTTTATTTTCTCCCAACTGAAATTTAAGGAGGGGCTGATGATTTTTCCGTTATTAAGAAATACAGTTCGATAGTGTTAGACCGGTCCTTGTCAACTGGTAATTACTTCCCAATTTTGCACCATTATCAATTCACGCCTTCTCCTGAGACCGGCTGTTCAACCCATTGTAAAACATTAAACAACAACTTCCGAAGAAAAAAGATGATGTCACATTACATAGTTGTTATAATGCTAAGGGGTGTGAAAAGGAGTTATTGTAGTGGGAGTATGGATCTTGGCTCCTGGATCTACTGTAAATTTTTCAGAGCCTTACGACAAGCCGTTACCGAGATACGTGAGTTGCTCAAAAGACCTAACCGCCACGAGAAAGAGCTAAGCGACAATTTCTTAGCGCAACAGCAACATACAAAAATGTGGTGAAAGACCTATACTGAGATACCTGAGTTGCTCAAAAGACCTAACCGCCACGAGAAAGAGCTAAGCGACAATTTCTTAGCGCAACAGCAACATACAAAAATGTGGTGAAAGACCTATGCTAAGTGCCATTTCGCTTCCACACGAACAAGTGACACCAAGAGAAGGACACAACTCTGTCCTCTGTAAAGAAAGATAGCTTTTCGAAACAAAATCATCAATACCTGTAAAAAACCTAAGCTTATTACTTTTCTTCGACATAAAAAAAATCAAGATCGTTTGAAAAAAATTTAAAACGTTTTTTCTTCTCCTGAACATTCTGAAAAATGTCGCTTGACCCCTCAATGCGCGTAACAGCGACGACATTTTTACAGCATTAAACAACATACGAAGGAAAAAGAAGTCGTCACTCACATCCTTATGGTTTCCGGTTCCTCGGGACACCTTTTGAGAACTGGCCGACGGGAACGGTACAAGGATACTTCGCCAACTACAGTCAAGACTCGGGAAATCCCTGGGGCTTCCGAAGGAAATTAGTAAAACTAAGCGCGCATGTTTATCATTCGCCGAATTTTACGAAAACCAGGAAATCGTGTGCCAAACCTCCAAATGGACGCAAGAAGCTCTAGAAAAGCTACGGCATGTGTTCTGAGATAGAGGTAGAGCTGATAGCGGTACAAGAGTGATCGAGGGTAAAGAGTAAAGAAGCAGACAAACCAAGGACAAAGGTTCCGATGGGGTTCCTGAGGGAGTGATAATCGGACCATCGAGTCTTATAGTCTTCACTAAATCCCATGCTCTACATCTTCTTTCTGTCTTCAGTTTCTGGTGTAGCCTCGGAATACCAGTGCTAGTAGAACACTCGTAGTATATTTGTCCAAAATGTTCTTCATCTATCGACGGTATATTTTTGTCGAAATTGAGATATCAGAAGTGCCTTTTCCTGTGTGTTCGGTAGAATTTCAGCAAAATCGGAGCAAACCGCTACCGAGATGCAGAATTTTTATTTTCTAGGACTTGACCTTCATCCTGGAGGTGAGTTTTTTTGCTGTTCCTGCAAAATTTAAAAAACTGTCGCTAGTAACGTTTTGGAGAGACAACGAGCGTGTTCCACCCTACTTACCGTGGTTACTACGCTAGTCACCGTAGTTACTACGCTTATTGGCGTCAAGGCTGAAACGATTTTTTCCTTTTTCGATCAAATATCCAGCCGCGAGCTCATCGGAACAATCACGTTACAGAGGTGCGTAGTTACTACGCTCTCGATCGTGGTAAGTCAAATAGTTACTATTTCGACAAGGCTGAAACGGTCAGCGTAGTAACTTTTGACGAAGTTGGAACGAAAATAGTAACTAAAAGTTACTATTGGCAGAAGGGTGGAACACGCTCACCGTCGCTATGTACAGACCACATTTATGTCTTAAGCCACTTTTACATTGACGCGTTGAGCCTTTCACACTGAGCTACGCATCCTCTGCGTCGCACTTGCGGCGTCGCAACGCAGGGCTTGCGCAAAAAAACGCTAGAACAGAACCAAGCTCTGTTCTTGCGTTGCGTCGACGCGTACGCATCAGATGTTTCAACGAAAAACTGAATTTTTTGAAGAAAAACTAGAGAAAAACCTACGGATGATGAAGAAGAACATCACTATTAATGAAAGAAACGAAACTTCAACACAAGAAACCAAAAAAGGAAAACGTAAACACGAATCAAACGTGAAGGCTTCACGTGCATGGGTGAAAGAGAGGCCACGCAACCCAACGCAAGATAAACGCAACGCATCGCAACGACACGTCAATGTGAAAGCGGTTTTATCGTCGGATTTTGTTCGTTCCATAATAACTGTTTAATTCAGCGATCGTGCCATTTACAGGGTAATGTGACAAATCAATCTATTTATCTGTATACCGGCATCGAAAGCTGTACAAAAATTACGTATTTACAAGTATTTACAAAAATTTTCAGAGAGTTTGGAAGAGAAAGTCGGACCAAAAGTGAGCGTTCATGAAAGCTTATGAATGAAACAAAATTCAACTCAGCCTTTAATCAGCAATAAATTAATCAACAAATTAAACGCACAGCTCTGCCGTAAACGAAGTGCAAACACCATTGGACGTTTTTGACTAGCTGTCAACTCGGCGTCCTACTCTCTTTTTTGCTGTATGTGTTAAGTCGGGGTAGACGCTGTTTTCGTATTCCCCAGCCAGCCTTTTCTTTTTAACAGGAAGGCGAGCTGAACTGCTATGGGACCCAAATAACTTGGTCGAGATCGAAGTTGTTTCAAGCCCAATGTTTTCCTTTTTGGTGTCAGTTTAAAGAAACAGAAGACAGTTATAGAAGAATGACAAATGGAAACAGAGAACGAAAACAGCCGAGGTCTTTATGGACACGGCATTACTTTCGTTGGTTATGCAGATTAAACAAGATGCATTTTCAGAAATGACTCCCTAGATAGCTTAGCTGGCTTCACAAGACAAAGAAAAAAGAAGGAAAGAGACTGGCAAACATTTCGTACATCAACGTCTTACAATATCCCCACTCCCCTCCCACACTCACACGAAACCTAGAATCCACTGCCAACCAGTATTTTAACTTTAAAGTTTTAACTGAAAAGCAGACTTATTTTTGTGTCATTTGACTGAATGCACTGAATTTTTGGATTCTGCAAAGGGATTTTTTTATTTTCCACTATCTACTCTAGTTATGACATTCAAAATATCTGCGGCCGTCCTCACAGCGTAAATTCTACTATGACGCGGGAAATTTTAATCTCAACACAGACGCGGCTTTTCATTGGGCAGTGGTGAGATTGGTGAAGATTGCTTAGTGCCTGAACAATTAAAAATGATAAATCTTTCATGTTAAGCATACAACAAAAATACAAGCGCATAGAATACCACAAATCACATGGAAATTCCACTATTTGAAAATTGGTTATTCGTGAATAGCGGAACAACGAAGTAACGCATTTAGCGGGTCTTCAAGCCAATTTAATTGAATAAGGGATGGGTAAATATATTGTCCTATCCTAGCCCTTTTCGGTTAAACTTTAACGTTTCTTTTAATATTTAGCCTACAGGCCAATTTCATACAGAGATACCTTATCCCTCATCCAAACCACCATGACAGACATACTCCACCACGACCACCAGGTCGTATTTGTTTAACTTGAATACTGACCACAGGTTCGTTTGAGCCTGAAAAGAACCCTTCTAGAAGGGCCGAAATATAGCTAGAACAAATCTTTGCTGACCCACCCGTTTAGTACCACACGAGAAATTCGATCCCTCACCGTCTAACAGTATTCACTGACCTGTATTGTCTACACAGACACCAGAGCAAGATAGCAATAGGGAGTAGCGCCAAAATCTATGCTTTCCATGCAACTTACTCGCAGCGCCCCCCACTACGCTCGGGACCAGAGCAAAATAACACTACTGAGTAGCGCCAAGACATATGCTTTTCCATGTTTCGCAAACGGGCCATACCACTTCGCTTGCGGCATTTGAAGCTAGACAAACCTGCGGGTTTAGAAATTTCTAGTAAAGCTAATATGCGGTCTGCATACATCGAGGAAACAGGGGAGGCTGTATCTGTTCTTTGCTTGGTTCACAATATGAAGTTATCGGAGCCGGCGCTGGTGCACGACTGAATGAGTTTCAGAAAGGACGTTCTCTACCGCTAGTGCTGGTGTCGCTGCCATTCGATTGTGTGTCATTTTTGTCAAGTCTTGGCATTACTCCCTAGTGTTATTTTGCTCTGCTCGGGACATTCAAAGCGAGACGAACTTCGGGTTAGAAATTTTCTAGTAGGCAACAGCTAAGATTCGGTTTGCACACATCGAGAAAGCAGGAGAGGTTATATCTTTTTTTTTTGCTTTGTTCGGAATATGGAGTTATCGGAGCCAGCGATGGTGCACGACTGATTGAGTTTCAGTAGGGAAGTTCTCTATCGCCAGTGTCGCTGCTATTCGAGTGTATGTCACTTTTTTCAGTCTTGCCGCTACTCCCTAATGTAATTTTGCTCTGAGGGATATCTATACTATTATCCTACATCACTACACCCAGACTCCCCAACCGCTATCAGTTTGTCTGTTTATCCTAGATGCCCTCACGCCTGACAAGGCTTAGTCATAGTTATTTCGCACAGAGATACTTTGTGCTATCACCCCGACACCACTATGACAGCCAGACTTCATCATCACTATCAGCTTGTCTGTTAAAATACGACACTCTCTTGTCTGATAAAAATTTTAACGCGGGACCCCGAAGCCAAACATGAGACATGAGCTAATGCAAAGCGGAAGAGCCGACAGTGAAAACTAGGCTATTAAATTATGAAGTGAATACTTTTATGTCTGAATGTGAGTAAATTGAAAAGACACAAAAGAGAACATAAAAAGGACTGGGCAGAAGAAACGCAACAAACCATAGCAACTGCTTCGGCTTTTAAAGTTCAACTGAAAAGCCAACTGACTTGTGTGTCATTTAATTGGATACACTGAATTATTTGGATTCTGCAAAGGGATTTTTAGATTTTCCACTATCTGCTCTAGTTATTAGGCTCAGAGTATCTCCAGCCGTCCCCACAGCGTAAATTCTACTATGACGCGGGAAATTTTAATCTCAACACAAATGCGGCTTTTCAGTGGGCAGTGATGAGATTGGTGAAGATTGCTCAGTGCCTGAACAAAAAGAAATTGATAAACCTTTCTCGTAAGGCATAAACCAAAAATACAAGCGCATAGAGGCACCACGAATCACACGGAAATTCCACTATTTGAAAATCGACTATTCGTGAATAGCGGAACAACGAAGTAACTCATTTTCAGCGGGTCTTGAAGCCAATTTAAGTGAATAAGTAATGGGTAACTAGATTGGCCTATCCTAGCCCTTTTCGGTTAAACTTTAAAGTCTTTGATTCATGTAGGCCGAGAAGGTGGGAGACACCATCATTTTTTGATGGGTCGGATTTTTATGAACACGCTGTTACCTTTGTTTTCTTAAAAATCCTCAGGGTAGCCAACGTTACCACAAATTACTTGCACAGAATTCACTCTAGAAAGCAAGGTCACCAATGCTCATTAACTATTCATTGATCTCCCGTCGGAGGTCAAAAGAACTACTAAATCTTCGAGAAGATTGGGTGGCGTGTAAGAGGATTAAAACAACTAAGTATATCACCATCTCAACGTTTAGATATGTCAGGAGAGGGAATCATCGGCCAGTTTGACATTTTTGGTCTCGAAAGCTGAATATTGATTTAGCTCAACTTCAGAATCTTCAAGAAATTACTATCACTAATTTAGTAGAATTTACGGCCTTTGTTTACAGTGATCTAGGACTTACGAGAATTAACAAGAAAAAAAACAGAAAATAAAATACTAAAAGAAACCAATAATGCTAATAGTTATTTTGGTTTTTCTACACATTTGCCATATACCTGCTAAAATAGAAACATTTTGCTAGATCCACAGTCAAACTATGATCCCAGCCTCCCCATGTCGGATAGAGTCGTGGCTTCATCTTGGGTCTTGGGTGGGGGGGGGGGGTTAGACGTTGCAAGTGCTAGAATGCTTACGATTTAACTCCTCTAAAGGAGTCACATCGAAACTATCGGAGTTATATCGAAACATCGGAAAGGTGGAGAACTCTTAGTGTCCATATCGATCTGCCCGATGTCCTTGACCTATCCCGTCCATTTTCATTTCTGACATTCGAGCTTCCTAGACAATTTGTATCCACCCTCACAGCGCCACACCGGCTTTTGCGTTTACCATGTCTGGCTCTTTTCGAAGCTTATCGTACCCCCACTTACTGCTTTTAAGGCATACTGTTACAAGCGTTAAGTGTAAGTGTAAGTGTAAAACAAGCGTTATTATTATTATTATTATTATACCATATTTACCATACTTATTACGGTAGACAGAAACCAGCATGCTTTTTTAATATAGGCCAAAATTGCTTATCGAATTACTTTCAATCTGAATGCGAGTTCGTCACTTTAGGATGTCGTATTTGCTTGCTTGGTTTATATTACTTACTGGTTTATATACTTCAAATCGCATTTGCAAGTGCTTGTGTCGCTAGTGAAAAATTCCGGAAACAAGATTACATCGCCTACCAGACCCAGTGATTCTATTGTATTTGCTTTGGTGGCTTTTGGCGGTCTTCAGAAACCAGGGTCGATAGGTGAAGCAGGCTTCGGTAGTCTATTTGGGTGGTCTGCATTAGCAACACTGTTATATTGGGGAACCCGTCAGTTCGCTCACCCACCAGTTGACCCACACATCAGTTCGCCGACCGTCAGTTGGCTAGAGTATTCATCACTTCGCACATTTTTTCTCCGGCAGTTCACTCACCCGTCAGTTGACCCACCCATCAGTTCGTCGACCGGTCAGTTCACCTAAGAAACTGCATAAATTCGACCACTTTTTCCACAGTTCGTCTACCCGTCAGTTGACCCACCTGTCAGTTCGCTCAACCGTCAGTTCACCGGAAATCAAGATTTTCTAAGTAGACCTAATGACTGGCAGCTAAAACAAACAAGATCAAAGGTTTCGATGGGATCCCAAAAATGTAATATTTGATCCAGACAACTAGTTCTTGTCTTCGCCAGATCCATTCTTCGCCAGGCTAATCATCTGAGAAAACCAAGTTCAGATATAGGCCTCTGTATAAGCCATATCTATTTTGACGATAGGCTACTGATCGAAACTTCCTGCTTTACTTCTGCCAAATTTCCGGTTTCGGCCGAATACCAAGAGAACTACTTGTCCAGCAAAAAAAGATAGCTCAGAAACGAATTCAGCGTATCCCCTCATCCCTATAAAGAACATCTAATCAACTTCAAATAAAACTTTAACTTATAAAAAAAAAATCCGGTTTCAACCGGATTCCGGACGAACTATATGTCCGGGTAAAAAACGGTTTTCATAAACGGATTCAGCGTCTCTTCTTACCTTTAAATCTGCCATCTAATCAACTTCAAATAAATTTTGCTTTTAACAAATTTTCCGGTTTCGGACGGATTCCGGGCGAACTACTTGTCCGGCGAGAAAATGGTTTTCACCATCGTGTTCATCATGTCTCCTTACCCCTGAATCGAACATTTAATCAACTTCAAATAAGACTTTTACTTTTAACAAACTTTCCGGTTTCGGCCGGATTCCGGGCGAGAAAATGGTTGTCAGCATCGTGTTCAGCATGTCTTCTTACCCCATAATCGACTATCACATTAGCTGTTTCAAAACATTTTGTTTGAACCTTAATTTAAACCCCCTCCCCCACCCCTAAATGCAGGGATACAGAGCCCATCTACGAACTCGACCTTACTCTTGACCCAAAGAATCTTCACACCAAGTTTCATCAAAATATCTCATTCCCTTCGAGAGTTAAGGTCGGGCTTCACTACCCAGACGCCCCAGAATCTGGGGTCCAGATTATGTGAAGACGGTCCCAAACAGAAATCAAATCAAATGTCTTTTCAACAGTCCACTTTTGGGTATTTTTCAGCACTTCTGTCATTTTCTTAGATTTTACCACCTCAGCACAATAATTTCTCCAAGTCAAATGAAAACTACTTTCAACTTCCCGTTTCTTTTAACCCAGAATCCCGGAATCTGGTAGATTTTTTTACCAGATTCCCGGACGCGTCCGGGGTGTTTTCAGACCGTTTCAGACCTGTCTCACTACCCATACCGATATCGAAGAAAACGGAACCCAGAATCCGGGCGAAAAATCTGGGTAGTGAAGCCCGACCTTTATCGTGCTCACAGACGGGCAGACGGACGGTCGGACGGACAGACGGACAACTTTTGCGATGTCATAGGTATCCGTCACTAACGTTTTGGGATCCTAAAAGGTCGGCGGGCACAACCAAAAACACGCTGAGCACCGTGAATACCTTTGGCCTCGAAAGTACCGTACAGTAGGGTCTAAGGTCTAGGGTAAAGTAAAAGGTAAGAGAGAAGCCTGGTTTTCAAAGCTTCCAGACCTAAACTCTAGACGCATAAAGCCTTTTTGTCTTACCTTTTAGCTCCAAACTGTTAATAAGGGAATATTGGGTTGCCTGTTTAGGACAAGGCCGGGATTCTGTATCAGGGCTGTTTTGGATCATGAGTCTAGAAATATGTGAACAGATCAAACCTCTAGTGGCACAAAACACTATCCGTATTTTCTGGAAAGCCAAAAAGCATTATGACTTTTCGAATGAATTTGGCTGCTAGGATTGGATAAACTACTCTTCCATATCTGGAATATGAAGAAGAAGTCACGGCTATTTTATATAGAATTAAGGTTTTAAGCTTTCTGGAGAGCATGTCCTACAAGTGATTGTCCACCAGAGGCGTCACTACTGGGGGGGGGGAGGGGGGGGACGCCCCCCCCAATGTTGTCGGCCAGTCGGTAAAAAACAGCCGAGTCGGCGCGAAGCGCCACGATTTTTAGTAAAAATGGTCAATTTTTTTCCTAGAAATAGTCATTTTTTCTTAAAAACAGTCGGTTTTTCTTAAAAATAGTCGGTTTTTCTTAAAATCAGCCAATTTTTCGTCAACACAGTCGTTTTTTTCTCAATAATAGTCGTTATTACCCGCAGAAACAGTCGGTAAAAATGGCCAGCCAGTCGGTAAATACCTTGTCTCCCCCCCAAACATTTTGGCTAGTAACGCCTCTGTTGTCCACTATATTCTTCTTCGCTTAATATTTTCTGGAATCATATGAAAGATGCTGGATGCATATGAATTCATAAAGTTCGCAGTAGGTCCATAAGGTGTCTTAATATGGGTCAGAACACCTGTCCTTTCTGTATCTTAACTTCTGGCTTCATACCTACTTCTGGCTTGTTTCTGGAGCAAGGGACCCGCAACAGAAAATATAGTACAGAAAGTATGACAGAGAAAGAAGGGCTTGACAAGGTGAAGATGCATGGGAACATCAAAGTGGCATCAGTATGCCACCAAAATGATCTAGCAATATGTTGTAAATACTTTGACAGAGGACAATTCAACAAAGTAAAGTGTCAAAGTCAAAGACAATAAAGTGACGCTGCAATCACAAAAATGAAATGGTTTTGTTTGGAGGCACAAATTCACAGACAAGCCAAGAACCAAAGGCAAAGGGTATAGAGCCAAGCGAGGACCTGCTGGACCTAAACTGAATGAGACCACTTACGATAAATTCTTCTTCAATTACAGCTGATTTGTAACTGTATTGAACTGGATGTAATACCGTGCTGAAATAGCTTATCAACCTCTATAAAATCGTCTAACGTCGAGACCCAAAAAGATTCCATTTCCACCCAATCCCAATCTAAAAACTTCTGGCTCATTCACCTGTGAATCACTGTGATTTGATTTCAAACGGCCTGCCAAAGTTCGGGCTTTTCTGGGCTTTTGCGAGCTTGACGTCTCAAAAGAAGAAGAAGAAGTCGGCAGCGACTTGTTTGTCTTGCTTATATTTTTGTTTTGATTTTTATTGTTTTACTTTTTTGAGGGATCAAAATGAGTGAGTAACAGATAGAACTTGCAGTAATGTGCTTTTCAGGAGTGACGATATAGATCAGTAGGGTTGCATTCACAAGTATAGGCCTACAGTGAGCTAGGCTACGATAGTTCTTCTTTGTTTGGACATTTGTAGTGTTGGGCGATATTTTGGTTGCGTTCCAGCGACTTATCATTGGTTATGATCATTACTATTCTTGTTATTATTGCCATTCCAGAGCCTGCTGTGATAAGTAAATTGGTTCCTCCCGGATATCCACCCTATGCTAGGGTAGCCACAAAAACACCTAGTGGCAAAAATTGGCAATTTTGTTGTAATGAATGCATAAATTGATGTGAATTTTCCTTATCAGTTTTACCTATCTAAAACATCTCCAAAAAATATTTTAAAAATACCATTGAATTCAGGACAAAATTGTCTATTTAATAAGGCTAACAGTAAGATGTCCTAGCTATTTAATATTATTTCTTAATATTCAATGTAAATTTAGATGTAAAAAAAAGTAGCTGAACTTGCTACAAAAATTTGTTGATACTAAGGAGGAAAAGTCAGCAGCCTATAGCAGCAATAGGTCTATTGGACTATAACCTTGATGATCATATTCATATTTTCTCATCTAACTCACTTGCTGGGGCTCCCCATGCACTCAAAACCAGCTCAAAATCACCCAGTTTCATAGAATTTCATTGAAGCACATAGTTCCAAGCTGGTCACTAGATGGACAAAAACCCTAAAGTCAATGGGACAATGGATGAACATAGGCATTTCCTTATGTAAAATACTGTTTTCTAAAGAAGATTTAAGATGCTTAGAGACAAGATAGAGAGGTGATTTTGGCCTCAAATCAAAGCTAAAAGATAGGAGAATCACATTCTGATCTTCAAAAGCTCAGGTTTGATTATTTTTTTTTTTAGTGGCTACCCTACCTATGCCTATCTATATTATGGACATTTACAAAAGAAGTCCATTCTATAGAATGAAAAATATTGAGTCCACTCTCTTCTTGAGTGGCACCACAGAAAGTCCAGCTAGGTGGACCGCAAACGGGAAAAGCCTAGAAGTAGACAACACAGAGTCCATCAAGGTGGACCTAATATACTGCCCTAAGAAAGCTTAAATGAGTCTACCTAGCCGGACTTTCCTCTAAGCCTAGGATTGCTTCATCAAGTCTGCCTAGCAAGACCTTATGATTTACCTCAGAGAATTTGCAATTCCATCCAACTGGACATTATTACTGACCTAGAGAAACTAAAAAATTCCACCTAGCTGGACTTACGGTACCAAACTTCCCTAAAAAATTTGGTCTTGCTCTTGGGTCTTCCTAGCTGGAATTTAATCCTCTCTTACAAAACCAACTTCTGAATTCTTGCTGAGTGGACCTGAGCTCAAATTCCTGGTAGACTAAAAACGGGCCGCAAAATCAGGGGTCAGAACGTCTGATTCCCGTCTGGAACTGTTTCGGCAAAATATTCAGATTCTACTAAAAACAAGGGTATTTTCCGTAAGTTTTTGAATTAAAAACAAGACCTTATGATTTACCTAAGAGAATACAGTGACGAGTAACAGTGTAAGCTGAAAGTCCTGCTAGGTGGACTTTTACTGAAAATCTAAGGTAATCTGAAAGTCCTGCTAGGTGGACTTTGACACTGACTTATAAGAGAGGCTTCAATGGAGTCCAGCTAGGTGGACTTTGAATTCAAGTTCTAGTGACTCCTAATTCAGATTCCACCTAGCTGGACTTTCAGATTACCCTAGATTTCCAGTCAAAGTCCACCTAGCAGGACTTTCAGATTATCCTAGATTTCAAGTCAAAGTCCACCTAGCAGGACTTTTAGATTATCCTAGATTTCCAGTCAAAGTCCACCTAGCAGGACTTTCAGATTACCTTAGATTTTCAGTAAAAGTCCACCTAGCAGGACTTTCAGCTTACACTGTTGCCGTTAATACAGAGTGGATTTTTGTGCGGGAGCATGCACGGAAAAGTACACCGCTTCAGGGCTATTTACCAAAAGCTTCCCATGGAGAATATTGAGGGGTTGCACACTCGCGGAAATGATGTACACCTCGTGGCGGACTTTCCATCAAAGTCGCGAGCTGGGAAATACCTAGAAGCTCTATTCCTTGATGGACCGACCCTTTTATTCTATTGTTATGGCCGTCTGAGGTGTTCTATATTCAGATTCCACCTAGCTGGACTTTCAGATTACCCTAGATTTCCAGTCAAAGTCCACCTAGCAGGACTTTCAGGTTATCCTAGATTTCAAGTCAAAGTCCACCTAGCAGAACTTTCCTAGATTTCCGGTCAAAGTCCACCTAGCAGGACTTTCAGATTACCTTAGATTTTCAGTAAAAGTCCACCTAGCAGGACTTTCAGCTTACACTGTTACTCGTCACTGTATTCTCTTAGGTAAATCATAAGGTCTTGTTTTTAATTCAAAAACTTACGGAAAATACCCTCGTTTTTAGTAGAATTTGAATATTTTGCCGAAACGGTTCCAGACGGGAATCAGACGTTCTGACCCCTGATTTGCGGCCCGTTAGTCCTGCTAGGTGGACTTTGACCGGAAATCTAGGATAATCTGGAAGTCCTGCTAGGTGGACTTTGACTTGAAATCTAGGATAATCTGAAAGTCCTGCTAGGTGGACTTTGACTGGAAATCTAGGGTAATCTGAAAGTCCAGCTAGGTGGAATCTGAATATAGAACACCTCAGACGGCCATAAGAATAGAATAAAAGGGTCGGTCCATCAAGGAATAGACCTTCTAGGTATTTCCCAGCTCACGACTTTGATGGAAAGTCCGCCACGAGGTGTACATCATTTCCTCGAGTGTGCAACCCCTCAATATTCTCCATGGGAAGCTTTTGGTAAATAGCCCTGAAGCGGTGTACTTTTCCGTGCATGCTCCCGCACAAAGATCCACTCTGTATTAAGGCAACAGTGTAAGCTGAAAGTCCTGCTAGGTGGACTTTTACTGAAAATCTAAGGTAATCTGAAAGTCCTGCTAGGTGGACTTTGACTGGAAATCTAGGATAATCTGAAAGTCCTGCTAGGTGGATTTTGACTTGAAATCTAGGATAATCTGAAAGTCCTGCTAGGTGGACTTTGACTGGAAATCTAGGGTAATCTGAAAGTCCAGCTAGGTGGAATCTGAATTAGGAGTCACTAGAACCTTGAATTCCAAGTCCACCTAGCTGGACTCCATTGAAGCCTCTCTTATAAGAGACTGGACTTTAAATTTTCCATTCTATAGAATGGAAATATATTTTCAAAGTCCATTGGGTGGAGTCCCGTTCCTCCCACTTATTATTTTCGTTCCATGGCTGTTACGATGTTACAATTTACTTATTATGATGGTCGTGCGCATCATAGCCTAAGTGATAATAACTATCAGTTCTGCAGGAACTGCCATAAGAGTGATGACGTATTTTGGCGCTGTTATTGTTTTCGTTCCAGAGAGCGAGATAACAGTACAGGAGGGCCGAGGGGTATCCAACCTCAGACAAGATTTCAAATTTCCAGTGAAGTCTTCCCTTCAGAATAATCCATCTGGCTTAAAAAGGAACCAACAAATATGGCAAAAATATCAGAATGAAGCTAACTGAATGGTTTACATATTATTGGATAAATGAATATTGCTTCAATATTTCTAGTTAAACATATTTTTCTTTTCAAACAAGATTACTTCATTCTAATCTCACCTCGATTGGTTTAAAAACGGTGAAAAAGGAAGAGTTAGCAAAGTCAATAGGCAGAAAACAGTTTTTTAAAACATTACAAGATGGGATAAAAAAGGCACAGAACTTAAATATTTTTGGACATGTGACTTTGAAAAGTCATATTTTGCCTCTTGACTGTCAGGACAGCTTGTACATTTCGTTTAAACATTTTGGCGGCAAAAATCGAGGTACCGTAGTGTAAAAATGAGGTTGGATACCCCTCCTAAATCACCCCTCCTCTTATCATCATAACTTGTAATAATTTCACTGGAATGCTACCTTTGATTTGTCGATATATCAGTAAGCTTATATCAATGTTTTTATTTTCGATATTCTATAATGGATATATGTAGATATTTTGGTACCATGTTTCGCTATACTATATGTTTCGTTTCCCAGAAATTATAGAACAAAATTGTTGTAAAAAAGTACCGTATCTTGCATCATCTTAAACTTCAAATAAATAAAAACTGAATTGTGGAAAACAAGTTTTTTGCAATTTATGATATATAAATGGAACTTACTTTGGATTATTTACAGTAGCCTAATTATAAATGTACAAATATTGTTTTCAGTATCGATATTTACGTTTTGATATTTGATATCAATATTTGGTCCGATTCTTCATTTTGACAGACTGCAGAAGTCAGGCAGAAGTTTATTTTCCTCAAGTTCATTTTCCAGCTTGATAGCTTGAGCCTGAAGGCAGCCTGAAGGGGCCCTTGCCAAGAAGAGCCGAATATACAAAAAATATAATGAATAAAAGCAAATTTGTCAATATGAATAACTAAAATCCTGACTAAATTCAGGGTTGAATGAAATTTATGCAACAATTCTCACTGTTTCTTTCCAGCCTTTACACTTACCAAGTACGTGAAATTGGGCCTTTATTATTGTTGCGTGGGGTAGGCCAGACAAGCTAGCCGAAACTCAGGCCAGAAATTGGGCCTTGATTAGAAGCAGTAATTATTATCTACAATGTAATATTTTTCTGTTTTCGTTGTTTTCGTTGAACAGAGTTGCCGTAATGCCAAATGCCTTTTTTCTCAACACGTGCTGACCATGGCCATATTGTTTTTGCGCCAGCTTTGATTTCCAATTTTCTTTTTGCTCCTTTCCTTGAACAATTGCGCCACCAGGTTAACTCAAATAGCTTGAGTGTGACTATTCGTGCCAGTGTTTTTCTGTTGCATGTATTTAATTAACCTTAAATTGCACTTGCAAGCAATGAGGATGTTGTGTTCCGGTGAGTAGCTTGCAGATAATGATGGTGCTATATCCTGGTTACTGCACCTGGGGTGCACCAGTCCTCTGTCCAAGGCTGCCCGCGCCAGTCCTCATCAAGTCGGTTTTTGAAACCCTCGGGTGCTTTGCTGGTTGTGCCTTTTCAACTTTATTTTGCACCAGGCAATTTTTCAAAGAAGAAATAGAAGTAAGTGGATGATATTCGGTGTCAATTAATTTAGTCGGGATGGATGTATTTTGGTGTTCCACACCTTTTTTTTTCCCGGAAGGCATGGCTTATGAAAGAGAGATCCTGTCGTTTTGTGTTTCTCAGTTCTGATTCTTTTCCTCAGGCTGCCAAAATTGTTTGACAAGAATACCATATGCGACATGTATTGCCACTCTGCTCTGTATTGTTGGTGTGTCGATTTTCAGTGGCACAATGTTCCGGGGTGCAGCTCTTTGCAGATTGATATTCGAGGAAGTTTTTCACGTTCAGGTTGAGTGGTAAGTGCGAAAACTAGTCTAGTCTGTAAAATTTGTTCTTCTTTTTGTTCTTATTTAAGAACCATGTTTCGTGGACATATATTAATGATGGTAATAATTGGTGCTAGCAAGCGGAGTATAGGCCTATTCAAAATTGTTTCATTTCTAGGGAGGATAGCCAAGCCTATGTCAATTACTAGATTAGGGTATGTCAACGCTGGATCACAATGACCGTAAACAAAACCAGTGGTTTCGAAGGGGATCTAAAAGGGACCATCCAGACTGCTGGGTCTCGTTGATTTCCAGTCTTTCCCAGGTCCTGCAAGCATGTTATTTATCTGTAATCAACCGCTTAACCAGATCCATTAGGTAATTCTTTTTCTGTTGTCGATTGCCTGTCTTTGACCAGACTAAGACTGGAATACTGAACTTCAGGTTTTCGCCGGATTCCTGCCTGTTGCACGAACAAAGCACAAAAACAAACTAGGATTTATTCTACATGTCATTATACCACACTGTCAACACTCTAAACTGGTGGATCAAGAAATTGTAAGCACTACTTAAAAAAAATTTTTGCCGGCTTCTGGCCGAGTATAAACTAAAAACTAAGTACACATATTGATCCAGCCTATTTTCTTATTCGTATACTCTGTAGCCTACTAAAAGTACATATTGATCCTAAGTACACGTATTGATCCGGCCTGTTTTCTTATTCGTATACTCTGTCCAAAACACGCCCGCGAACCTCGGGAAGAACGAGAAACGTCACCCGAACAATTACTCAGTTCCTGTTTCAACCAATCAACAGCGTTCAGATGGGGACAGCTGTGGTGACGTTTCCTGCTCTTCGCTAGGCACACGGCGATTCCTCATCGGCACGAAGAGTTAGTCATCAAGAGTATTTAGACACTCTCAGGTATGGATTCAGCATGTCTCCGCTCCCTTAAAACGAGTCTCTGTAGCTTGAAAAAAATGTTTTTGCACGCCTTATTTGAAACCCTCTCCCCACTTCTAAATAGCCTATAGTGCGACGAGGCTCATCTCCGACCTTGGTCTGCACAGAATAAGGACCCTTGTACGAAGTTTCGACAAATAACAATAAGAACAATTTATTTGTGACATGCTTTTGAAATACAGCGGAGTATGAAAATGTAGAAAAACGCACAAATGAAAAAAACATCAAAATAACAGAACATTTTTATACTTTATAGAGCAATGACAATATTTTTTAACATAGAACGCTAAATGGCATATGAGTTGTAAGAGTGTGTTATAATCTCAAATTCCTATAGAGATATCGTGCTTACTGACAGACATTCGCGGGCGGACAACTTTATAGAGTCATAGGTAGCCTATCCCTGTCCCTTACGTTTTGGGATCCCAACAATCTTCTTTGTGTTGTTTTGTGGAATTCATACGGATCTACAACACAGGGCCAGGGTTTCACAGCATGTTGCCTAGGTTATGTTAACCGCCGTTCTGTATGAACTGTGCGACACATCCCCGACCACTTGGCATATCCTGCCCAGAAATTAGCTGTATATGCTATGCTAGGATGGGCCCATATTGTTCCATCGTCTTTATAGTTTCTTGGGTATGCCTATGTCAGACCCGATGCTTAAAGCGCAGCTCTTACTAGAGTTAGAAATGACCTTTTCATGATAGAGTGGCTCAGAAATATCGTTTTTCGAAAATACCATTAGGCCTACTCGCCACGTGTAATTAGCGATTTTCTTGCTTGGGCTTGTCGACTCTATCCATCCTTCCCGCTCTCCGACGCGGCGGCTGGACGCAATATAGTTGAAGACAGAAGGCGCTGTGGTTAAAAAGTGGGAAAACAGAAGCTTGACCTGATAGTCTACCGTGTCTTTCAGAATGAAAAACAACACTTTGAAGCTTCTCTTGACCTTACATGTAAAAGTGTCGTCGGCGGACGGTGAAACTGTCGGTGAAGTTTGCGGTGCATGACTGGCTAAACTGGGCTCGACCGAGAAAGCACTAAATGTCATAGGTGAAAAACGAAACAGCGCCTAAACGCGGGGATCCTAGAAGCTTCTAATTTATATGGGAGCTAGGGACAGTACCCATTCGACCCTAACATAAGGCGTTTTTCCGTGACACAATTGTGGGCCACACACTTCTGAGGGTTTTTCGCGGAAACATGATTGTGTGCCACACAGTCGAGCCACAAGTTGAAACTCGCGGAAACGCCGTTTTGTCAATTTTTTCGGCTGTAAATTCAAATGTCTGAATATATAAATAAAAATCATGTAAAGTCTCAATAAATAGAACTTCGGGCTTTCGTCCTTACCATCCGTGCAAAAAGGATCTTCAGTTTTGTGTCCACATACTTGAGAAAGTTTTTAGTTTTATTATTTTGACGATGTTTTGCTGCTAAATCTGAATTTCCCGTCAAAATCGAGCCACAAAATCGACAATTACCTCGGCAGTTGTTTGTCGAATTTGAGCCACAAAGCGGGCCACGAAAATCTTGTTGGTCGCGGAAAGACACTTGTGGGCTGCACGAAATGCCTCATAAACGTTCTTTTCGAGCCACAATCGACCCACAACCTGTTTGTGGGAGCACGCAAAAACGCCTATAATAATAGTAAGCCACGGAGGCGAGTAGGCCTACAGCAGATAGTGACTTCTGCAGATCATACCGCAAATACTGTTCTGTTTGGTAACAGCAGCCCACTATAGTCTATAGTACTATAGGTCAGTTGAAGTCGTAGATATCAGATTTAAAAAAAAAAAAAAAAAAAAATTCTACATTCTCTTGAATATTCCAAATGAAGATGCAAGGTCTCAAAAGAAGCCAGTGAAGTCTACAAGATTTTTTAGTGGAGTGTTCCTTGGAACAATCCACTATTGCGAGCGCTCTAGCAGCTTTCGGCTTTCGGTTTCCGGTTTCCGGTTTTCGGTTTTCACCGTATTTTGTGGAGCTCATAACTCGTGAACCAGTGCAAGTATCAAGTTCAAACTTGGCACGCTGGTGGGGACTGGGGTCTAGTTGTGCCTTTTGGGGGTCCGACCCCCCACACCCACCCGGTTCAGGGGCAAATGGGCCCAGATTGCCCAGTGAATAATGTTCATAACTTGACCAGAGTTGGACATAAGACGATGAAATTCCTTGTACATGTAGACCCTAGAGCTGGGACATTACTTTTAAAGTTGCACCTCCCCCACCCATCACGTTCATGGGCAAATGGGCCCAGATTGCCCAGGAGTAAAGTTCGTTACCCGTGACAGGAATCAACAGGTATCAAGTTGAAACTTGGTAGGTTTGTGAGTATTGGGGTCTCTTTTTCATTTTTGCGGGTCCCAAACCCCACCCCCACTTGGTTCAGGGGCAATTGGGCCCAGATTGCCCATTTTTAATGATTTCAACTTGACAATAACTGGAGATAGGGCGATGAAATTCCTTTGTGCTTTTGGATCATAGGGTTGGGGATCTATATGTGGAGTTGAACCACCCCCTGGCCCCTACCCTCCCCGTTCATGGTTAAGTGGGCCCAATTTGCCCATGAGTCAAGTTTTTGGCCCGTGACTGGAATGAAACTCTAAGCTGGTATAGTCGAGGATATTTAGGTCTAGATATGCAACTGATGCCCCCCCCCCACCCTCCCGTTCATGGGTAACTGGGCCCAGGTTTTTTATGAGCTACGTTCCTCTATGACAGGTCTCAAGTTCAACTCTTGTATATTTGGGGAGATATATCTATGAATGAGGATTTTCGTGTATAGCTGCAAGAAATAAGACGACGCGACGTATCTTTAATGAACAGCTGGAAAATTTACGGTGTTGTCATATGATCGGTGATATGCTGTTCTTAATGAATTGTGACAAAGGGGGTGTCAGGCTGCTATGATTTGGTTATTGCACTTGTTTTATTACCTTGCTAATGGAAAAGAGGTTTAAAGGGTCGGACTGGCTGGCAGACCATTCAGGTTCAGTGTTCCGATTCTCTGATCTAGTGTTAGAACTCATGCTGTTCTTGCAAGATCTTCAACATTTCTTTGGATTTATGCTTGCGGTTTGTTTACATTTAAAGCTTTTAAAGTGGGATAATTACAAATTAGGTTATTTCAATACTTGTTTGGTTACTGGGGATGTGAAATGTCTTGGTTTTAACGCTGTTTGAATATAAAATATGATAAACATTTTACTTTCACACTCCACGTCTGAGCGCTTGCGCACTTGTTTTTTTTGCGAATGGTGTTGATAAAACACATTTGTGTAAAAATGTGTCGATGGTCTGAGGTTTGTTCACACTGCACCGAAACCAGCTCCTACAATCCAAACCAATCTGAAGAACTAAAAATCGGATTTGCTGGTCACATCAAATCGTGCAGATCGTGCTTGAAAAAAACAAAACAAATAGGCTATCTTGGCGAAATTGGACCTATTTTCACGTGAGTCTGTCCTTTCAGGATTGGCATAATACAGCTTGTGTTCGTAATTGCTGGTGGCACCATGGCTGTGTTGAGTCTCATAATTTTATCGGTTGGATGTGTTTCAACGGGTGAAACAAGACAACGGATGTATAATACTGGAGGAGCACGCATTGGTGGAAGGCTTACCTGTATTATTGTAAGTATCGTCGATCATCATATGTATTATATTTGACAGTGCAAAACGGATAAGTCAGCTGAAATATAGCTCCAATAAATTTCAACTGACTTATCCGTTTTGCACTGTCAAATATGATCCGCAGTCAGCTTGGGCTGAAGGAATATTTATCATATGTGTTGATCAGTTGGCTTGAGGAGGCCATGTTGTTTATTCTTACGGTTTTGTCCCAATCCAGCCGTCAGGGTGGTACTCCATGCATATATTTAGGACTTATCGCGGACGTGTTGCCGATGCCCTGGGTCCCTTCTGGATAGTGCAAAGTGTTATTTCAAATGTTGCAAATTTCTTTTATACCTTCCTCGATGTTATAAGAACTGGCGTGTTATTGCAAACTTTTTGCCGGCTGACCCGTGTGCAAAATTATCGACCATTTCCCAGGACATTCATGTTTCTGCTCTTGAATATTTTTCAAGACCCGCTTTTTAAGGCCCGTTTTTTTGTCTTGCGTATTCGCCTGGTTGTCGTTAATTGTTTTTTTTTTCAATTGCTTTTGTTTTTCTTTTTTTGCCCTTTTTTCTGAGAAATTACTGCTATACACAGGAAGCTGTCGTGATGAGACTATTCCTGCCTTCCCTACCCACTTACTGTTCTAGTGTTTTATATTTTTTTTTATTTGGTTGCATGTCTTGCTTTCATTGGTAGAAGTGTTGGTGAAAAAAAAAACAATTCTTATTATTCCCCTTTTCTTGTCCAGTGCGAAAAAGAGGTATAAGGATAAGTGGCCAATTACAGGTATCTGCTCCTACCAACCATCAAGTATCACTCGAATCGGAGCACTTCCGGAAAATGTTCCGGGAACGACAATATCCACTTCTGGTTTGGACATGTAAATGGCACATCTCGGGCATCTGCTCCTACCACCCATCAAGTTTCACTAGAATCACCCGTTCGCAACAGACCGACAGCGGACAGAAATTACGATCGTTATATGGTACTTGAGCCGAAGGCTGCAAGTTCTGTAAAAACAGTCGTTAAGTTTGAAAGTGAAAAAAAACGGGTGCATAAAACTTTAAAGTTTAAACGAAAAGGGCTAGGATAGGACAATCTAGTTACCCATCACTTATTCACTTAAATTGGCTTGAAGACCCGCTGAAAATGAGTTACTTCGTTGTTCCGCTATTCACGAATAATCGATTTTCAAATAGTGGAATTTCCGTGTGATTTGTGGTGCCTCTATGCGCTTGTATTTTTGCTGTATGCCTTACGAGAAAGATTTATAAATTTTTTTTTGTTCAGGCACTAAGCAATCTTCACCGGTTTCACCACTGCCCACTGAAAAGCCGCATTTGTGTTGAGATTAAAATTTCCCGCGTCATAGTAGAATTTACGCTGTGGGGACGGCTGGAGATATTCTGAGCCTCATAACTAGAGCAGATAGTGGAAAATCAAAAAATCCCTTTGCAGAATCCAAATAATTCAGTGTATCCAACTAAATGACACAAAAATGAGTTGGCTTAAACTTTAAGTGATGCAGTGCTTCTAATATAGTGTGTGTCACACATTTTCTGCTGCATTATGTCCGTGGTTGCATGCGGTAACTGCACGAGCGCCCGTTGATGCCAAGGAGCGAATGGCGAATTTTCATTGCAGAAATCATCTCAGCTGACGGCTTTCAGTTTGATATTAGCCTACAACAGTTCTATGAGGTGTTCCTCCGGATTTGTGTATAATTTGTTTGGTTTTCAAGTCAAGACGGCAAAGTATGCCCCCCCCCCCCCCACACGGAAATGGGCTAGGAAATGGATTAAATGCAAAGAGGATCATTGGATCGAGGTGGGTGGTTGGGGTCAAAGATATCGACGATATTTTTTCCAAAAGGTGATGAGTGATATTTTTCTCGAAACTTTATCTCTTAGTAGTGAAGTTCCCACTTGGATCCTGCATGTCTGGTAGAAATTTCAGCTAAATCGGAGCAATCTCTACAATGATAACCTTCCCGATAACCTTTTTTTTTTCAATTCATTTTATTTTTCAAAAAATTCTTCGTTGCGAAAAATAGCGTAGGAAAATGTCAATAAACATACACTGACATGCAAATACATAGAATGCTATTACTTTACATAATCTTCTGCACAATTTAAATAGAATTTTGGTTTCTTAACTTAATCAATAAAATATTACTAACACATAAATATTATATACAATTTCTTCATCTTACAACGTTAACCTTTCCGAGGTTTTTGGCATTATTTTGCCCTCTGTCCGTGCAGAGTTATCTTCCACTGCCCAGGACATCCACTTTTCTTCCCTTCACCATTTTTCTGCATTTCATCTAGGAAGAAGATTTGATAGACTCGATTTCTTTTTCTTTCCTTTTTTTATGTTTATTTTTTTTATCTTGAGTTATTGAAATCTCAGTGTATTTTTTTCCCTCTTCTCTCTCTGTAATGTGCTATTTCCCTTATCTTGTGTAGTGTGTCAATGAAAATTTCATCATCGTCATCAGATAAAGAGTTTTGTGGCCGGAAGGCGAAAGGTTTTTCGTTGTTCCTGTAAAATTGGAAAAATGTCTCTTATCACTGCTTGGAAAAACACCGTCGACATTAGCCTATATGTCAAGGTTCAGCAGTTACAGTTGAAGACTCCCCGCTCAGGTTATGTAACCGTGGAATCCTACGTAGGTAATTGGAGGATTGGATTGACTTTTTTTTCCTGTTTCACCGATAGCAACTCCACGGTACTTTAGTGCGCCCAGTCACAAGTTCGAAGTAGGAGCCGCATTCGTTGACTGAAATCAAAACAGGGATCTTGCGTCAGAACAGGGATCCTCCGTGACTTAAGGAAGAAGAAGAAATCCAAAAGAACAGGGATCCTGACTGTTTAGTTAATCCTCGTGCTTTGGCTGTGAAGCCAGAATTCAGTCCTCCCATGGATAATTTTTTCACCGTGGAACCCCGACCCTAGCGTTGTCTGCGATTGGTTAGACCGGAGTTGGGAATCGTTCACAGGCCATTTTATGGACAGCGTGTTTCAAGGTTGCGTGGACGTGGTAGTTTACAGCAAAGCCGTGTTATGTCGGATGGTGCATCTATGGCTAAACGCGGACTACAGGCTTTACCTTAAATTGCACTAGCAAACAATAAGGATATTGTATCGGGGTGATTAGCTTGCGGTTGATGATGGTGTTTATTTCGAAGTTAATGTTTCTGGGAGGGGGCGGGTGCTCCAGTCCTTTACCACGGTTGCGCGTGCCATTCCTCGTCGGGTCGCTTTTTGGACCCTTCAGGCTGGTTAATCAAACAGGCCTTTTGATACGAACTTTAAAGAATTGTTTTTTTATTTACAGTGCATGGTGTTGGCCTACATTTTAAGTCTTGTCTGGCTTGGAATCCTAGTATTCCTGACAGTAGCTACAGTAATCTTCACATTCTGGTGGGGAATGTGTTCCAACAAGCAGCAGAGACCCGAAAGAGCGTGTATTGACTTCTCACAACTTGGTAAGTACTTAAAGCACAACTCTTACAAATGATCTGGTACCGCTTTTCGAAAATACCGTACCATCACTTTCCAAGTGAAATTGGCGATTTTCTTGTTAGCTGTTGTCGGCCCTATCCAGCCTTCCTGCTCTTTGGCGCGGCGACTGGGCGCAAAACATTGGAAAGCTAAACGCGCCGTGGTTAAAACGTGGGAAAACTATGCAAAACAAATTGAAGTCCAAAACAGAAGAATTTGATGGTCTACCATGTCTTTCAAAATGAAAAACAACACTTTCAAGTTTCTCATGGCCTTACGTATGAAAGAGTTATCAGCGGACGCTGAGGACTCCGGTAAAGTTTGCGTTGCTAGACGGGCAAAACTCGGCACGGCCGAAAAAGAGCTAAAAGTTCGTATGCACAAAACGAAACAATGGCGAAAGGTTGGGATTTTAGTAGCTAATATTCCATAAGGGAGCTAGGTATACTGTAAAAGGCAGAGTAAGCAAGAGGTTAAACTGAATAGGGCTGAGAATGACATTCTAATTACCCATCACTTATTGACTTGAAGACTAAAAAAAATGCGCTGCCTCGCTGCTCCGCTATTCATATAATCGATTTTCATCCAATGAACTTTTTCTTTCAGATGTGCTTGTACCTTGATGTGCTTGTACCTTTCTGCTCGAAATATTTAGCAACTACAACGGTAAACGATTGCCGAAAAATAAATCTTTTTTTGGGTCACACGCAATAGTGGACTTCCTTCAGAAGTGACCAACGATCTGGAATTGAACATTTCCTGAGCTTCGATTCAGTAGCCATTGGAATGTACGCTATATTTGACCCTGCAAAACGGGCATGTCAGCTACATTTTGTTAAACGGGTACGTCAGCTCCATTTTATTTTTTTGCACGCTCTTTTGGAAATTCGAATTTTCCGCGTCATGGTGAGGTTTTTCTTGTTGGGCCAGCAGTGCTTATTCTGACTTCACTTCTAGAGCCCAAGATACAAAAAAAAATCAGTAAAAAAAAACGTTAGCATATAGCCAACTTAATTCATTGTATAAAAATCCAAGATATTAAAAATAAGTTAGTTTTTAGTTCGTACGTATCTATAATGCCAATGCAAACGTAATTCATTAATTCTTAAAGTTTAGAAAAGGGTTGAGATGGAACAATATGTATGTATATGTATGTATAGATTTATTGCCCATCATAAATGTAAAAATACAACACTGATGGAGTAATAAAGAAAGAAAAGGAAAAGGAAAAGAGACGAATAACTTCTGACAATACAAACAAAACAGAACGAGAAAAAGAAACAAATCGAATTACCCATAACTTGTTCACTTGAAGAGCCTTGAAGACCCGATGAAAATACGTTACCTCGTTGCTTCGCTGTTTACGGATAACCGATTTTAATATAGTAGAATTTTCCTGTTGGACTTGCGGTACCTCTATGCGCTTGTACCTGTTGTATGCTTGACGAAAAATAATTTACAGAAAATAACTGGTGATCATTGGCCACTGAAAAGCCACGTTTGTGTTGAGGTTCAAATTTTCTACGTCATAATTAGAATTTGCGTTCTGAGGACGGCCGTAGATATTCTGGACGTCACACAAGAGCAAATAGTGAAAAATAAAACAATTCCTTAATGCAATCCAAATAATGCAGTTTATTCAGTTAAATGATACAAAAATAAGTGGACTTTTCAGTTAAACTTTAAACCTGCATTCCATACGTTACACTCTGAACCCACTAACGACACCTCATTAATCTTTGCACTTGCCACAATTCAATAATTTCCATGCGTATTGCTCCCGACGAGTGTTCGAATATCATGCTATTGATGCGTAAACCCGGGTTTCTGAATTTTGCCAAGTTTTTACTAGAAGACAATGGGTCTGGAAAAACGCTTAAAACAGCCAAAGCCGTGGAAAATGTGTTACAAGCAGAGCTTAGTTTTACAGTATTCAGATAGTTTTGAATATTGGAACATAAACAGTAAATAGTGCGAGGTGTGCTGTAAGCAGACTTAAAAGCAAATTTGTTAACTAATGCTATACTAAAATAAAATGTCCTGCCCTTAAAATGGATGATAAGGATGGGTTCGGATCCTTCAGCGCTCGGAGATAGAAGGAAATATCTGGGAATGAGACTGGGACGAAACACTCCTGACTTAACTGGCTGGAAAATTTTGTTCTACAGTACGGATAATGCTGATATTTGCCCAGGTTCGGGGACCGTCTTAAAGGTCAATTTGACTTTGGCGTGTGTTTCGACCAAGAATGTTGTTTAAAGAATTTCTTTTTTCTTCTTTTTAGATTTCTTGTTCCCCAACGGCACGAGGATAGAAGATATGCAGATCTGCGGACCAGAAGAAATCAAGCTTTTCTGTAAAGACTATGTTGAAAATGGCGAGGTCATGTTTATCCTCGCAACTGGAGCGTGCTTCTTAGTTGTTGTCAGCCTGGTAAGTTCCTCGGGTTTAGTTCCAGATTTATTTTGTGTTGGTATTATTACCCCGGTCATTAAGAAAGGAAAACCCGCCGCTATTTGCAGTTCATACCGGCCAATAACTGTGTCGCCTGTTCTATGTAAGATCCTTGAATTATTGGTGATCGATGATATTACTAGAAAGTGTTATACACCAGTGAATCAGTTTGGTTTCAAAAAAGGGGTAGGGCGTGAGCACGCGCACTGCTTGATTGCAAAACTACTAATCCATGTCCATGAAAATGATGAAACTCTGGTATTGGCTGGTCATGACGTGACTAGAGCGTTCGATTCTGGTATTCACGCCCATATCCTAGGATGTGCTTATTGTAGGGGAGTTAGTTCGTCTGTGATTAGAGTGCTACGAAATATGTACAGTAAGCTAAGTGCAAAAGTAAAGGTACAGTGTCAGGGACTAGAAAATCTCACACCCCCCATCCCTATTAAGAAAGGTATCCGACAGGGAGCAGTGACTTCCCCTCCACTTTTTAATAATAGTGTGTTAAAACCTCAAGAGAAAGCGCTCACGACTTGTATACTAGATGGAATAGATGTATCGATGGCTAATTACGCGGACGACATTTTGAATATAAGCCGCACAGTAAGAGGAATTGAATCAAATTTCCGCATTCTCAATGCTGAGTATGGAGAAGTAGGTTTATCGTTCAACAAAAGTAAAACTGAAATAATGGTTTTTAATCCTCGTTCCAAAGAGCCTGTAGAAATTGATATTGGTGGTGAGTTGCTAAAGCCCAAGGATTCTTTGACATATCTGGGGCTGCCCATTGGACCCAGTGTTCGTGCTACGCGTCAGTTGTTAAAAAGTTTCTTCGCTGAAAAAACTCGTAAAGCTTATGGCCTCCTTATTGCTTTAAATTATAAGTTTTGTAGAGGCATTCTAGGTAAAGTGTATAATGCGTTTGTTATTCCCCACCTCCTTGCATTAGCACCGTTTTGGTGTATTTTTACTGAGGCTGATATTAAAGCATTATGTAAGTGTTTTTATAAGTTCGCAAAATATCTATTGAAACTTCCGCCTTGGTCAAGCAACAGTAGCATTTCAAGGAAGTATGGAATAGCCCAGCCCGTAATTGCCGTACAGAAGCGTTTATTGCGGTACAGGCAAGATCTTGATTCGACAAGCGATATGTATAGACTCCTGAAATAGTTGATGATTTGTTGTTGATTACGTAGTGTTGTGCATTGTTTCTTTTTCCTTATTTTTTCCTACTCCATTTTTTGTGTATTTATACATTATGATGGGTAATAAAATTATTATAAAATTATAATAATAATAATAATAATAATATAAGTATCAGCCACCAGCATCAGTAACTAGATAGGATACGAGTCATTAAAGTAGGGGTATGTTACTTTGAACGTTTTAACTTTGAACGGCCCCTAAAAAATTCGATGCAAATCAAACATGGCGAATAGCCTATTTATGCATAAAACTTGATGCATTTTTCACTTTTTTTTTTTTACTTAAAACTTATAATAATAGAAGAGGTAATCCCCATTGGGAAATGGGGATAATAAGTTCACTGGAAGTAGTAAGAGAAAGAAGAAGGATTATAATAATTTTAATATAGAAAAAAGTGCGAAGCAAGATGAAAGACTTTACAATTAAAGATTAGTAATAGGAGGCATCGTAGTTACCGTGCTTACTATGTAAGTAAACAAAAGTTAAGGTAAAAGTCGCAAATTGACTGTCGCTCTGTTGAAACTTTTGTTGCTCATGCTTCAGGAATTGTTCTCAAAACTAACCAGCTGCCATCTAGCCATAATAAATGCAAGGTCGTTTAGTTAACAGATAGGCAACTATTTACGACTATCGCTGGTGACGTCGTTTTTACTGAGAAAAATGAAATTCCCCAAGGTATTGTTCTAAAAAATTAAGCTTAACTATAGTTCAGATAATTATTGACTGAGTGTGCTTATGATGGTATTAATCACATGATGGAGCCTCAGGAAACATTTAGGGAAGAAATATTTAAAGAAAAAAAAATTATACTGAGAAAGAATTAATTCCCCAAGAATTCAACGGCGCCGCGCCTTTGTGACTGCGGACGTATTTCCCGCATAGAGAGGGTTTACACCGAAAGTACGGTGAAAACGGACGTGAAAGTATCGCATCGCCTTGGTCAATTCTTTCGTTTTTGGGATCCCAAAACGTTAGTGACGGATACCTATGACATCACAAAATTGTCCGTCTGTTAGCACGATAACTCTCGAAGGGATTGATATATTTTGATGAAACTTGGTGGGAGGATCCTTCCGGTCAAAGTACAGGTCAAGTTCGAAGATGGGCTCTGTAGCCCCATATTTGAGGGTGGGGGAGGGGTTCCAAATGAAGGGGCAAACAAAAATATTTTTTGAAAGCTGTTTCGATAGTTGATTTAGGGGTAAGGAGACACGCTGAATCCGAATATGAAAGTTATATTCTCGCCGGACAAGTAGTTCGCCCGGAATCCGGCCAAAACCGGAAATATTTGACAGTGCGAAAACGGATAACTCAGCTGAAATTTATTGGAGCTATATTTCGGCCCTTCTTGGCAAGGGTCCTCTTTTGAATATTTATCCTCAAAACCGGAAAGTTTGTTAAAAGTTACAGTTTTATTTGAAGTTGATTAGATGTTTGATTTAGGGGCAAGAAGACATGCTGAATACGGTGGTGAAAACCATTTTCTTGCTTGACGAGTAGTTCGCCCGGAATCCGGCGCAAACCGGAAAATTTGATAAAAGCAAAATTTGTATTTGAAGTTGATTAGATGTTGAAAACCATTTTCTTGCCGGGCAAAGAGTTCGTCCGGAATCCGGCCAAAACCGGAAAATTTGTTAAAAGCATAATTTGTATTTGAAGTAGATTAGATGATAGATTTGAAGGTAAGAAAAAATGCTGAATCTATATATGACAATCATTTTTCAACCGGACATATAGTTCGTCCGGAATCCGGTTGAAACCGGATTTTTTTTTTTTTAGAAGTTAAAGTTTTATTTGAAGTTGATTATCTTTATAGGGATAAGGAAATACGCTGAATTCGTTTCTGAACTATCTTTTGTTTTTGCTCGGCAAGTACTTTGCTCGGAATTCGGCCGAAACCGGAAATTTGGCTGGTAAACCAGGAAGTTTCGATCAGTATCGTCAAAATAGATATGGCTTATACAGGTATATCTGAACTTGGTCGCTCTGTCGCTCTGTTGAAACTTTTGTTGCTCATGCTTCAGGAATTGTTCTCAAAACTAACCAGCTGCCATCTAGCCATAATAAATGCAAGGTCGTTTAGTTAACAGATAGGCAACTATTTACGACTATCGCTGGTGACGTCGTTTTTACTGAGAAAAATGAAATTCCCCAAGGTATTGTTCTAAAAAATTAAGCTTAACTATAGTTCAGATAATTATTGACTGAGTGTGCTTATGATGGTATTACTCACATGATGGAGCCTAAGGAAACATTTAGGGAAGAAATATTTAAAGAAAAAAAAATTATACTGAGAAAGAATTAATTCCCCAAGAATTCAACGGCGCCGCGCCTTTGTGACTGCGGACGTATTTCCCGCATAGAGAGGGTTTACACCGAAAGTACGATGAAAACGGACGTGAAAGTATCGCATCGCCTTGGTCAATTCTTTCGTTTTTGGGATCCCAAAACGTTAGTGACGGATACCTATGACATCACAAAATTGTCCGTCTGTTAGCACGATAACTCTCGAAGGGATTGATATATTTTGATGAAACTTGGTGGGAGGATCCTTCCGGTCAAAGTACAGGTCAAGTTCGAAGATGGGCTCTGTAGCCCCATATTTGAGGGTGGGGGAGGGGTTTCAAATGAAGGGGCAAACAAAAATATTTTTTGAAAGCTGTTTCGATAGTTGATTTAGGGGTAAGGAGACACGCTGAATCCGAATATGAAAGTTATATTCTCGCCGGACAAGTAGTTCGCCCGGAATCCGGCCAAAACCGGAAATATTTGACAGTGCGAAAACGGATAACTCAGCTGAAATTTATTGGAGCTATATTTCGGCCCTTCTTGGCAAGGGTCCTCTTTTGAATATTTATCCTCAAAACCGGAAAGTTTGTTAAAAGTTACAGTTTTATTTGAAGTTGATTAGATGTTTGATTTAGGGGCAAGAAGACATGCTGAATACGGTGGTGAAAACCATTTTCTTGCTTGACAAGTAGTTCGCCCGGAATCCGGCGCAAACCGGAAAATTTGATAAAAGCAAAATTTGTATTTGAAGTTGATTAGATGTTGAAAACCATTTTCTTGCCGGGCAAAGAGTTCGTCCGGAATCCGGCCAAAACCGGAAAATTTGTTAAAAGCATAATTTGTATTTGAAGTAGATTAGATGATAGATTTGAAGGTAAGAAAAAATGCTGAATCTATATATGACAATCATTTTTCAACCGGACATATAGTTCGTCCGGAATCCGGTTGAAACCGGATTTTTTTTTTTTAGAAGTTAAAGTTTTATTTGAAGTTGATTATCTTTATAGGGATAAGGAAATACGCTGAATTCGTTTCTGAACTATCTTTTGTTTTTGCTGGGCAAGTACTTTGCTCGGAATTCGGCCGAAACCGGAAATTTGGCTGGTAAACCAGGAAGTTTCGATCAGTATCGTCAAAATAGATATGGCTTATACAGGTATATCTGAACTTGGTTTTCTCAGATGATTAGCCTGGCGAAGACTGGATCTGGCGAAGACAAGACCTAGTTGTCTGGTCAAAGATTAAATTTTCGGGATCCCATCGAAAACTTTGGTCTTGTTTAGTCTGAATCCGTTATCCTATTGTCGACATTGTACAGATTGTCTCTGACATGACTTATCATGTAAATCACCATCAAAATAATCATTCTTTAAATGAAAGCGAGACCTTTTAATAAAACAAGATTCTTCAAAGGTTTAATAGTTTTAGAAAAAATAACTATTTAAAGTTTAACCGAAAAGGACTGGGATAGGACAATCTAGTTACCCATCACTTATTCACTTAAATTGGCTTGAGGACCCGCTGAAAATGCGTTACTTGGTTGTTCCGCTGTTCAGGAATAATCGATTTTCAGATAGTGGAATTTCTGTGTGATTTGTGGTACCTCTAATTTGTTGTATGCCTTACAAGAAAGATTTATGACTTTTTTTTTGTTCAGGCACTAAGCAACCTTCACCAATATCGCCACTGCCCACTGAAAAGCCTTGTTTGTGTTTAGATAAACATTTCCCGCGTCATAGTAGAGTTTTCGCTGTGGGGACAGACGCAGACATTCTGAACGTCATAACTAGTGCAGATAGTGGAAAACAAAAAAATCCCTTTGCAGAATCGAAATAACTCAGTGTATTCAACTGAATGACACAAACATAAGTTGGCTTTTCAGTTAAACTTTAATAACTTTTTTATAACTTGAAGAAATTAAAATATCTTAATCCTTATTTTGAATTTCTATTCCGTTTTCGTTGGTACAATCCCTCTAGCGATCGCGCTAAGTGGACAAGTCATCTGAGATCTATTCTAGTGATGTTTAGGCCCTCTTCAGGCTACAAGCTAGAAAAACGAACCTGCGATTTACTTGATGGCGCTAAACGTGGTAAGTCAGCTGAGGTTTATTGTGCGATATCTCGCCCCTTCTTGGCAAGGGTCTTCTTCAGGCTCAAGGTAGAAAAACGATGCGATCCATTCATCAGCGTCAGCTGGACAGGTCAAAAGTGAAGTTCCTAATAAGTTTCCTTTCCCAGATCCATTACTTGATGTGTCTATCGTCCAACTACACATATATCCGGGACCAGGAAAAGCTTCAAGACCTTCAAGAGATCCAGTACTTGCATTCAGAGTCAGAAATGACCGCATTGTCCGGCAAAAGGTACTAAAGTCCCGTCACCAGTGATGCACAAAACATCCGTCCGTATGAGTTGTGTTCCTGATAAATAGTGCACTCTTGTTAATTTGTAGGCTATATGTCCGACATTTCACTTTTTCCGCGCATTTACGGCACATTACTGCAACAGATACTAGTTGACTCATAGCGAAAATTTTGTGCGTTCGACCACTCTTTGCTGTTTTGTAGGTCGTGTTCCACCATACTTACCGTAGTAACTACGCATGACGTCACGGCTTCTGGCTTTTTGGCGTCAAGGCTTGAACGAATTTTTCTACTTTCGGCAAAATATCGCACCACGCGCTAATCGCACCAATCGCGCCCCAGCGATCGTAGTTACCACGCTTATCTACTTACTAATAGTTACTACTTTGAGAAGGTTGGGACGGTTAACGTAGTAACTTATCACGAGGCTGGGACGAAAATAGTAATTAATAGTTACTATTCAAAGGAGGGTGGAATGCGCTCGTACTATTCGTCACACTCTAGAGCGTCTTCCACCCTTATTAGTCACCATTGCAATCTTAACATTCCTTAACTTTACTTCGTAACATTCCTTATCGCCGGAGTCTGGTCAGAGTGGCGATAAGCCACATGTTATTTTAATGGTGTCAACTGCCGTTCATGTACAGTAGACGTATGCTTCTTAGAAGACTTCTCTTAGACTTGGAACACCTGTGTTTTGTTGTCGCCACCAAAACGGACAGATGGAAAGAATATATGTATCAAGAAAATAATATCAACGAAGAGCAAATATGTCGGCTTTCTTTTGACGTAAGGCGTAAAGTCAAATTGTTCTGGTGTAACATACTGTTTGTTTTTGAAAATTCTTTTTCATATGAGTAATTCAGAACTATCACAACATTGCGGGAAAAGGGTGCCAAAGCAATTGAGCAAAAGAAATTAAAGTGTGTGGCTCAGAGTGGCACTAGACAGTAGCGCCAAGACTTGAAAAAGTGACACACACTCGAATAGCAACGACACTAGCGATAGGTAACGTCCCTACTGAAACTCGAAACAGTCATTCACTAGCGCTGGCTCCCGATAAATCCATGTTCCGAACACAGCAAAATCCATGTTCCGAACACGGCCAGAAAAAGATACAGCCTCCCCTTCTTCCTCGATGGGTGCACACCGCATCTTAGCTTTACTAGAATTTTCTAAACCCGCAAGTTTGTCTCTAGCGTAGTGGGCGGTGCTACGAATAAGGCCCGTTTACGGTGCATGGAAAGCATAGGTCTTGGCGCCACTCCCTAGTGTTATTTGCTCTGTATGTCTTTAATTTGAATTTATTCGAATTGAGTTGTTGTTTGTGCTCGGTATTGAGCATAAGTATTTGCTAGGTTTACATTTCATCATATGCTTCTGAATTTCGTCATACTTTTCTGTAACTGTAGGTAGTTGGCTGGTGCCCAAGTGACACACGAATCCCCAAATTCGTGTGTCAACTGTAAACCCTGACAATGTCACGTTCACCGTGATAAGCGGCCGAAGACCGCTAACTCCGAGATGAAAGAATTTTCATTATGAAAGGTTTTGGAAGTCAGAGGTCTACTAGGGGGAGGGGTGGGGTGTAAAATAGCGTATTGGAGTCCTCTGTGCTTTCAGGATCAACCTACCGCATAATAAGGAGCTATAACGTATGGTTAGGTGTTTATTAACAATGATGGTGCAGTATTCCTGTCGCTTCTTTTTAATGCTATATCTATGAAAATAACTATAGTGTCCTGAATACCCACAGATGTTGTGTGGTATGGACGTAAGGAATCGTTTGGATATGTTTACAATTTTCTCGATTAAGTTTTCTTTAAAAAAATTCAGTTCTGCTGTTGGTATTCGCAAAAATCCTTTACTGTTGCTATAACAACTGTGTGTATTCATAAATGACGTAAGTTGTCGTTCAGCTCCGCGTAACGTATGATTCCTGCTTAGTACTGACGAAAGTAGACAATCATTCAAATATGTAAGGTTGAATTTTGTAAATTGACACCTTGTGTATGATTTAAATCTCTGCCTTCAGTTTTGTGGTCGGTATCGCGAAACACTCTTTTTGTTGCTATATGTGTAAATCATGGTTTCTACTTAGCAGTCGAGATCGTGTGAGAGTAGACGATTGAAGAAAGCGTGTAAGACTGTATTTTTTAAACTGACATTGTTGTGGGTTATTTTATGCTTTTTTGCACGACACACTTTTATACATTCCGTCTTTTCAGTATAAACCAATATCTTCACAAAAGAGACAAGTAATATAGAAGAAATGTTTTGTCCCGGACCAAGGGCTTGTTCCTGCCTCCACAGTAGTTACTCAGCACTACCGAAGTCGTTCCATATTCCTCCTTACATGTTGGACCAAGGATGACAGTACGTATCCACACCTGCAGTTTACATGTGAACTCACTTGAATCTCGAAAAAAAAATACTCTGAAGAGATATTAAAACCTATTGCCTCGATACGCCCTTCTTAAAACTGAATTACGAATTGCCGCCAGATGCGCTAGAAAAACAATAACAGTCACACGTTACATCTTGGTATAAGTTATTAGGCTTTCTGTTCGTACCGAGTCGCGCATTAGCCTCGTCAGTCAGTCAGCAGTCAATTGACAAACTTGATGAAGTTTCGCATAACGGAGTTTGGTAGAGCACAAACGGAGGCAGAGGCATTTCAAACGGGCGAAGGCGAAGCTTAAGAGGCAAACGTAAAAGAAGTTAAAAGTAACCAAACAAACACCAAGAAGTTACGGGTCGTTGTTTACTTGACTCTAGCGCATCTGGGGGCAAAAAAGAAGTAATAAGGAACGAAATTTAAGAAGGACGTATTATACCGGGGCAAAATTTTTGGAATCTATTGGTTATATTATTCTGTTTCTTGGTTCAAATTAGTACATATGCAACGTCCCAGGTGTAGATATGGTGGGAGATTGGAACCCATCCGAAGTCCACAACTACAATGTGAAAATTTGGTAGCATTCACAGAGCATTCTACCACTACAGCCAAACGCCTGATTTCGCGTGGCCAGTGTCGAACGCTGGTTAGTGTATTACAGATGGAACGACATCCCAGTGACGCAAAACAACGCGTTGAAAAATGGAAACTCGTCCGACAAAATGCACGCCATTTGTCGGAGGGAAGAAAAAAAGGATTTGTTAATTTTTCAAGACCAAAAAGTTTCTTCTGTTTTCTGGAAGAAACAATAGTTGCGTTTTTGCAGATACCATGGTATCTGATACCACGGTCTGAAGTCTTTTTTGCGGTTATCGTGGTAGGCTGGTGGTAGGCTATCTGATACCACGGTCAAAAGGGGTTTTTGGAGTTATCGTGGTATCTGGCCAGTTATCATGGTATCTGATATTCAGTGACACGGTCCAACCGTGGTAACTGAAAAAGTCGTCTAACTTGCTCAGATTGTTGGGAAAGAAGTTTGGCACTTAGTGATGTGACTGGATATCAGTTTTTCTTTTGGGATGACTTCGAAAAGCGCAATTTTGGCAATTGTTGTTTTTGCAGAGCAACCGTATATCAGATACCACGGTAACTGCAAAAACGACTAATTGCAGATCCAGTTACCGTGGTAACAGATACCATGGTATCTGCAAAAACGCAACTATTGCATCCCTTGGATCGCTGAACCCAAACATATCCTGAGCAAACCTTCACTCAACTGATTCAACCCGATTTGAACTGGACGACATAAGAATTTTGACCAAAACTCATGCGATCCGGTTGGTGATGATGATAGCTTGCAATAAACTAAACTCTAAATCAGAAAGACTCGACATATCGACGGTGCAATTCTGACTGAGAAGTCAGAATTGATTTGACTCATTGACTGAGAACTGAGAAGCAACTGTACGAGAACTACATCTTCATTACCTTACTTTGCACTTCGGAGCAAAATACACAGATAGAAATGTGGAAAATAAATCCATCAACGGAAAGGCCAAAAATGGCTGTCGCTGAAGCAGACTGATCCCAGTCGATGAGCCAAAATTAACATATACAAAAATACAATAGATACAAGTGATAACTATTTTACAGACTAAAAAATCGACCCGGCATTAAACAACTTAACAAAAGAGGGCACAAAACTAAGCTCATAACGAGCATGTGAAGCTTTAAAATTCAAGGAAAGGCCTACAATTTTTTTTTACATTTTACGCCATCCAACAGAATTTCCAACCAAGATGTCCCTCCTATCAAAACCGCAAGATGGCTAGGAAGTGGCTTGAATTTATTAAGAAGAAGAAGGAGAAAACTTCGAAGCAGGAATTTGGTCAGGCTACAAAAATATTTTTGGTCTCTAATTGTGTAAATTCCTGACTGGACTGAAATGATTAAAATGCCTCTGTTTGGTAAATCACAGAAGAATCCAGCAGATATTGTCAAGGCCTTGAAAGAAGCCATTGTGTCCTTGGAGAAAGGGGAAAAGCGAATTGACAAGGTTAGTTTTTGGCCAGTTTTCTCACTTTAGAGTTGCATTTTCAGGCAGTCTAGTACACTAGCCCCTTTTCAAGCACTGTACCTTGGATTCCATGTATAGTGCATGGATTTCAGTATACAGTGCATGCATGAAAAACACAGTTTCAGTCATCGCAACTGAGTACCGGCTCGGATAGGGCTGAAATTACTACCATGAATTAGAGAAATCAAAGACAACCCTTATCACATTTTTCATAACAAAAACAAAAGGACGCGACTGATGAGGGAGATGAAAAACCTCATTTCCTTTTCTACACAGTCAAGGGTTTTGCATGCAAAGTGTCCTGTGCCTCAGCTTTTTCTACCTAACAGTCAACCAGAATATTGGCTCCTAGAGCACTCAACATGGAAAATAGATAGGCTGCTGTCAGATTTTTCATCTCCATCATCAGTCGCGTCCTTTTGTTTTTGTTAGGAAAAATATGATAAGGATTGTCTTTGATTTCTCTAATTCTTGGTAGTAATTTCAGCCCTGTCCGAGCCGTTGATAAGTTGTGGTGACAGAAACTGTGTTTTTCATGCATGCACTGTATGCTGGAATCCATGCACCATACATGAAATCCAAGGTACAGTGCTTGAACGTCCAGCACCCAGGCATGGTGCTAGACGTTTAAGCACCGTGCCTGAAAAGGGGCTAGTGTACTAGACTGTTTTCAGGCTCGCAATTCTCAACCTCTGTTCGTCAGAAGTAATTTTTACGGAGCATATCCATTGCGCATGCTAGCACAGGTTCCGTGTTCTGTGGCTTCAAGCGTTTGTAGCTCCTGTGTTTCCTTCGAGTTCAACACCGAATGCAAAACATAAACAGATTCCGTAGAGTCTCAAACAGTCAACCACAAACCCCTGATTTTTGGATACCCTATGCCAAACGCTGGATATGCCCAGCATTATGCTTAACCCAGGCATAGCCTATGCTTAACCCTGGACACCCTATGCCAGCCTATGCTTAACCCTGGACACCCTATGCCAAACGCCGGATAGCTGCTGGCACCTTAACCCTGACCTACCTCACTACAGTTTAATTCTAATTGGTTGATTTTTGAGCTTCACTCAAATCATCAGTATTTGATTGGGCCCCAGTATCCAGCATTTGGCATAGTGTATCCAGCGTTTGGCATAGGGTATACCAAACGCTAGATATACCCAGCGTTTGGCATAAGCCTTCCCAAAATCAGGGATTTGTGGTAGACTGGTCTCAAATCCTGTGATGGGTTCTCTTATGAAAAACACGGGCGCTGAAAATGGGTGACGGTGCAACTGCAGTGCAGCGTGTTAGGATTCGAGTTCACCAGACAACACGCTAATTGCTGAAAACGCAACTTAGATAATCTTTTTTTCAAATAGTTTCGTTCCTGAAACAAAGAAGAGTTGGGCACCAGAGTTTATGGAGATTTCTCCTGCCCAAGGGGAGTCTCCTACTAAGGAGAAAATTAATCCCCTGTGTAGCCTAGGAGAGAGTTTCATGTGAGTCAGACAAGCAAAGCTAGAAAAAAAATCTTTGAATATTTGAGTTCTACCCGTACGGAAAATCTCCACGTCGAATGCCATTTTCCACCTCGAATCGAGGACGAAACGTAATTTTTGGTAGCGAAATGCGGGCGAAAGTATAGCGAGGACGAATATTGATGGCGAGTTCTACTTCGACCCAAATTTCGCTGCGAATATGAAGGCGAAGGGGAGGGAGATCTCGCGCTCGCTATCGTGTTTAGTAAGGGCGAAGGCGGATTTCCCTTCGACCTTAGTTTTCGCTGCGAATGTGAAGGCGAAGGAGAGGGAGATCTCGCGTTCGCTATCGTGTTTAGTAAGGGCGAAGGCAGATTTCCCTTCGACCTTAGTTTTCGCTGCGAATATGAAGGCGAAGGACAGGGCGATTCTATTCCCGCCTCATCTTTGGCTAAGGGCGAGGGTGTATTCAACTTCGGCTTTGTTTTCGCTGCGAATGGTAGCGAAAGATCAGGGAGATTTCATCTCCGCCTCGTATTTGGTGAAGTACGTGGGCAATCTTATAGTTTCTTTGCGAAGTTGCCATCAGGTGATGGCGAAAGACTTATCCTATAATACTTCGACTTTTGTTTCCGCTGGCAATGTAATTGACGAGATGCAGAGGCTGTTTTTTGTTGGTTTGTTTTTTATCTCGCCTATAGGCATTTGGTGAGCAATGAGAAAGAAACCACTTTCGAGCTTTACGTTTGCCAGAAACCTAGGGGCAAAGAGCCATTCAGTTCGACTTGTATGTTCACTATATTGATCAAATCCGATGTCCGCAGTAGTCCCTAATTGCTTTTTTCGAGTCAGGAAAACAAAATGTTAATTGTAAGAGCCACGGAAATGCCTTAATTTAAGCCCTGCTGTCTATATTTTTGATAATATTGCTATACTGTGAAGTTCAAAAAATTTCAGAAGCAGCTTGCGTGTTTAGACCTTGTTCGATGCTGCGAAAGCATCACCCGACAAATTTTGAGAGTTACTAGTCCGGAATCGATAATTTGAGAAAACATAGTTTTGTCTTCTATATTAAGTGTAAATTTGGGTCTTTCGTTAATAATAAATCAAGATGGGATTGGGATGGGAAATGGGAATATCGGGAATGGGAACCGACCTTAAGGGATTCGGCTCTACCTGGTCATGGTCAATCAATGGACACGAATTTTCGTTTCTATAAGGCCGATTATTACTAACAGTTTCGACCTCGAAAACAGGGTCGTTTCTCTGTCAAATGTATGCAATACGAGATGGATTCGCTACCAAATGAGGTTCAACCGCGAAGGCGAGTTCGCGGCTTCGCGCAGCGCTCTCGTTGGACAGAGAAAACCTGGGTCTATCCGCGAGGTCGCGTTCGCTGTCGAAGGACAGCGAGAGAGAAAACGAGGTAGTTTCTGTTTCAAATGTACGAGGTCGTTTTGAGGTGAAAAACGGGAGCGAATAGGCAGCGAAAACGAGAGAGAAAACGGCCTAGTTTGTGTTTCAAATGTACGAGGTCGTTTTGACCTAGATTCGACGTGGAGATTTTCCGTACGGGTAAGAGACACTAGGAAACTTTAACAGAGTAGAGCAGTCATGCACAAATCCTCAATTTTTGGGCATGGTGCCCCAACGTCAGGGCATGCCCCAAGGTATGGGCATGGTGCCCATACGTTGGGGTACCATGCCCTGGAGCATGGGCATGGTACTAGCATGGCACCCCCATGGTATTTGGTTGAACTGAGATTGATTAAATACCTAAATAGGGCTGTCTTCCTCTCCTAGACCACAAGATACTTGATCTTATGTTCTATCTAACCTCTTTTTCCAGTTTTAAAAATATTAGAGAATTTCCAAGAAATTTAGCCTTTAATGAAGACCCATTTTTCCTATTGGTTTACCTATCCATTTCCAGGGAAAAAGGGGAATTCATTCATGGCTAAATTTCTTGGAAGTTCTCTAATATTTTTAAAATTGGAAAAAGAGGTTAGATAGAACATAAGATCAAGTATCATGTGGTCTAGGAGAGGAAGACAGCCCTATTTAGGTATGTAATCAATCTCAGTTCAACCAAATACCATGGGGGTGCCATGCTAGTACCATGCCCATGCTCCAGGGCATGGTGCCCCAACATATGGGCACCATTCCCATACCTTGGGTATGGGAGACGACTGTGTTGACGAAAAATCGGCTGATTTAAAGAAAAAACGACTATTTTTAAGAAAAAACAATCGTTTTTAAGAAAAAAATCGACTGTTTTTACTAAAAATCGCGGCGCGTTTTACCAACTGGCCGACAACATTGAGGGGGGCGTCCCCCCCTCCCCCCCCCCAGTAGTGACGCCTCTGCTAGCAGTATTTGTGGGCATTTGGCCAGGAAGAGAAGAGAGTAAGAGGTATGCAGTAGTGAACAGTTACCCCAGAGGCTCCAGGATAGCAGTTTGAGGCAGCAAATTTAAATTGTTAGATTCAAGTTCTGTAAAATTCTGCTTTCTGCTATAACCTCGGCCCGAATGCCAGGAACAGTCATTTGTTATGTTATCCTTGTGTGAGCTGAAGGTAAATTTTAGGATCTTTAAGTGTGAGGCTTTAGATAAATATGAATTAGTGGTGTGGAATAACCAATCTTCAATTTTTTTAATTCCTGTTCCCAGCCAGAACAACAGGAACAGTATTTAGTCTGCCATCCTTCTTGAGCTTTAGAACATTTCATGGTCTTTTTTCAATATGAACATTTAACAGTCATTTCTTAGTACCAAACTTAGTAATTCATTTATGTTAAGCTTAGCTTGTCCCCATTAGTAGCCTATACATAATAATACATATCTACCTACACTCAAAAAAATTTCAGACGAAATTCCGTTTGCGAACGGTCAGATTTCCGGCAACTTATTCACAGTAATTTTTCCGTTCGGGTACGAGTAAATTACCGTCTGGCTTTTTCGCCAATTCACGGAAAAGTAACAGTTTACAGCCTGCTAGATAGGGGGATTTTTCCGTTAAGTGAGGCCGTCTGACCACAGAAATAGTAAGTAAACTCAACGGAAAAAATCTTTTTGAAGTTCCGGTTCCAACCAGAAAGTTTCCGTTTTCAAGCAGGTTCTGTCAGGCAATCTTCCGTTTCTCGCAAGACCTACGACTGAAATATTCGTCTAGCAGACGGAAATGATCGCGCATGTAAAATGATCACCGACAGGAAATTTCCGTTTGAAACCAGGTAGAAGCAGGAATAATTCCACTGGTAGTCAGGATGATCGCGCATGTAAAATGATCACCGACAGGAAATTTCCGTTTGAAACCAGGTAGAAGCAGGAATAATTCCGCTGGTGGTCAGGAAAGACCAACAGACGGTCGACCGGTGCGAAGGGTCAGGATTCCGTTTGTGTGCCCCTTAAATTACTCGTGGTTTGCGGGAAATATTCCGTTGGCAGTATGCTCCCGTGTCAGGTCTCCCTAGCAGGAAAAAATCCGACTGTCGCAGTCTTTCCCAAACCGAAATCCCAGGTAATATTTCCGTTCACCAACGAATGGGTATGCCCTGAAACCGTTGCTCAGACGATATTGAAACACCAATAACCTACTAAACATTCTTGTCTCCCTTGACCTAATTCTTTCACTGACGGAATGAAAACACAATATTTAATGACGAACACAATACAAGTACAATGTTTGCAAATTTTCTGTTTTTTTCATACTCTTTCGTGATGTTCTTTCCTTTGCACGGCGCAACCACGTCTTCAATTTCAGCAATGAACCTGGAAAACAGGATTTGACATTAGGACAAATGGGCTAAAGCGGCTGTTGGTACCATGACGAACAAATAGATAAGTCTTTGGTCCCATGCAGTGATTGTGGATACCCCGACAAAACTGAGCTGAGGTAGAGGTACTTGCTTGATGCCATTCTACTTTTCTCTTCGCCGCTGCGCATATCAGAGGAAGAAGTGCAGCAGGCGTGCTGACCCGCCCTGCTGTGACGTCACAATAATAGACAACCAATCGGCTTTTACTTTCGTAATATCTTCTCCGGGGCTTTACTGCGGTATAGCTGTTTGCAGATGCAACGAAGTATGACGTTCCTCGTACTTCCTTCCTATACCCTCCGCTCATTTACATCAGGATGGGAATCCATTTGTCTCCGTGTGGTCTTCAAAAACTTAACAGAATAGGGATGAGATCAGACATTCTAGGTTTAAAACAATTCAGTGTATTTAAATATTAGATGTAAAAAATAAGCTGCCTTTTCAGGTGAACTTCTGATTCTTCACTGACACCAGACAAATTTCACTCCATCCCTGAAAGACATTTTCGGCACCTTTCTTCGTGTATCTTAGTCTGAAAGGACGTCAAAGCAGATTCTGTCAGATTCATCATCTTTTCTTCAGTCATGTGGGGTTATGAATGCATATAAACTGCATTATACAATTTTACCGAACTGAATTCACTTCTTTCGTAACTGAATGGAACTGGCAATAATACAGGAAGAAAATTTGAAAAGCAGAGATGAAGTTTTGATCTGTTCTAAACAAAGCCTGAACTAGATGTAAACAGAGTCGAAACTTCGGGCTCGGAAACTAGAAATTTACCAGGGATACTTACTTTTCATGAAAAGCATGGTTGCGAAAGCAGCCTTCGGGTAGGGGCACTGAAACGTGTAAAATGTAGCTAAAAGTGCCAGAGCTGCCATCTTGCCATTTTCTGCTTTGCAGATCACTGTCTTGTCCATAATGACATATAATTTGCTGGACATTCGAAGATCATGGCCTTCAAAAGAAACATTATTGATTAAACATTCAATTTTGGTATCTATCGCTGCATAGATTACTGGGGCTTCCACCTTGACTAACCGTCAGACGTCACTGTCGACCGTCAAAACTTTAGGACCTCGGCATTTAAGTCTGGTCTTCACCTCCCGGAACTTCCGGAATCTGGGCTTCCAGACTATTCTTCGACGTCTTCTGTAAATTGCATCTGGAATATGAACCGGTCCGAAAGTATATCAAAATAATCCGGAAAAGGGGCTTTAGGACCTCGGCATTTAAGTCTGGTCTTCACCTCCCGGAACTTCCGGAATCTGGGCTTCCAGACTATTCTTCGACGTCTTCTGTAAATTGCATCTGGAATATGAACCGGTCCGAAAGTATATCAAAATAATCCGGAAAAGGGGCTTTTGAACTTCCGGATTTTCGGAATTTTTAAGTATCGCCGAAGAAATTAAAAAAAAGCTCGGAAAATCTGGGAACCCAGATTCCGGAAGGTGAAGACCCAACTTTAGATACTTTGCTCAAATACCATATCTGGATTTTCTTAAATGATTAAATGAATTCACTTAAATGATCTTGAAAACACGATGAAAAAGTGTAAGTTTGTTTTTCTGCTATCCTATGTTCAGTTATTAAATTTCACTAGAATCCTATCAACCGTTCCAAAGTTACACATGACTCAATATTCCGGACTCCCCCTCCCTCAACTCCCCCAACGATGATCGGATCGACGAAATTACTATTTCCAAGTCAGTTTGGTCCGGTCCCCGATATACCTGCCAAGCTTCGTCGTGAAAATCCCATCATCGGAATTCCGGGAAATCCCCCCCTCAAGTGTCCGGATGCAGTCTGATTGTGTAAACGATTTATCCAGAGCAGATGCTTGTTTTTCCCAGAAAGTTCCACTCCAATCCCTCCAATCCAAACATTTCACAAGATTTCCGGTCTCCCCCCCAATTCCCCCACAGCTGTCAAATCCGGTCCAGACTTTAAATGGACATCAGAGAAATGTCTTCTATTCAGTTATTAAGTTTCATTCAAATCCAATCATCCGTTCAAAAGTTACGCACGAAAAGTCACCCCCCCCCCCCCAGGTGGTCGGATCGGGAAACTGATTATATCCAAGTCAGTTTGGTCGGGTCCCTGATATGCCTGCCAAGTTTCATCGTCCTAGTACATGTGTAAGCATCTTAAGTCGGAGTCACCGGAATTTTGGAACCCTCCATCCACCTTCCCCCACAGTGCTCGAATCCGGTCTGGTCTTGTCAACTATGTATCTAGGGCTTGTGCTGGTTCTTCTCACCAAGTTTAATCCCGATCCGTCCACTCTGAACATATCAAACGATTTCCGCCCCCACCCCTCCAACTCCCCCCGAAGCCACCGGATCCATTCCGGACTTGAAGTGTGACATCTGAGACACGAGGTCTTTCCAAATATCAAGTTTGATTAAGATCCGAAATCCCGTTGAAAAGTTATAAATACGTCAATATTCCGGATTTCCCCTTCCTCCACTCCACCACGGTGGTCGAATCGGGAAAGTGACTATTTCCAAATTAGTTTGGTCGGGTCCCTGGTACGTCTGCCAAGTTTCATCGTCCTAGGACTTCTGGAAGTACCCTAACTCGAGAACAGTCGACCAACAGACGGACCGACCGAAAAGTGATCGGTATATGGCACTTGAGCGAAGCTGCAAGTGCCATAAAAAGAACTGTGAGGGAAAATGCTTCATGATTTCCCAACTTCCTTCAGTCACATTTCCGTTCCTTAGGCTCACGTTGCAGACCCCTTATCAGTTTGTGAAATAAAAGCTTACCTTTCTACGTTTCTTCTCGTGGCTTTCATACATAATATGCCACCTCAGACTTCCAATACTGTTATGGACCGAGGAACAGTCGTTGGCCCCACACCTCCATTTCCAACCAGCGTCGGTGGAATGGACAAATCCATGCTCCGTGGCGAAAACTTTGTTGCACTTTTCACATGAAAACATATTATTTTCCAAAACTGACCCTTCTTGACCGAACGGGTTAACGCAATGACTGACATTCCACAGTGTTGTATAACCCAAAGGAAGCTTAATTACCATAACTGGTGTCCGCTGAGATTGAAAAGATAAAGAGAACTATCTGCCCCTCGATCTGCCCCTCATCGCTTTCCTTCATGGAAATTGTCCGCCGTCGTTGGGTAATATTCCGAAATCACAATACGGTGTGTGTCAACGGAAAAACACCGTCTAAGAACCTGCTTCACCACCAAGAATATTACAGTTCACACGCCTACTGCGTTTAGCTGGATTTGTCCAACATTGACAGGAATTGATCTTGATTTGTCGGAACCGTTCGGAAGGTGAACAAAGTACGCTCGACAACGGACGATTCCTGCAGAGAATCGGGTTATTTATTAAATAATTGGCAGTGGCTGGTAGCAAGAAAAAATACTGCCAGTATGAGGAATAATGCGTCTAGACCAAATCGAAGAGTTCCGTCATGACGAAAGGTAATTTGGCTCGTGAACGGAACATTTCAAGACCTGACAAGACATCTTACGCGAGGTAGAGGGAAATCTCCCACGGATGGACTTTCGGTGTGTGGCCTGTAACTTGTCCGTTCAGTTCAGTATATTTTTTTGAGTGTACGTAATTAGTATTACTCCACAAAAACGAAGAAAAATGAGCAGATTATCAGACTACAGAAACTTCTAAATGCTTTAGCATCTGTACGCTACCTGATTCAGCTATTTCAACTGATAAACTTTTCCAAGGTTCAGTGACTGTATTGATGAATAAACAGTGAATTATTTCATTTGTTTTACTCTCAGACTGAATTGACATTAATAATTTTGACAGGCTCAGGAAGATGTAGCAAAACAGCTGACTGCCCTCAAGAACTTACTTATGGGCACAGAAAGCGGTGAATCCAGCGACATCATGCTATCCACACTAGCCCAAGAAATGTATACTGCTGGTCTTCTAATCCTTCTAATCAACAATTTGGGGCGAATTGACTTCGAATCCAAGAAGGATGTTTGTACTGTTTTCAACAACATTTTAAGGAGGCAGATTGGCTCCCGGCACCCCACTGTGGATTATTTGGTGTCAAAACCAGATGTCCTGTTTACCCTGATCCGAGGGTAAGAGCTTGAACAGTTTGACTAGAAAGTGTTCCTAGTAGTCCAAGTTTCCAGTAGTGTATGCAGGAATGCAGATCAAATCTAGCTTCTGAACATCTTTGATTTATATCCATAAGTATTTCTCCAGCCAAAGCTGACTCTAAATCGTATTTGAGGCGCTGAACAGAATATGAGGAATGAGACTTATCATAGTGATATTTCGGCCCTTCTTGGCAAGGGTTGCCGTCAGACTGATAGCAGGTTCTTCTTTGAGCCTAAAAAGGACCCTTGCCAAAAAGGACTGCAATATTGATAGAAAATCTCAGCTTACATTTCCGTTTAATGTCATTAAATATGTTTGTTGTCCGTCTGTGGCAATTTGTCTTAGAAAACAGTATGCTGTGGTTGCTTCTATAATCCTAGATGTATTTTCCCTGCTAGCTCCTAGATGATTGGTGCCCTAGACTTTGGATAGAAACAGATTGACCAAGAGTTCTTGCATATTCGCATGGCAAACTGAGGCGAACTCATGTCATTGCTACCCGAACATCAAGCAATTTTTTGAACGGACACGGACGCAACAATGAGAGATCGGACAAGCTCAAAGCCATACAAAGTTTTGTCGAGATTGTGAGAATCGACAGGGAGGTTGATTGCTTGGATTATGGCCCACAGGCGTTTTTGTTGCAATACAGTCTAATTAAGTATAAAACATGCGGTACCGCAGTTTTTTGGTGCTCGATAGTAGTTAGAAGAAAAGTGATGGGCCTACTACAATTTTGGGGGTTTGGGAATTGAAGTCGTCATCGTCACCTGGCTGTCAGACCAGGATACTCCAATCCTAAAAATCGTCATGATTTAGTGCGTCTTGACTTCTTAGATGGCATGTGCGTCCTACCACGCGATCTTTCACCTTTTTTTTTTTTTTTTACAAATTCGACCCAAGATAAATTTGGAGAGAACTTGGGAGAAGTATTTAAACCAGCATAGCCTACCTGTACTGTACTTGATTTTGATAATTCGATCCTTCTGGTGCTTTCATTATCACCGAAAAACATCGGCAGAGCCTTGGGAAAGCTCTGGATAAAAACGGTTAGCCAACGTATGTCCTGCGGCAAACTGGACAACAGCTTCAACGCGCGTCATACCACATCTATGGCTGTGGGGCACGGCACAGCTTAGCGTAAGCTATGATGTCCGTAGCGTATATACCAATCAATAAGAAAAAAAAAATTGAGTTGGATTTCTCAGAGAAACCCAACCCATCTGTTTTCAGCCTCGTGCGACCCCATTTGTTTTGCTGAGAAATACGAAAAATCTTGTATAAAGTGCAAACACACGATGAGAATTTCCCGGCCGGATTCTCTTCACTTTCATCATAAAGTTGAAAAAATTCCAACTTTTCCAGACGGAAGTAATGATGGTGCCAAAAATCCGGGCAGGGGCTCCACCCCGGGAGCACCCGAACCTGATCGTGTGTCCAAGGCATAATAGTGTGAAGCTGGTGTGAAGTCTGTGAACACACGATGAGGATTTCCCGGCCGCATTTCCTGCACTTTCATCATCAAGTTGAAAAAATTTCGAACGTGTCCGAAAGCTCCGAAACGAAAAAAAATGCTGAATTAATTCAGCATTTTATGCAGCATTTCGCTTTCGGACTTAAATTTTCGCTCAGTTAATGCAGCATTAATTCAGCATAAAATTCATTTGAAAATTCAGCAAAGATGCTAAATTTTATGCTGAATTTTCAAGAAGAAACTGGGGAGCACAGCGATTCTCCTTGTATCACCTAGAATATTTGTCCATCTAGAACAAATTGCGAAATAAAATTATCGTAATGCAAATTTAGGTCGAATTATCGTCTGATGTGAAAAACTTTACGAACTTTTAGCTTATTCTTCCTGACTTAGGTTTTGGTACTCTAGAAGTTTTAGAGAAGAAATAAAGGTAACAGCTTTCGGACAAAAACGACTGAAGATATGCAGCATTTACGCACAGCTTATGCATTTATGCATTTACTTAATTCAGCATTTTATGCAGCATTTCGCTTTCGGACTTAAATTTTCGCTCAGTTAATGCAGGATTAATTCAGCATAAAATTCATTGGAAAATTCAGCAAAGATGCTAAATTTTATGCTGAATTTTCAAGAAGAAACTGGGGAGCACAGCGATTCTCCTAGTATCACCTAGAATATTTGTCCATCTAGAACAAATTGCGAAATAAAATTATCGTAATGCAAATTTAGGTCGAATTCTCGTCTGATGTGAAAAACTTTACGAACTTTTAGCTTATTCTTCCTGACTTAAGTTTTGGTACTCTAGAAGTTTTAGAGAAGAAATAAAGGTAACAGCTTTCGGACAAAAACGACTGAAGATATGCAGCATTTACGCACAGCTTATGCATTTACGGCACTAAAAGCTTTCGGACACGGTTCTTCAACTTTTCCATATGGAAGTGATGATGGTGCCGAAAATCCGGGCAGGAGCTCCAGTCCGGGAGCACCCAACCCTGATCGCGTGTTTAAGGCATAACCAGTATTTTTACCAGCGACCTCCTCTAAAGCAGGAGATCAGCCTCGAAAAGATCCAAACACGGTAGCCTAAATTGCAAAAATTCACGTAGTGCCGTTAAAGGACACCTGAATGAAGAGTACCAAGTATCATCCCTATCTGTGTGACTTCCGTTAACATTACCTGCAGAAACCCAACCAAATACGAAATAGTGTTTCCAAGCTATGATTTTTGCTCCATTTTGCATCTGTCCTTATTTCAGTACCGAACAGTTTTAGAAATGAACAAATGCCTCCAATCAACTCTTCGTCTGGAATATTTTTTAGCCTGTTAAGACCAAACGTATATCTGGAAGAAATTCCAATACGATCCGGTCAGCGCTGTACAAGATTTGAATGAACTGCGCTTTTTGTCTTGGAGTCTGCATGTGCAAACCTCAAGAAACGAACATCCCTATTTTGAAAATGACACGCTCAGGAGACGAATGCTTTCCGTGGCCAAGTCTGTAAATGCATTCTCCATGTTGTGTTCAAGTATGGTTTCATTGTTCAGGTATCCTTTAAGGTAGAAAAATTACAGAAGCTTTGAAATATCAAAAAAGTAGAATGGATGGAACGACCAGGGACGTGAGCGGAGATACGATGGTCGTTCAACCCTTTTTTGTTGGCGTGTTGTGGATGAATGGTCCTAATAGTCATTTAGTTTAATAAACAATAATAATGTATTCCAGGTATGAACACCAAGAAATTGCACTAAATTGCGGCGCGATGCTTCGAGAATGTGCGAGGCACGAAGCTCTAGTGAAAATCGTAATTCACTCAGAGGAATTCTACAACTTCTTCAAGTTTGTGGAAGTATCAAACTTTGATATAGCCTCCGATGCCTTCCTGACTTTCAAGGTATGTTGATACCCGGGCTATTGCACTGTGCGAACGATTGCACCTAAAAAGCTGGAGAGACCTAAGAATATAGGGTTTGAAGCCAAGCTGATCATTCATTGCGAAAGAAAACAAAAAAACAAGAGATTTTATGTATTTTTTTTCTTGATCAGCCAATTATCCCTCTTAAGATGATACGAGAGGGATAAATATAAATTCAGATAATTCGGTTGTACTTCCGGCAACCGCCCTCGGCGAGAAACAAACTAAATCTTAAATTCCACAACAGTACCAACAGAAAAGCGATGCGGAACCAACAAACCACGAAAAGGCGAAAAACCAGAAGAACGATGCGGATTCAGTGACATGCAAATAAAAATAAAATAACGAATATTAAAATGTGTGTGTTTAAAAAAGTATGGGTTTACGTAAACAGTGGATTTGAATATAGTACAATTCTCACAAGTGCACCGAATTTGGGCAATCTAGGCCCAGTTGCCCCTGAAGCGTTTGGGTTTGTGACTCTCCAAAGACATCCCAAATAATACTAAGTACGGTATTCCAACTTTCACCTTGATACCAGTCATGGTTCGCAAGGTCACAAAGTGGGCCCATCCCAGTTGCCCCCGAACTTGAAGGGTGGGGGGGGGGAGGGCAACACTAAACCGGTATGTCCACATGTATACCAAATTTGAACTTGAAACCTGTCACGAACGTAACTCATCGGAAATCTAAGACCAGTTGCCATGAGCGATGAGGGTAGGGTGGCGGAGGGGGGCATGAACCCATCAGAATGCACATCTAAACCAATATGCCCACAAGAACACAACATTTGAGTTTGATACCAGTCACGGGTCACAAACTTAACGGATGGGCAATGTGGGCCACCAAGGTTAACCAGGTTTCAACTTCATACATTTCATGGTTCACTAATTATGAATGACACAAAAAAACGGTGAAAACCGAAAATCGGCTACAACGGTCGCAAGAATGAACTGTTCATAAATGAACACTCCACTAAAAACTGGACAACTCTGCGAGACTTGGTAGATTGGACGAATTACAACTTGTCGTCAAGAAGTTTGCGAGCATTAGTATAACCGACCAGCTCGTCCAAGCCTTACACCGCTTCTTGGGATCATTCTGTTCTTTATCTCTCTGGAATCTACCCCTCCCTTTAATAAAGAGATATAGCGGTCATTCATGTTCCATAATTTCCGATAGTAAATTCCTGCGCTATTTACACATTTGGTAAAAAGTCGTAAAGTCGTTGTTTAATTTGCAATCTCAGATAAAAGAAATTCACAGTTTACATAGACGGCTCTCGGTCGTAACCTGCTCTCCGCGCCAAAGTCTTATGACTTATGAGTATGAATATTTGGATGTTAAAATGTTAAGAACCATGATGTTCTTTATTTGAGACTCAACTTGTACTCTTTCCAACATAGGCAGGCATATACATAACGTCGTTTCTGTCCAGTAACTGTCACTTTCTTCGAGGAAACCTAAGTGTCAGGCTGGTTTTTGCCATAACAATGTTCCAATCCATGTTAATGTTGATTTTTGTCTCTATTATCATTCGTTAGGTTTTTCGAATATCTCTAATTATAGAAATGTGAAATATAAATATTAATTCGTTCTCCTCTTGACGCGATGCTGGATCTGACCTAAATATAAATAAGGACTGAAGTACCTCCTGGCGCGTGTTTTTTCTTTTGATTTGCGGTTGCTTGTACTGTTTTTGCAGTTAAAAACTAAACAAAAATGTTGAAGAAAGGATGTTTCATATACACATCAGTTGACATACACGTAAGTTGACATACACGTCAGTTCCCATACAAAATCCTTAACTACACCCAAAGACCCGCCTTTTAGTTTGAAATCGACTTGGTCGCCGGTAGCAATTAAGCAGGAGGAAGAATACCCAGGGGATTGATTAAAAAGAAGCCGACATTTGCGCATTTTGATGAGGGTAAAATTAGTTCCTAATCGGCGGGAGCTTACAATCAGAAGCAATCAGAAGACATCGAGGACTAGATATCTATGTCACTGGAGTGAGAAGAAAGGACCTTCGGCTACCCTCGGATTCAAAAGTTTTCTATTAAAGCTGCATTTTTCATTTGTGACAAGTCGAGTCTTGTCTCTTCTTGTCAGACAAGAAGGTCCTGTTTCGTGACTAGCTTTTATTTCTTGTTAGTGGTCTTGTCACAAATAACTGTAAAGAACTGTAACCTGCGTTTTATTCGCGTCAGTTATCGGGAGAATCATTCACCTGACAAGGCCTAAATAAACGGCATTAGGCCATGACACGTCTGAAAAGTGAGACAAGACGAGACAAGTCAATTGAATCTGATAACATTAGCTGTTTTGAGATTGTATATACATTTTGCACCTGTAAATCTGTTGTAAATGTTGAATTGCGATGCTTTAATGAATGACTATGTTGACGTGGAATGCAAATTCGGCTTTATTGCTATGAAAGCCATTTTCACGCTACTGTTCAAGTCAGAATCAAATAAAACGTGGATTTATTGTTTGAATTTTTTTAACCATTTTGTTCCGTTTATAGGAGGTCGTCACCAAGCACAAAATGCTCTGTGCTGACTTTCTGGAGAACAATTACGATAAGTTCTTCACACATTACCAGCAACTCCTGCATTCCGAGAACTACGTCACAAGACGGCAAAGCTTGAAACTGCTTGGCGAACTGCTGCTAGACCGCCACAACTTCACAGTAAGTGCCAACATATTAAAGTTTAACTGAAAAGCCAACTTATTTGTGTGTCATTTAATTGGATACACTGAATTATTTGGGTTCTCCAAAGGAATTTTTTTATTTTCCACCATCTGCTCTAGTTATGAGGCTCAGAATATCTCCGGCCGTCCCAACAGCGTAAATTCTACTATGACGCGGGAAATTTTAATATCAACACAAATGCAGCTTTTAGTGGGCAGTGGTGAGATTGGTGAAGATTGCTTAGTGCATGAACAAAAAAAAAAAATGATAAATCCTTTCGTAAGGCTTACAACAAAATTGCAAGCGCATACAGACACCACAAATCACACGGAAATTCCACTATTTGAAAATCGATTATTCGTGAATAGCGGAACAGCGAAATAACTCATTTTCAGCGGGTCTTCAAGCCAATTTAAGTGAATGAGTGATGGTTAACTAGATTGTCCTATCCTAGCCCTTTTCGGTTAAACTTTAGTAATTTAATTTTTCGCATTCAGTTTCGCATTAAAAAAAGCTCATTTTGGGCAGAATTGTGCCGCCAGATTTCCGCAAAAATATCGGATTGATTAACTGAAATTATGTGCATAGTGCGAGATTGCAGCTATTTGTTTTGCCGACAAGTTGGATTTCGGAGCAGAATACACGATAGCTAAGACAGAGCTTTTCTCAGGAGTTGAATTTTGTACAAAAACATGCTGAGAAAAAATTCGGTATGCCCCCCCCCCCAGCACGAGCTTAAAAGGCACATCTATCGGTAAATTCGTCGGCACAATGTCGCCCAAAATTGGCTCTAGTCGGCCTTTCTTTACAGGTAATGACTTCTTTCTTTGTAGGTAATGACCCGGTACATCTCTAATCCTGATAACTTGAAGCTAATGATGAATATGCTCAAAGAAAAGTCAAGGAATATTCAATTTGAGGCCTTCCACGTTTTCAAGGTAAAATATAGAACAGTATTTATTAGCCAAACCCCTATACAAAAATACATAGAAAACACTGTACATGATAGCTCTCGTCACAGTACTTACGTTTTATTACCCAATTGTCTTTTTTGCAAATTCAGTTAGCCTGTCTTTATTGATGATAATGGCGATGATTTTATTTTTAACCGTCAAAATCAGCACAAGCCGCAAAGTCGGAGTCGATATAAAGAAAAGAAGATGAAACAAAAACAGAACAGAAATTGACTAAATACACAATAAAAAAATTTATAATCTCTGTGTTGGAAAACGCGAAAGCCATATACATTATAAATAAATAACTACTATAGGTAACTAGAAACTAAGAAACAGTACTTCTCAACTGAAGCGCTTTATGCACGAGATTATTAAAAGAAACACTGGTTAGCCTATTCCAATGTTTGGCGTAGCCTACCCAAAAGTCAGTGATTTGTGGCAGGCTGCGGTTTGTTTGACATACATCTTTTTCGGAGATTCAGGTTTCAGGTTCTTTAATCAGCGATACACTTCTAACAATAAAAATCAACCAATGGGGGCCTGCAGTGTGCTCGTTAGTTCGTACCCATATTAAATAATCACAATAAAGAGGTAAGTGAATGAATCGTTTCTCTGTATTGCAAAAAAAGGATCTTTCCTTGCGGTAGCTTAAAAATACTTCCTCATTCCATACCAAACTCACCAGCCTATAATAAACAAGAGCTGTAAGCTCATATGGCACTTGCGTGAGTTGAGGTGTATTGTTTGATCAAAAGTACTTTTCCTTGCGCTAGCTTAAAAATATTTCCTCATTCCATACCAAACTCACCAGCCTATAATAACAAGAGCTGTAAGCTCATATGGCACTTGCATGAGTTGAGATGTATTGTTTGATCAAAAGTACTTTTCCTTGCGCTAGCTTAAAAATATTTCCTCATTCCATACCAAATTCACCAGCCTATAATAAACAAGAGCTGTAAGCTCATATGGCACTTGCGTGAGTTGAGGTGTATTGTTTGATCAAAAGTACTTTTAAGGTTACCTTTGCGGTTCAGATGCGCACTTTAAGGGAGCTAGAGAAAAAGTATTTCATTTTTGAATTTGGGCTGTAATGATGCGCACTTTAAAAGCGCTAGAAATTCGTCTGTAAGAAAAACTATTGAGGCAAAAACGATCACAGGCCCTTAAGGATCATTGATGTATACCGTTTGGTCAAAAGTATTTTTTTTTCACTTTTTGGTTAAAATGCGCACTTTAACGGTGATAGAAATACATTTTTAAGCAAAACCCTTGTGGCACAAATGATCATGGGTTAAAATGTATCGTTTGATAAAAAAAAAAGGACTTTTCGACCTTGCGGTTAAGATGCGCACTTTAAAGGAACAGAAAACTTGACTCAAACTTGACTCGGGGAGCTAGCTAACATATCAAGAATGTACCCTGAGTCGATATTGAGAGCAAGAAAAATTCTCGTTACGACCATTGCAGTTTCCGGGCAGTTTCCGAGAATTCGACTTTTGAGCAAAAGGTTTGCAAAAGCAAAAGGTTTGTGTGCCGTGACTAGGAATCGAACCCCGGCCGTCTAGTCGGGAGTTCGTTACTCTGTAGTCTACATGTAAAAAGGCGAACTTTTACAGTACATGAGTGCATAAGGGGCAAGGGCCTGCCAGCTAGCTTTAGGAACATTAAGGAGGGGGTTCGAGACAGTTCGAGATGACAAAGACAATAAGACCCTGTATATTTATCCAAGCCCCCCGGGCGATTCGATGGCCGAAAGTTGCGTAGTCAAGTTTACTGTTCTTTTAAGGGAGCTAGAACTTCATTTGTAAGCAAAACCCTTGAGGCAAAATGATAATGGGCTCATGGGCGTCATGAAACTGTATATTTTTCTTAAAAGTATTTTTCTGAATTTGCGGTCAAGATTGGTACTTTAAGGAATGGTCGGATTTGGAAAATGGCGATTTCTAAGCCGGAATTCCGTAGCCCCCCTCAAACTCCCCCACAGTCGCCGGAGCCAATCCGGTTCTGTAAATGATTTATCCAGAGCATCTGTGTGTTATTCCCACAAAGTTCCATCCCGATCTCTCCAATCTTAGCCGGTCACGTATTCCCCCCCTCCCCAATTGTTGTCGGATCCGGTCCGGACATGACAAAGATCACCAGAAACATGTTCTCTGTTCAGTTATCAAATTTCACTCAAATCCGATCAACCGTTCCAAAGTTACGCATGGCTCAATATTCCGGATTCCCCCTCCCTCTAATCCCCCCACGACTATCCGATCAAGTAATTTTCTATTTGTAAGTCAGTTTGATTGGGTCCCTGATATGCCTCCCAAGAGTCCCAAGTTTCGTCGTGAAAATCGCCAAAACCGCCATTACCGGAATTCAAGTCCAGTTGTATAAACGATTTATCTGGAGCAGATGCTTGTTCTTCCCAGCAAGTTTCACTCCGATCCCTCCATTCTAACCGTTTCTCGAGATATCCGGTCCCCCCCCCCCCTATTCCCCCATAGCTTTCGAGTCCGGTCCAGACTTCCATTGGGACATCAGAGGTATATCATTTATTCAGTTATTAAGTTTCATTCCAATCCGATCACCCGTTCGAAAGTTACACACTACTAAATTTTCCGGATTCCCCAGCCCTCCAATCCCCCCCAGATGGTCGGATTGGGAAACTGATTATTTCGAGGTTAGTTTGGTCGGGTCCCTGATGCTCCTGCCAAGTTTCATCGTCCTAGAACATCTGGAAGTACCCTAACTGGAAAAAGTGTGACAAAAACTACTCAACGTTCAGGATTCCCCCGCCCTCCACTCCCCCCAGATGGTCGGATCGGGAAACTAATTATTTCCAGGTTAGTTTGGTCGGGTCCCTAATACGTCTGCCAAGTTTCATCATCCTAGCACATCTGGAAGTACCGTAACTCGAAAAAGTGTGACAACAAATTGCGATTCGGTATATAGTTTGTGGCCTCTGTTGAAGGAAGAACCAGCTATTAACCAAAACTAGTCCAAAGGTTTCGATGGAATCCCAGTAGCCAATATTTACTGGACTTCTATATTTATATGTACTTGCCGCTTAATTGAAAACCCCTCTACCACCCATGAATAAACAGCTACGAAACCAATTTACGAACTTGACCTGTAATTTGAACCAGTGAATCCTCGCACCAAGTTTGAACACAACATCTCAACCTCTTCGAGAGTTATCGTGCTAACAGACAGACGGACGGACGGACAAACTTTAAGTCATAGGTATCCCGTTTTGGGATCCCAACAAATAAATTATGATTGCGGATATTTTGACTGCTGTATTTTCTTTTTTTCATATTCATTTTCACACTTCAGCATTGGAGGATGACAACAATAATAGTGGTCAATAGGATCCTCTTAAGAGTTCCATTCCGTGGCGCTTACGTTATTTTAGTTGCAATTTTAATGACGATAATAATAGTAATAAAATAAATTGCTGCCAACGGGATTTTGCCTCTACATTATAGTCGGGAGCATCACAAAGTATAGTAGAGGTATGGTACTTAGCACGGTTATTTAAGTTGGGAAGGTCCAGGTGTAGGCTAAAATGACGCAATCAAACCTATAAAACCTAATCATAGACCTGAAGGAACCGATGTGACTTACCAACACTTTACTTTTTAAGTGGATGAAAATGGCAGGGGCTGAAGATCAATAACATCCAGAGAAGCGGACCTCTATTGTAATTTTTCATTAAGAATCTAGCATGTCAAGAACCGATGATCATATAGAAAAAAACACCAGATAGAATTGCATGTCAGGAAGTGAAACATATTATTTTTATATTGTTTTTCTTAATTTTGTTCAGCAAATGCCATATAGGAAACATAAACGAACCACTAGATCTTCACACTAATGTAAAGAACTAAAAATTAACCGACAAGTTCATCACTGCACTTTTTGGGATCTCAAAACGTAAGTAGAGGGATACCTATGACATCGCAAAAGTTGCGATAACTCTCGAAGGGATTGAGATATTTTGATGAAACTTGGTGGGAGGATCCTTTGGGTCAAAGTACAAGTCAAGTTTGAAGATGGGCTCTGTAGCCCTATATTTAAGGATGGGGGAGGGGTTTCAGATTTAGGGTAAATTGCGGGCTATATAACAGTTGGAAAGTTTAGAGGGGTTGACAACTTCAGTAGTAGGGTACACCCTGAAACCAAAAATAGGCCGATCCCAATTGTGAGACAAGTAGGGGACTTCTAATGGTCTCATGGTCTAATAATAGGCAGTTAGACCATAATCATCTTCGGCAATGAGGGGTTAGCAGTTTTATCTACTTGGTGTACCTACAATTTGTTTCCTGTGCTTTATATGGTACGATCAATTTGGTACCACGTCTATCACGAGGACATGGACTCGTAAGTAAGAATCGGTTGCTAGAATAGATGAGGGGTTGCCAACTTTTGCTAGTTGGTAGCCTATACCTTTTTTTGGCCAGTGTATTTCATGGTAAGAACGATATACGGTACCATGTCTATCACGGGGAGATGGACTTGTAAGTAAGAATCGGTTGCTAGAAGAGCTTCCCGAGGGGCTTGAAACTTAAACTTTGATCTGTTTCTAAATATTACAAGTAAAAAGGATTGACTTATCTACATTATATATTAGATTTTTGGGATCCCATCGACACCTTTGGTCTTGTTCTAGACCGGCAGAGAAAGTTGTAAAGTTCAAATTCAGTTCAGTTCAATGCAGTTGAATTTTATTGCAACACCAATTACGGACTGGCCGAATAGCAGGTGGTAAAGTCAAACGTAAATTAAACACGAACCAAAATAATGAACATAGAATAGAACGTGGTCAAATTGCATATAAAAATACTGAAGACAAACTATATATACAAATATAACGACCGGGTTAACAGACAATGGGGGGGTAAAACAATAACATACTAATTCCTATTATGTGGGGAAACAAAGGAGGGGACAAAACTATTCTGGTATCTCACATGTTGACAAAAAACTGGTTGAAGGGTAGGGACTGGTTCGGAAGCTTGTCTTTTTGGCCTTGTCCTTTCTGTCAAATTCAGTTTAATTACCGAATATCTTTCATTGAATGAAAAATAGCACTGGTCCTTTCTGTAATCACAAATAGGCCTGTCGTTAAAATATAAACGAAAATCTGAATACAGCATTGTTAGAGGTTTTGAACACACTTTTTATTTCTCACTCTAGCCTAATTACAACACGTATTTATACATTGCTCTCTGGCCATTGATACGGTACTGATCCAAACTAGTTCATGTCAGCAAGAACAAATAACGAGACAGAACTGCTGTCTCCCTATCTCGGTCATACAAACATGCAGAGTCGAGTAAAATACGGCCCACTCCCGACGCAAACGAGCGGAGGATACTTAGATTCGCGCCTCATTAAGTTTTGTTACCTCTACAAATAGCTATATCGGCCGTAAGTCGCTGAAGAAGAAATCTAGCAGTCAAAGCTGATTGGTTCTATGCGGAGTACGCCTCCTGCTAGCCTCCCTCGACATTTCTTGTGCGAGAATCAACGGTGAAGACGGAAGACGAGTAAACGGGTATCAACATCAGCTCAAAGCTAGAGTAAATACCTCCAGGTCCGCTCAATTTTGTCGGGGTTTTCGTAGTCGCTGCATGCGACTAAAGACATAAGTTCTAGCTGATTATTTGTTCTCCGCTTCTCCCCGCGATGTAGATGTTTACTGAATCGCCTGGAGCGGTGCGGAGAGTCGCTGATCAACCATAACAAGCATTGGAATCGAAATTTTTGTGAAATAAGGCACAAATAACTTTGAATATATTCTTTTCTCAACCTGGAGTTCGGCTCTGGGCAGTGGTCAACTAAGGGCGATTCTGGCGACCTCTTGGATTCGCTTTCCGAAAAGCAAAGCGAGAATCCGCCGAGCGCAAGAACAAGCAAAAAGTCATTGTGCCTTTACAACTTCTCGCTGACTTGCCGAAACCACTTTCCACTCGCGAAGTAAATTCGCTTTCCAATTGCTCGCGGAAACTAGCGGAGCGCGAGAACAGCTCGAGAAAGCGAATCGACTTTTAGCCGAAGTCGCAAGAACAGCCGGCGCATAAGCTCGCGGAGCTTTCCAGACCGCCAGAATCGCCCTCTACTCGGAGCAAAGATGCTCGGTCAAGAGTTAGTACTCTCACTAGACGCGTTTCGTTCTTTGTTTCCAGTCTAGATTAAAGGACACAGCGCACTACATAGAAACAAGATGTTTCTGAGATAGTTCACCACGTTAAAACTAAGCTATGCTTACAGAAAATTACACAAGGCTTCGGCTCTTTTAAGCCTCTTTCTATGACCCTTGCCTTGGACGACCAGCTTGGCAAAATTTGCATAACCGATCTTCTGACCAATAGGCTTCTGGAAACAATGATCGGGCGTCTGAAACGTCACGTAAAGAGAACAAACGTGGCAAGCGTAATAATCAGTGTGATTGCTTATAGTTTGATGAGATAGGATACGATTATGAAGCGATAAACACGTGGTGTCCTTTAACATTTCGTTACATCTTCTAGGTATTCGTCGCCAACCCCAACAAACCCAAACCCATCCTGGACATTCTTCTTAGGAACCAGGAGAAATTGGTCGACTTCCTCACAAACTTCCACACGGATCGGTCAGACGATGAACAGTTTAATGACGAAAAGGCCTACCTGATCCGCCAAATCCGAGAATTGCGTCCCAGTGAACAGTAGTGTTATCTAGTGATGAGTTTGGGTACTTGAGAAGTCTGAGGTGAGGATGATTCCGTCCACGTAAGTCGCCACTTCTTCTTCTTCGGTAGGTTTCCAGCTCACTATGGACGGTAGAAATAGTTTGTTTTTTCACTTCAGTGAAGTCGGGGAGATTTGATCATCACACATAAATATCTCACTATAACGTGACCTAGAGATGTGAACTGTTTAGTTAAATTTCTTCGAGCGAGATCACTGTTTCTGTAGCCCGTTACTAATTGGCGATTCACACGCCCCTCGTTAGCTCAACTGGTTAGAGCATCGGTACATGGAGCCGAAGGTTACCGGTTCAAACCCCGCTTGAGGAACATTTTTACTTTTCAGTTCACTTTTAATTTCAAAGATTTGAAGGGCTCAAGCCCTTTCCCAGAGCTCAATGCCTTAAGCCGTTACTGGATATTGAGAAAGGGAATAATCGGGTAGTGTATGGCTTCAGTTCTTCTTTAAGGACCATTTCGGAACTCTGGAAACGAATATGGTGCAGCGTATCTTCTTAGCTTATTCAGAAAATTACTTGGGAAGATAACTAAAGAAAACTTGGCCTCTGTATACTCTGAAAGCACAAGGAACACCGGAAGCTCCGTTATTTCCACTGACTGATGTTTTCAGTACCTTAAACCATGTCCGAGCTCCAGAAAACAATAACGCCTCTCAGAAAGATTCATGCCGCCCTGTGGCTGCAGGGTCTTTCTGTCTTGAATATATAATTGAACGACAATACAGGCCGGCACCAAGGGCCAAAAAAAACACTCAGATTTTGGAAGGAGCTACTTGGATTTTGGAAAGTGGAAGCCTTCTGATGAATTGAAGTTTTCTTCGCTGTTGCCACTGATTGGACTCTAGTGAATTGCACAACCATTATCACGTTTCTCCTAACAAGGTCTGGATTTGATTGAGGCTTTTGCCTTGGATTTTGGAGAAATCGTGCGTTTTCGAAAATAAATCTCTCCAACAAGAAGGGGCTGCGATTTGGATTTGAGAAAACGAAGGATCGAAGTCCGAGAGCTGGAATAAAAATCGACGAGTTGCGATTTGGATTCGAGAAAACGAAGGAACGAAATCTGAGAGCAAGAAACAATAGTCTACTTCGTAAAGATATGTCTGTAATCATCTGAACGCTGTGAGCTTGCATTCTTCGTTGTTGGTTGTTTTTCCACTTCCTATACCGAGCCAGTCATATCTGGAATGTAGGATCACAGGGATAATATAGGACAGAAGCGGGCCAATCAGGTAGCAAGAGTCAGCGCTGGAGCAACACAACAAGTCTCCAGCCATCTAGAGTGCCTTCCGGGGAAAGCTTCCCTTAAAGTTTAACTGAAAGGCCAACTCATTTGTGTGTCATTTAATTGGATACACTGAATTATTTGGATTCTGCAAAGGGATTTTTTGATTTTCCACTATCTGCTCTAGTTATGAGGCTCGGAATATCTCCAGCCGTCCCCACAGCGTAAATTCTACTATGACGCGGGAAATTTTAATCTCAACACAGATGCGGCTTTTCAGTGGGCAGTGGTGAGATTGGTGAAGATTGCTTAGTGCCTGAACAAAAAAAAATTGTGATAAATCTTTCTCGTAAGGCATACAGCAAAAATACAAGCGCATAGAGGCACCACAAATCACACGCAAATTCCACTATTTGAAAATCGGATATTCGTGAATAGCGGAAAAACGAAGTAACTCATTTTCAGCGGCTCTTCAAGCCAATTTAAGTGAAAAAGTGATGGGTAACTAGATTGTCCTATCCTAGCCCTTTTCGGTTAAACTTTAAGGGAGTTGGTTAAATAGTGGAAAATCGGAGACAAACCATTACCAGCCGATCGGTCTGATTGTTTTTAGTACAGCTGTACCTTTTGTTTCTGTAAAATTCTAACGCTACCCAACATTATTCACCGATAATAAAAAATCAGATTGATCCGTCACGGCAACAAGTCTTTCAATCTCGTCCTCTCATTAATTGTTCAGTATCAGATTGCATTGACTAGCTTAGGGGACACGCCGTTCCTTCTTGGAAATATCAGGATTTTTAAGCAGAATAGAAAATAAATCGAAAGAAATCGGTAATGCCAGGGTAATGCCAAAAATTTAGCCACAGTTTTGTACATTTTATTTATATACCAGCCAGATGCTTTTCTTTCCGTCTGGTTTCCTTGTGAAAATCCATTTTGAGCGTGGCCAATCGTGTGACTCCGAATAGCGCCACTAGATGATTCCACGGTCGCACCTTCGACTGGCGACTTGAATGGGATGATCTTGATATTGCAACTACTTGATTTGACTCCTTTAAGTCGACTAGCACTTGTTTTCTGATGCTGTTTTTCATCACTGAATCATCGTTGTCAGTTGGGCTATTCTTGATCTGGGAATGAGCGGCGTTGCCGTGATAGGGGCGAATTCTGGAGCGAACCTTAACAGAAGAAGATGTTGTTGTATATCTGTCTTGCTGGAGAAGAAGTATGATGGCACTTAATTGTGGGAGAAGGGATGACATCCGAGCCTCAAGTTATTGAATTGTTATCTTTTGTATAAACGGCCTAATTAATGTAGATTTTATTTTTGTTGTATGGAATTTCCAAGTGTTTGTTACTTAGCTTGTATTAACTGCTAGTTCTGCCGTATGTGCACTGCGCTTTTTCTTCCGTAACCGCTCTTCCTTGAACTACATACATACATTAACAGGATAATGGATGCTGTGGAATTTTACAGCGAACCTGGCGGTTTCTGAAGGAAGCTCCTTCAGCACGTGCATCTGACGAATTTCCGACCACTCCTGTTATCCAGTTGTAATATTCCAGACATCAGTATTCCTTCAGCCCAAACTGACTGTGAATCATATTTGATTGCGATAAACAAAGTCGGCTGATATTCCCACGATATTTCGGCCCTTCTTGGCAAGGGTCCTCGTCAGGCCAGAGCTAGACAGACGAACCTGCGATCGCCGTCAAGAACCAAAGGACCAGCGTTGGTTTGGTCGCTTTATACGAAATCGAAGTTGAAATGTTTCAGTGATTGGTCCTACGCAATCATGTCGTGCATATGCCAGAAACCTCACTTGGAAACCGCCAGGTGTGCCATGTAGTCACAGCTGTCGTAACGTGGAAGTACTGCCAGGACCGTCAGTACCGTCATCAGTTACCTTCCGGGAAAAATAGATTTTTTCAGATTTTCCTGTCCGGAATTGTAAAAATGAAGTAAATTCGGTCGGAAAACTTGGAATATTTAAGCCCAAGCTGGTAACCTTGAATTTTGAAATAAAAAGCAGAGGTGATTTGAAAGTAGCGTGTAAGATATGTGCATATGCTTAAAATACCAGTTGCATCAGGGTGATGCACTGATTTCTTGATGTGCAGGAGTTAGCGTAAATTACTAAAGAGAGAAGCGAGCGCTGATATGGTAGCTTCTGAGGACGTTAGTTGACTCGGACTGTGCCACTGTCACCACTTACTGTGATAAAAGTTAATAAGTAAACTGCAGTCGATGTTTCTCGATCTCTTGGTTTCGTAGAGGCTAATAAAGATCCGAGCAAAGCGAGCACCGTTGTCCCACACGCTGGTTGGATATGCCTATCCTAAAATCAGATGGTCCGTCAGATGGCGTTCTACCGCATTGTCAAGAATTATATTTCGCTGCGTTAAGCAGATGACCTTTCTTGGCAAGGGTCCTACTCAGGCTGAAGTTAGACACATGCCTAGGTCGACGAACTCTTAAGTCAAATATAATTCGCACTCACCTTGGCCTAAGAAATATTTTTATCCAGAATTGTCACTATTGTCAGGAATTATATTTCGTTGCGTTAAACGGATACGTCAGCTGAGTCTTTATTCTAGTGATTTCGGGGTCTTCTCTGGTAAGGGTTCTGTTCAGGCTGAAGTTAGACAAACGAACTCTAGTCAAAATTGATTCGCACTCGGCTTGGCCGTAGAAATAAAGGCCGATTCTGGTGACCTCTTGAATTCGCTTTCCGAAAAGCAAAGCGAGAATCCGCCGAGCGCAAGAATGAACGGAAAGTCGTTGCGCCTCAGTTGCACCTTTACAACTTCTCCCTGACTTGCCGAAATCACTTTCCACTCGTGAAGTGGATTCGCTTTCCAAGAGCTGGCGGAAACTAGTGGAGCGCGAGAACAGCTCTGGAAAGCCAAGCGGCCTTTTGTCGAAGTCGCAAAAATAGCCGGCGCATAAGCTCGCGAAGCTTTCCCGAACGCCAGAATTGCCCTATATTTGTCCAGTATTACACACATCACACGCGGGGTCATGGGTCAATTTTGTAAACAAGGGCGCTTCTGGCCGTCCGGCTCCACTGGCTTATCCGCCGTGCGGCTGCGGCTAAAACTCGCTTCGCTTTCGAGGCTGTTGTGGCGCTCCGCAACACTGTCAGAAGTTTCATAACAGATAACACAAGGATGCGCGGTTTCAACAGAGAATGCGTAACAGATAACACTATGGATGTTATCTGTTGTGTTTGAAAACGTTATGCAGGAAATGTTATGCATAATAAGCTTTGCTGGGAAGAGCCAAAAAATGATCTACTGACTTTATTGTTTATCGTCGTGATGTCGGAAAACTCAGCAGATGCTTTTTGGCGGTTTTTCGGCTCTTCCTGATGGTACCGCTTATTATCAAGAACAAGTAATTAGTAAGAACTTCTGTCTTTAGTCGCATGCAGCGACTATGAAAACCCCGACAAATCTGAGCGGACCTGGAGGTATTTACTCTAGCTTTGAGCTGATGTTGATACTCGTTTACTCCTCTTCCGTCTTCACCGTTGCCTATCGCACAAGAAATATCGAAAGAGGCGAGCAGGAGGCGTACTCCGCGCGCTGATCCACTCTGGAGCGCGTCCATAGAACCAATCAGCGTTGACTTCTAGATTTCCTCTTTAGCAACTTACCGGCGATCTAGCTATTTGTAGAGGTAACGAAACGTGATGTGGCGCGAAGCCGCTCGTTTGCATCGGGAGTCGGTCGTATTTTACTCGACTCAGCATGTTTGTATGACCGAGATAGGGAGACAGCAGTTCTGTCTCGTTATTTGTTCTTGTTATTATGCATAACATTTTGAAACACAATAGATAACATCCGAAGTGTTATCTTTTGCGCATTATCTGTTGAAACCGCGTAGTCTATCCTTGTGTTATCTTCTATGAAACTTCTGACAGTGTAGTTTTGAAAAGGCACGTGGAAAGTAAATCTCTACTCCGTACGTGGAAAGTGGATTCGACAAGCTAGCTAGAAGTTGTAAAAGCTCTGCGACTTTCCGTTTGTTCTGTCGCTCGGCGGATTCTCGGTTTGCTCTTTGGAAAGCGGATGCGTGAGATCGCCGGTTCGTACCGAGTCGCGCATTAGCCCCGTGGAAAAGTCAGTTAGCACTAAAGTCGGCAGCCAGGACTGACAAACTTGATGAGTTTGACATAATGGAGTTGGGTAGAGCACACATAGACAGAGGCATTTTAAACAGTTTTTAACATGGCGAGCATAATAGTTGATAACCTGGTTAAACTAACACCAAGAATTAATGTGTCGTTGTTTACTTTACACTAACGCATCTAGCGGTAAAAAAAACTAATTGGGAAGGAATTTTAGGAAGGCGTAGCCTATGCACCAGCCATCTAGAAAGAGAAAACTCACTACATTGTGACGAACCTTACGATCGGAATATCTGTTTTATAGCTCAGATTGAATTTGTTTTAATCTCCTTTTTGTGCAAATTACTTCCGAGGGAATTAGCAGTACTCTTGCAACGTTCGTGTCTTCTGCCCATTTGTGCGATTTAGTAAGGATTAGGCTTCACGTTAATTAACTAACCTGTCATTTCTGCGGCTTGGTTTCGTTTAATAATGAACAAAATAATAATTAGTAAACAATGAGGTCAGAGTTCAGATCCCACCAATGCCGTTTGGTTCACCTTTCAACTTCAACCTTACTTTGTTCCTGGAGCAACGTTCACTTCTTTTTTTCTTTTTTTTCGTAAATCATTACCATTGGGGTTCATCATCTTGGGGTTTTAGCCATGATATTTGTTTTCAAAGTAGTATACAAAGAACACTAAAATAAATCTTACTATCTCTTTAAAAAAAAATACATGAGAACTAGCAAATGCTTCTAAGAAGGAATGTTGATAGGAAAATAGAGCTGAAACCAAATGGAGATCGAATGATTAAAGCGATATTTTGTGTCACACTCATACTCCGCTGTTATCCAGAAAGCGGGTCACAAATAAATAAATAAATATTTTTGTTTGCTGACGTTAAAAGGGATAACAGAACTTATGTCGTCGAGTAGCCTAAAAGTATAAATTACAAAACAATGAAAAAGATGCTATGCTGGTTAAAAAAAAGAAGGAAGTTTCTGATTGCCATGACTATCCAAACGATAGTATCATTCGAATTCACTAGTTAGGCGTAGAATTAATCAGTAATACAGGTATGACGGTCCTGTAAGTAACATCCAAAGTAGCATGTCTCTACTGTGTAGAACGATGAGCGTGTTCCACCTAGTTACTACGCATGACGTCACGGATCCTGGCTTCTTGGCGTCAAGGCTGGAACGAGTTTTTGAATTTTCGGCACAATATCGTGCCTCGGGCATATCGGGCCAATCATGTCACAGAGATCGTAGTTACCACGCTTATCATGCTCCCGAGCGTAGTAAGCAAATAGTTACTATTTTGATAATTTTTTCACGGGGAACAAAAATAGTAACTAATAGTTATTATTGTTAGAAGGGTGGAACACGCTATAGCTCCTCATGCAACGAAACATAGGCCTTGGACAGACGACCAGGGTCGGGTGCTCGCGGAATAGGACACTCTTGGAGCGTGGTCCACCCTACTTACCGTAGTTACTACGCTAGTCGCCTTAGTTACTACGCTTGGCTGGAACGCTTTTTTATTTTTTCGGTCAAATATCAGGCCGCGGCGTGATGCGACCAATCACGTTACAGAGATGCGTAGTTACTACGCTAACTACGCTCCCGAGCGTGGTAAGCAAATAGTTACTATTAGTTACTATTTTGAGAAGGTTGGAACGGTCAGCGTAGTAACTTTTCGTGAGGCTGGAACGGAAACAGTAACTAATATAGTTACTATTGGTAGAGGGGTGGAACACACTCTTGGTGACTCTTCATGCCGATGAAGGATCGCCGTGTGCCCAGCGAAGAGCCAGAAACGTCACCGCACCAAACGCTGTTAATTGGTTTGCATAGGATTTGAGTCAATTTGAGAATTCGTTTTGATGACATTTCTCGTTCTTCGGTAGGATCACTGGCGTGTTTCCGACTTGGTCATATAGAGTAGCCTATTTATGCCTGGATTTTCGACACCATCGTCAATTGAGATTGTGTGCGAAGTGAGATTTTTCCAGCTTCGTATAATGAAAGTGAAGAAACGAGGGGTTGATTTTAGCGTACAGCAAGTGCCCGTTGCCGGCTGCCACATGTTAGAACATTAAAATCAGCAAGTTTAGAAGCGGAAATTGCCGAATTTATCCGGCACGGCTGGTTTCGGCCGGTGCCGGGAAAGGGTGTACAGCAGATGCGGGGAATGGGTAACCCCTCGTGAAAAACCCAGACCGGGAAAACCTGATCGTCTGCTTGCAGCATTACTAGTTGCGACGGCTGACATAGAAAAATACGTTGTGTGACGTAAGAAGCGTGTGAATAACATGTTGTTTCATCAGTAAGTTACAATGAGTAACATGTTATTAGTTCGCACATACTGCATCGACTGCGTAGCGCTTCTTCGCAGTCGAGAAGACCCTGATACGGAAGATGTAATGTTTTTGTCCCGTCGTTATGGTTGTTGAAAAATACGAATTTGACGTCTGCAGGAAAGTTCAACGTAGTTGATTCCGTGTTTGCGAACCGATGCAGTCCGACAAGTCCTTTTGGGCTTTGGCTGTCCAGGGACGATATGTCCATCAAGTGTACTTTCAGCCTATACATTTGGGATGGCTTAGGCTATTTACTTTTCCGAGATGCGGTGTGTATGAGAAAACGAAAGAGGCCTAACTCTTTGAACTTGTTTGGACTTCATCAACGTTCATTTTTTTGTGTTTGGAAGTTATGTTTTTGTTCTATCTGTACTAGAAATGCAATAAAGAGATACTTGTACGAATTTGCCCCTCCCCTTACTCCGTATGGTCTAAAAGCCCGGATCAAAACCTGGGCCAAAAGCAACTAAGCCTAATTAGGATTAGGATTAATCCAGTCTTCAGCCTCTGCTTGATGCAAACATTTCAAACCTACCCTCTTTTGTGAGTCACCATGAATACCAGCCATCATTTCAGTCATGAAACATTCTTCCCCTACACAGTAACACGTTTCAAGGAAGAACAGAAATACAAATGAAAGGAGACATTCAAATATTCGTAAGGGTGAATTTCTGTGAAAGGAAATCGGTACTGATACCAGGGACCCATAAATTTCCTGTAATGTCCCTGCTAATACCAAGAACAAATAAGCCAATGGAAACTCCGTCTTTGGTCCCATGCACCGACTACGGATACCCGACAAAACTGAGCAGAGCTAGAGCTACTTGCTGGTCTTTCAGTTGACGCCCATCTACTTCCCTCTTCGCCGCTGCGCATTTGAGAGGAAAAGACCTTATAGCAGGCGTGTATGACCCCCTTGCAGCGCGTCACGTGTGATGTCACAGTGGTAGATAACCAATAGTCTATTTACTCTCGACTCTTCTTCTCCGGCACTCTACTGCCATGAGCTCTTTGTAGGGGTAACGAATTGTGATGATCCGCGTAGCTCCTACGCTACGCTCGTTTGCATCGGGAATCTATTCGATATAACGGAGTCGTATAACAGAGATTTGATTCTGCTTCTAATTTGTTCTTCCTAATACGTCGGTCAGTATGGCAGCATGCATGACAACCAAAAGCAGTGTGGACATGAGTGGACTTGGAATAGAATTATGTCGACGGAATGGATGGTTGCCGAAAGAAGAATGGAAGTGTAGCATTATGAGGCGGAATTGCTTCCTTAATATCACCAGGGACCCATAAATTTCCTTTACAGGGGGCTTGTCATTTTCTATGCTTCTATGTTGCTATGTTGCCCGACCCTTGCCTACTTTCCAAAAGTCCCACTTGGGTCGAATCGGCATTCTTGTTTGCCTCATCGGACGTGCGCGCCAAAGAGACTCCTCCCTCAAGGCGCCAGCAGCCAGTCCCAAATTTTGTCTATCTGGCCTTGGACGTGATTGGACCGTGGGTATTTCTCAAACTATCTTCCGGTCGGTCAACATAGCATCAGAAATCTCTTATTGACAAGCCCCCTGAATGGCGAGGCATTACAGGAAATGTATGGGTCCCTGATATCACATAGTTGGGTAGCCTAGCCCATTGAGATAGCTGCCTGTCGAAGGTTGTATTAATGTTTTAGCCCGGGATCGGGGCACCTCTGTCGTTCAGGGTGGTAGCTCGAGAGCTGCTGAAGATTTGAAGAAATTTTCTGGACCACATTTTTGTGCTGAGAACGGAAAACCTACCGCACTACTTCGCATCAATGTAGATAACCGACTTTTTGGCCTATAAAGACGGATTTAGTCCATAAAAAACAACTGTAGAAAAATATAAAATTCTTAGCAGTAGCCTACCACATAACCAAAATTCAACAAGCTATACATATTCCGATTCTTCTTTTTATGGGCCATCGAATAATATGTTTTTAATTTTTTTCTTTTATCAGAAAAGTCTTAGAAGCTAAGAAAAAACACTTCTTCTACTGTTTAGATCACAAAACTGAAGTGACGGATGACTTTGTAAAGTTGTCCGTCCGTCCGTCTGTCTGTTAGCACGATAGCTCTCGAAGGGATTGAGATATTTTGTAGAAACTTAGTGTGAGGATCAGTTGAGTGAAAGTACAAGTCAAGTTTGTAGATGGGTCCCATCGCTTTATATTTAGGGGTAGCCGCGTGGGGGAGGGGTTTCAAATTAAGGGACATAAAAATAGTTTTATGAAGCTAATGCGATAGTCGATTTAGGGGTAAGGAGACATGCTGAATTCGTATCTGAAACTTATTTTCTCGCCAGACAATTAGCCCGTTCGGAATCCATCCAGAACCGGTTGTTGAAAGTAAAAGTTTTATTTGGAGTTGATTAAATGTTCGATTCAAGGGTAAGAAGACATGCTGAATCCGTATATGACAATCGTTTTCTACCGGAACATATAGTTCGCCCGCAATCCGGCTGAAACCAGAAAACTTGTTATAAGCAAAAGTTTTATCTGAAGTTGATTAGAGGTTCGATGTTGTGGTAAGAAAGCATGCTGAATCCATATATGAAAATTATTTTCTAGCCGGACAAATAGTTCGCCCAGAATCCAGCCGAAACCTGAAATCTTGTTAAAAGTTTAAGTGTAGCCTATCTGAATTGGTTTTGAGCTTCAGTTTTTTGCCGGACAACTAGTTCACCCGGAATCCGGCCGAAATCGAAAATTTGGCAGAAGTAAGGCAGGAAGTTTCGATCAATTTCGTCAAAGTAGATATGACGTATAGGGGTAAACACACATGCTGAATCCATATCTGAAATTGGTTTTCTCAGATGATTAGCCATTGGCCTTAAAATGCTTCTAAATTTTAATAGTAAAAATGTTCAAGGAGTAGTAGAAGACGGGATATCAACAAGACGCAATTGTCTGGATCAAATATTAAATTTTTGGGATCCCGTCGAAACCTTTGGTCTTGTTTTTACCTATTTTGTAATTTTTCTCGGAGAAACTTCCAGCAAACTGCTCATTTTTATGGCACTTGCAGCCTCTGGCTCAAGTGCCATATACCGATCGCAATTCCGTCTGTAGGTCGGTCGGTCGGTCGGTCTGCCCGAATTTTTTTGTCCCACATGTTCGAGTTAGGGTACTTCCAGATGTGCTAGGACGATGAAACTTGGCAGAAAAATCAGGGACCCGACCAAAGTAACCTGGAAATAATCAGTTTCCCAATCCGACCACCTGGGGGGAGTGGAGGGCTGGGGAATCCGGAAAACTGGAGTAGTGTGTAACTTTCGAACGGATGATCTGATTGCAATGAAACTTAATAACTGAATAAATGGCATACCTCTGATATCCCACTTGAAATCTGGACCGGATTCGACAGCTATGGGGGATTTGGGGGGGGAGACCGGAAACTCGAGAAACAGATAGAATGGAGGGATCGGAGTGAAACTTGCTGGGAAGAACAAGCATCTGCTCCAGATAAATCGTTTATACATTTAGACTGGATCCGGACACTAGGGGGGGAGGTGGGGAGTTTCCCGGAATTCCGGTAATGGCGGTTTTGGGGATTTTCACGACGAAACTTGGGAGGCGAATCAGTGTCCCGATGCGACCATCTGGGGGGGAGTGGTGGGCCAGGGAATTCTGAAAATTAAGTAGTTTTTGTCACACTTTTTCGAGTTGGGGTACTTCCAGATGTGCTAGGACGATGAAACTTGGCAGGAGCATCAGGGACCCGACCGAACTAACCTGGAAATAATCAGTTTCCCAATCCGACCACCTGGGGGGGGGAGTGGAGGGCTGGGGAATCCGGAAAACTGGAGTAGTGTGTAACTTTCGAACGGATGATCGGATTGGAATGAAACTTAATAACTGAATAAATGGCATACCTCTGATATCCCACTTGAAATCCGGACCGGATTCGACAGCTATGGGGGATTTGGGGGGGAGACCGGAAATCTCGAGAAACAGATAGAATGGAGGGATCGGAGTGAAACTTGCTGGGAAGAACAAGCATCTGCTCCAGATAAATCGTTTATACATTTGGACTGGATCCGGACACTAGGGGGGGAGGTGGGGAGTTTCCCGGAATTGCGGTAATGGCGGTTTTGGGAATTTTCACGACGAAACTTGGGAGGCGAATCAGGGACCCGATCACATTGACTTTTAAATAAAAATTTACATGATCCGATAGTCGTGGGGGGAGTAGCGGGAGGGGAATCCGGAATATTGAGTCATGCGTAACTTTGGAACGGTTGATCGGATTTGAGTGAAATTTGATAATTGATCAGAGGACATGTTTCCGGTGATCTTTGTGATGTCCGGACCGGATTCGACAACAATGGGGGGGGGGCGGAAAATACATGACCGGCTCAGACTGGGGAGATCAGGATGGAACTTTGTGGGGATAATAAAGAGATTCTCTGGATAAATCACTTACAGAACCGGATTGGCTCCGGCGACTGTGGGGGAGTTTTAGGGGGGGGTCCGGAATTCCAGTGATGGCGATTTAAGGTACTTGCAGATGTGCTAGGACAATGGAAATGGGCTGGAATATTAGAGGTTCGACAAGATTGTCTCAGAAATCGCCACTTTCCAAATCCGACATTCCTTAAAGTACCAATCTTGACCGTAAATTTAGAAAAATACTTTTAAGCAAATTATACATTTTCATGATCCCCATGAGCCCATTATCATTTTTGCCTCAAGGGTTTTGCTTACAAATGAAGTTCTAGCTCCCTTCAAGTGCGCATCTGAACCGCAAGGTCGAAAACTACTTTTTTTTTCAAACGATACATCTCAACCCATGATCATTTGTGCCACAAGGGTTTTGCTTAAAATTTTATTTTATCACCCTTAAAGTGCACATTTTAACCGAAAAGTGATTTTTTTTTTTTTACCAAACGGTATATATCAATGATCCTTAAGGGCCTGTGATCGTTTTCTCTCAATAGTTTTTCTTACAGATCAATTTCTAGTGTCTATAAAGTGCGTATCGTTACAGCCAAGTTCTAAAACAAAATACGTTTTCTCTAGCTCCCTTAAAGTGCGCATCTGAACCGCAAAGGTAACCTTAAAAGTACTTTTGATCAAACACTATATCTCAACCCATGCAAGTGCCATATGAGCTTACAGCTCTTGTTATTATTCCATTCGAAAGATAAGCTCCATGCAAACCGTTTGAGCCAATAAAACAATAAAGCATGACATCCATGTTATTTCATCAATGAGCGACAGTGGAAATTTTTTAAGTCTGTTGTTGTTAATTTGTTATGTGTTGTAGTTTGTAGATTTATATGGCCCTTGTCGGCCGTTGATTCAAATAAATAAACAAATAAATTTAAAACGAAATATATTAGTGTGACAACAAGTTTCAGGTCAGTTTATGACGTGGAATCCAGTCATGGCATTAATTTTTCTCGTAGGTTACATATATGCTATTTAGCATAAATGCTGAATAGCCTAGGCTATAATAGAAAAATCTCAGGGATCCGTACTTTCTGCAGGTTCGAAGTGGAGTGAGAAACTCTAATCCACGACTAGAAATTTAAAACATAACCACATGAGAAACATTATCAAATCGTTGGGTGCAAATTAGAGAAAACCGTCAAAGACCTTCATTTTCAGAAAGTGACTGATATAAAGAACAGATAATCATCTGTAAGCATCTCTCTCTAATCAGATAGAGCTTCTGTCTTTAGTCGCATGCAGCGACTTTGGATACCCCGAAAAAACTGAGCGGACCTAGAGGTAATTACTCTAGCTTTGAGCTGATGTTGATACCCGTTTACTCCTCTTCCATCTTCGCCGTTGCATATTGCACAAGAAATAGTGAAGGAAGCTAGCAGGAGACGTACTCCGCGCGCTGGCCCGCTCTGGAGCGCGTCCATAGAACCAGTCAGCTGTGACTCGTACTTTTCCTCTTCAACAACTTCACAGCGATTTAGCTATTTGTAGAGGGAACGAAACGTGATGTGGCGCGAAGCTCCTAACCTCCGCTCGTTTTTAGCGGACAGGGTATGGGGAAATATTCGACTCCGCATAGTCATATTACAGAGATAGGGAGACGGAGGTTCTGTCAGATTATTTGTTCTTGCCGATATGGTATTCGCATGGATGTTGGAAGAGGAAGTGTACGGTGGGGTGGTAGCCTATAACATTCACGGAGGCAGTGATAAGTAGGGGTCGTATGGTTGTAAATAAACGATGTAGTGGGATGGCTCAGGGTCTGGGAAGAGCCATCCGACCTTGACAGCGCAAACCTCAGCGCCTACAGCTCTTGTTTAATTGTTTGGCTGCATTTTTCAGACTGTCACGGTGGTCGTGTAATTTGATTGCGATGGAGTTTTTCTTGTCATCTAGTTTTTTTTTTTAAACAGTAATGATAATAACGATAATTATTCACGTATAGGAATTGTTCATAATCGTTAATTTAATTTTGGCCCCCGATTTCGAAAGTACGATCTCATCTATGATTAGTCTCGCACCTGTAATCTTCACCTCTGGTCCAGCACCGTTGAACCATACCATCCCTGTACTGAGCATGTGGGGTCTTTAACCCATCTTGGGATTTCGCCACTCACAAATTACCAAGTGTTGGTAATGATGGGTATAGCGAAGTGTGGTCGACGGTAGGACGATTATTTTGCAGAGTTCATACCCTTCCGAGTTGACTATAATCACGCTAAGCGTCTGTGTATATAACACTTGTGTCTATTTAGAGATAGGAAGTGTGAAAGTCTGCTTTGGCGTCTACCTATATGTTGCCGTCGTTATCTGTTTAATAGTCACCGAAGTTGGAGGATATTTTGTTTCTTGTGTCGCGGCCATCAATCAGGCAACCCTTAAGTCAAGTAGTACGTTGAAACGGAAGTAAGGATATATTATGTAGGCTCATATAAAGGTAAGATTTTTTCACTTTGAAATTTTCGGAGTGCTTGGAAATTTAGTGGCATAGTAGAGGTAGTAGATTAGTTTACGTTCCGGCGTTTCCGGCAAACCGTCCTCAGCGAAAAAAAAAACTAAATCATAAAATCCAACACATTACAAACAGAAAAACGATGCGGAACCAACAAACCATAAAACGACATGTAACTAAAAACAAGAGCTACGAGCTCATATGGCACTTGTTACGAGTAGTGGTACGAGAAAGTAGAAGAGAACTTCACAATAAACACCCCGCCATTCAAAAATGCGGTTCGTACCTAGAATTAGGATATCTAGGTTCATTCAATCTGAAAGCTCTAGATGACATATTTAGAACTTATGCTTGTTCTTCCCACCAAGTTTCATCCCGATCCCTCCACTCTAAGCGATTACAAAGATTTCCAGTTCGCCCCTCCTACTCCTCCCAATGTCACCGGATCTGGTCCGGATTTAAAATGGGATGTCTGAGGCACGAGACCTTCCTAAATATAAAGTTTCGGTTAAATCCGATAACCCGTTCAATAGCTGAGCTTGCCACTGGATTCCGGATTCCCCTTTTGTACACTCCCCCTCGACGGTCGGATCGGGGAAACGACATTCTCAAGTCAATAGTTCGGGTACCTGACAAGCATGCCAAGTTCATTGTCCTTGCACATCAGGAAGTACCGAACTCGTGGGATTACTACAAACTCGGATCCCCTCCAACTCGCCCACAGTGACCGGATCCATTTCTGTTATGCTATTCACTTGCTCTTCCCACCAACTTTCATCCCAGACCCTCCACTCTAAGCGTTTCCCAAGATTTCCGGTTCCCCCGTCCGACTCCCGCCCAATATCACCGGATCCGGTTCGGATTTAAAATGGGGCGTCTGAGACACGAGATCTTTCTATACGTTAAGTTTCATCAAGATCCGATCACCCGTTCGCAAGTTAAAAATACCTCACTTTTCGGATTCCCCCTCTCTCCACCCCAACCCCCCAGATGGTCGGATCCAGGAAACGACTATTCTCAAGTCAACCTGTTCGGGTCCCATACACGCCTGCCAAGTTTCATCGTCTTAGCGCATCAGGAAGTACCGAACTCGCGGGATCACTAGAAATTCGGATCCCCCCAACCCCCCCCCCCCCCCACTGTGAACGGATCCGGTCCGGTTATGTCAATCACGTATCTAGGGCTTGTGCTTGTTCTTTCCACCAACTTTCATCCCGATCTCTCTACTCAAAGCGTTTCCCAAGATTTCCGGTTCCCCCTCCAGTTCCCCCCATGTCACCGGATCCGGTCCGGATTTAAACTGGGATGTCTGAGACACAAGGTACTTCTATATATCAGGTTTCATTAAGATCCGATCACCCGTTCGTAAGTTAAAAATACCTCGTTTTTCCGGATTCCCCTCCCTCCAGCCCCCCCCCCGGATGGTCAGATCCGGGAAACGACTATTATCAAGTCAATCTGTTCGGGTCCCTGACATGCCTGCCAAGTTTCATCGTCTTAGCGCATCAGGAAGTACCGAACTCGCGGGGTCACTACAAATTCGGATCCCCCCAGCCCCCCCCCCCCACTGTGAACGGATCCGGTCCAGTTATGTCAATCACGTATCTAGGGCTTGTGCTTGTTCTTTCCACCAACTTTCATCCAGATGACTCCACTCTAAGCGATCTTCAAGATTTCCGGTTTCCCCTCCAACTACCCCCCATGTCACCGGATCTGGTCTGGATTTAAAATGGGAGGTCTGAGACACGAGGTACTTCTATATATCAAGTTTCATTAAGATCCGATCACCCGTTCGTAAGTTAAAAATACCTCATTTTCCGGATTCCCCTCCCTCCAGTCCCCCCCCGGATGGTCGGATTGTGGAAACGGCTATTATCAAGTCAATCTGTTCGTGTCCCTGACATGCCTGCCAATTTTCATCGTCCTAGCACATCAGGAAGCACCGAACTCGCGGGATCACTAAAAATCCGGATTCCCCCCAACTCCCCCAAAGTGAGCGGATCCGGTCCGGTTATGTCAATCCCGTATCTAGGACTTGTGCTTGTTCTTTCCACCAACTTTCATCCAGATCTCTCCACTCTAAGCGATTTTCAAGATTTCCGGTTTCCCCCTCCAACTACCCCCCATGTCACCGGATCCGGTCTGGATTTAAAATGGAAGGTCTGATACAAGTGGTCCTTCCATATATCAAGTTTCATTAAGATCCGATTGCCCGTTCGTAAGTTAAAAATAAGTCATTTTTCCTATATTTTCCGGATTCCCCTTCCCTCCACTCCCCCTCAGGTGGTCGGATCGGGGAAGCGACTATTTCTAATTTAATCTGGTCCGGTCCCTGATATGCCTGCCAAGTTTCATCGTCCTAGCTTATGTGGAAGTACCCGAACTAGCAAAACCCGGACCGACAGACCGACGGACGGACAGAAATTGCGATCGCTATATGGCACTTGGCCGAAGGGCAAGTGCCATAACCAGAAGAACGATGCGGACTGAACGACATGCAAAGAAAAGTAAAATAGCGAATAATAAAATGTGCCTGTTAAAAGTGTATATGTACAAATCTGTGATTATTTACAATTCTGAGTTCTGAAATTTGAATTCTGAGTTCAACAGTTTTTACAAATATTCCCTGGGAAAGCGCGGAAGCTTTCACCCAGAATTTCTACAATCCTTGTGATGCATCACTATCCAATACTTTCACAGAACTGGTCCCCGCCCCTAAATAGAGGGCTGCAGGCCCCACCTGCGAAATATTTCATCTCCTTCGATGGTAATCGTGCTAAAAGACGGACGGACAGACTTTACGAAGTCATAAGCTATCCTGTCACCAACGTTTTGGGATCCCAAACAAAGGTGACATTTTATTTTCCCATGCGCATATTAAAGTCTGAAAGAGGTGTTAATGTCATTGTTTCCTCTCTGTTTTTAAGTCCCCTGTCACTTTTTTTGGTGGTTCATGCCATTTTTGACCAGCACTTAACTGATCTTTTAGTGGTGTGGCTATGGCTAACAAGTGTTATCTTCAAACTCGTTTAAGGCTCTAAAGAGATATCATGTTTCCGGTGTAATTTAGCATGGTTTTGAAAGAATTTCTTGTCGTAATGTTTTATGTGAGCCAGATTGAGTAGGTGGTTCTGACTGACTAAGATAGAGATCGAAAGTACCGGTAAATAAGACGAATTAGTGTATAGATCCCTTGCTTGACCCGGACGGTTGCGCAAACATTTCAGTTTACACTGTAAATAGTGTAAACTGTAAATCTCCTGTTTCGGGTATTAGTAACTGTACATCACCGAATTCGGAGATTTTTATTCCGAGTTCGGAGAGTTAAAATCCGATGGATGATAAAACGCTAGAATGCAAAATACTGTCAAGTTGTCTGAAAGCGGAGAGTTTTTTTTCACAGTGGATCTCTGAAAGGTGAAAACAAAATGTTTGGATCGCGAAATCAGAATATTTACGAAGGATCGTGGTGCCATCGACCGGGATGCGATCGGATCGTTAGCCTGACTGCGGTTGAAGTCCGTATCAATACCTGGGCTATTATGCTATTCCCAGTCCAACTTTCAGCTTCTACTTTATAGAAACCTTTATATAAAGTACACCTGATTTGAGCTATAAATCCGTTGGCTGGTCATTAAGTTTACTCACTGGGAAAACTGGGCACAGTTGCCCACCAACGGGGAGGGGGGGCTTTGATTTCAATGAACACTCCTAGACCCTTACTCAAACCGTTGTCTAGTGACAATCTTAATTACCGGGAGATCTGCGCGCAGTTGCCCCTGGAGCGTTTGGGTGTGGGGCCCACCAAAGACATATCCAGACCCCCATAAAAACACGGGTTCAAAATTTCACCTGATACCAGTTATCATCAGATACTACGTTCAGTGAATTCACTGTCATGTCTTAGACGTGGCGAAAGGCCAATTTCATTAACTGGAGTGGTTCGGAAAGGACTGCACTATTGTCAGAAAATCTCACGAAGTCTGTCCTCTTTTCTTGAAATCTACATGACGTCTTTCCATCGGCAGAAGGCCTTTGTGAAGATTACAATCCTTCTCTAGCAAAGATTGCACCCCAGCCTAAATGCAGGTATTACAATGGTCGATATCGTGAAGTCGAGGCGCAAGAGACAAACACTTCGATTCTAAGGTTCCAGTTTGCTCTTGTAAGAAGAGATAATAATCGTAAAAGGAATTTCACCATCCTGTGCCCAGGTCTGGTCAAGTTATGAACATTATTTAATGGGCAATCTGGGCCCACTTGCCCTTGAACCGGGTGGGTGTGGGGGGTGGGACCCCTAAAAGGCACAACAAGACCCCAATACCCACAAATATACCAAGTTTGAACTTGATACTTGCACTGGTTCACGAGTTATGAGCTCCACAAAATACAGTGAAAACCGAAAGCCGAAAGCTGCTACAGCGCTCGCAATAGTGGATTGTTCCAAGGAACACTCCACTAAAAATCCACTTTTCCGAAAAGAGTTGCCTTGAAATCAGCAAAAATGCTAATATAAACATGCATGTTTTTACCGTAAATTCGAAACCCCTCCTCCGCCTCTAAATATAGGACTAAAGGACCCATCTACGAACTTGACCTGTACTTTGCCCGTGAATCCTCATACTATAAGCTTGAACAACATATATCAACCCCTTCGACCTTCGATTACACTAGATCTGTCCTACGTTCGTAGGTTAAACAAAGAATGTCGTCATCCATGCGCAGAGCTTTCGCTATAGTGTGAATAAAGGGAAAGGGACTGCTATAGATGAAAATTGGTCGACAAATTTTGTGTCCGGTTTTTGCCGGATTCCGGATGAACTACTTGTCCGGCGAGAAAATAACTTTCATATTCGGATTCAGCATGTCTCCTTATCCCTGAATCAACTGTCTCAATAGCTTTAAAAAACAAGTTTTGCCCCTTAATTTGAAACCCCTCCCCCGCCCTTAAATGAAGGGCTACAGAACCCATCTTCGGACTTGACCTGTACTTTGACCCACAGAGTCCTCTTGCCAAGTTTGAACAAACCCCTTCGAGCGAGAGTTATCGTGCTAACAGACGGACAACTTTTGCGATGTCAAAGGTGTCCCTCCACTTACGTTTTGGGATCCCAAAAATGTCAAACTGGCCGACGATTTCTTCTTCCGACGTATCTAAACGTTTACATGGTGATATACATCTTTGTTTTAATCCTCTTACGCGCCACTCGATCGTCTCGAAGGTTTTAGTAACTCTTTTAACCTCCGCCGGGATAGATCAATGAATAGTTAATGAGCAATGGCGACCTTGCTTTCAGGAGTGAATTGTGTTCAAGTAATTTGTGGATAACGTTTGCTACCGTGAGGATTTGAAGAAAAAAAAGGTAACAGTGTGTTCGTAAAAATCCGACCCATCGAAAAATGATGGTGTCTCCCACCTTCTCGGCCCACATGAAGCAAAGACTTTAAAAGGGGTGTTAAGGAGGACGACATTTTAGCGTAGACAAATCTGGAGACAGACAGCTACATGCTTATAAATCGAAAGCACGTCAGTTTGGCAGTTAGAAAGTACTTTTAAACGTGACTACTTCGCCTTAGTTTTAAGACCTCGGATTTTAACGTCACTCTTGGGAGTCGTGAATCTTCATTTTATGATCATCCCGTAACGATACGATTTGTGGTGTGTTAAATGCCAAATAATTTTGGCGAGATTTCTAGATATTGAGGGAGTTCCCCGGTTGGCTTAACGACTGGTCCTGCTTAGTCCTAGATCTGAAAATAGACACCGGTTTGCTCAACAGTTCACGTTCCCCGGATCGTGGGTCTAGTTGTGCGTTGTCTACGACGAATGTCTGTTTCTTGTCCTAGTTCTGAAAATATACGCCGGTTTGCTCAACAGTTCACGTTCCCCGGAACGTGGCAACGTGGGTCTAGGAGTGGGGATCGTGGGTCTACTACGAATGTCTCTATAGTGCAGATACCACGGTCTAAAGTCGTTTTGCAGTTACCGTGGTATCTGGTACTAAGGTCGCTGGTCAGTTTCCGTGGTAAATGACCGTGGTATCTGAAAAGTCATCTAACTTTCATCATCACCAACGAAAGAGCCTTGGTTTTGTTCAGATCTGCAGGAATGAAGTTTGTCACTTGTGATGTATGTCTTTTGGGAAATATATTAAAACACGATTTCGGCAATTTTTCGTTTTTGCGAAGCAACCGTGGTATCAGATACCATGGTAACAGCAAAAACGACAAAATGCAGACCCAATTACCGTGGTATCAGATACCATGGTATCTGCAAAAGGGTAACTTATGTCTCACCTCCGGGTATGGATGAAACTGCAATCATGAGTGGATTTTTGTTACGCACTTAGTAAACAAGACCAAAGGTTTCGATGGGATCCAAAAATTTTTAATTTATGATCCAGACAACTGGGTGCTGGCTTGGCCAGACTCCTTGAACATTTTTAATGCAAAAAATCAGATTAAGGCCAAATAGCTAATCATCTGAGAAAACCAAGTTCAGATATGGATTCAGTATGTGTGTTTACCCTATAAGTCATATCTGTTTTGATGGAACTGATCGAAACTTCGTGCCTTAGCTTACTTCTGCCAAATTTCCGGTTTCTGCCGAATTCAGGAACTACTTGTCCAGCAAAGCAACAAAACTCGAAAATTAATTCAGCGTATCTCCTTACCGCTACATCAGACATCTAATCAACTTCGAATAAAGCTTTAACTTATAACAAATTTTCTGGTTTCAGCCGGATTCCGGGCGAACTATGCGTCCGGGTAAAAAAATATTGTCATATACGCATTCAGTATCTCTTCAGTTACGATTCAAACTTTAGCTTTTAACAAATTTTCCGGTTTTGGCCGGATTCCGGGAAAACTACTTGTCTGGCGAGAAAATGGTTTTCATAATCGTTTTCAGCATGTATTTTTACCCCTAAATCGAACATCTAATCAGCTTCAGATAAAATTTTTGCAAACAAATCTTCTGGTTTTGGCCGGATTCCTAGCGAACTACTTGTCCGAGAGAACATGGTTGCAACAATCGTGTTCAGCGTGTCTTTTTATCCCTAAATCGAACATCTAATCTACTTCAAATAAAACTTTCAATTTTAACAAACTTTCCGGTTTTGGCCGAATTCCGGGTGAACTACTTGTCCGGCGAGAAAATGGTTTTTCATTGTCGTGTTCAGCATGTCTTCTTACCCCTTAATCGAATATCTCATTAGCTGTTTAAAAATATTTTGTTTGCCCCTTAATTTGAACCCCCACCCCTAAATGTAGGGCTACAGAGCCCATCTACGAACTCGAACTTTCCCTTGACCCAAAGAATCCTTCCATCAAGTTTCATCAAAATATCTCACCCCCTTCGAGAGTTATCGTGCTCAGAGACGGACGGACAGTCGGACAACTTCTGCGATGTCATAGGTATCCCTCCACTTACGTTCTGGGATCCCAAAAAGAGTGCAGTATAAAATTACACCCACAAAAGAATAAGAAAGGCCCTTGTTGGCCGTTGATTCAGTTAAATAAAAAAAGCATCGTATGTTGGAACAGGTGAGAATGTCCTGTGCCAAAACATACATGTTTAACGGGGTTAAACGTGTATTTGTTTTCACCCCATTAAAATAAAAACTTCTCGCTGAATTTGAAGGCTTTGGATTTAATGTCGAATCAAGAAAGCTGGTACGTCCGAAAGGGGAAAGCCGAAAGGTCATTTCTTAGTGCGTTTGTGCTTGCAGCGGTAGATCCTAATTTAGTTTGATGGTTTGGATTTGGAAGGAAGGTGCTGACTGTTATTTATTATATTATATTAGTGTGTTATTATATTATTTAATTTCCATATGGCCTCGAGCCCAGTCTTTGCCGAATTGGCTCTTGACTTTGTCATTAGATTGGTAGTAAAAAGTACTTGAACTTGAACTCTGGTAACGAGAAGATTTGTGGTACTTAAATGCCGATGAGTTCTGGCGCGGTTTCCGGGAAAGGTTGCTGAAAGTCCCGATTGGTTCCATGCAGGTCCGAATCCAGGAATTCATTTCGGGGGGGGGGGTTTGCCCGCGGGTCGGACCAAAAGACATGGATCAGAGGTTAAAGCCCATAAAAAAACGATTATATTTGTACGTTTCGGGGATGGGGGTTGAACCACTTCCCCCGCCCCCCCCCCCGGATACTGCCCTGGTTCCATGGTCCTATAATCTGAAAAGAACCGGTATTTGTGTTCAGCAGTTCCTTTCCCAAACTCTAGAGACAGATTTGACAGGGAAGTTTCAAACCCTCTTATTTTACTTTGATTTATTATTTTATTTTATTTGTGTCCCGTAACATGGAGAAGACAAACTTGCCTCTAGCAGAATCGGTGTTCCTGGAGCTTGTTCTGTCTGGCGATTGTAGTGGTTTGTGAATTCGAGGGATTACTCACTCCTAAAGTGGCTGTACAGTAAGTGCCTGTTGCCCATCCGTTGCCCACGGAGGCTTGTACAATGTTGCCCAACACTAGACCAGCACCTCGTGTGGACTGTGTCCACAAGACCCTCGATGGCCCAGTGGTTAGAGCGTTAGCAATCGACCAAAGCAAAAGGACGCGGGTTCAAACCCCGCACGAGGAAGTTTTTCTTCCAGTTCACTGCGTATAGCCTACTGTTACGACTTCCTTCATTCTGTGCCGGGGAGGATGGTGGCAATCCCTCACTTGAAATTCGCGGTCTGCAAGTAACTGCGGAGTTGTTTCCGTGCTCGCAAGTTCGATGGCCGAATAATTCGAGCGTTAGCAATTGAAGCCAAAGGTCGTGGGTTAAAATCCCGCACGAGGAATGTCTTGCAGTTGGGCATGGGCACTGTTCCTGTTCTCTGTTCCTGTTTTTTTCACCTGTTTTAATGTTTCCTGTTTTAGGGATAAAAAAAAACGGCTGGGTTAAAAGCAGCTGTTCTGTTTATTTTTGAATCCTTAAATCTGAAAACAGGAAGAAAAAACAGGAACAAGAACAGAAAACAGGAACAGTGCCCATGCCTACTTGCAGTTCACTACGTTACGGCTCCATTGCGTGCAAGGGAGGAGGAAGCAATCCCTCACTTGATATTCGAAGATCTGCGAGTAATTGGAGTTGTTTCCATGATCTCGCCAGGACCACTGCTGTTCTTGACAATCTAGAGATGCGGGAGCAGCGGTAGTACAAAAGAGATGCTTAGTCTCTTTTCCGAAGATTTGAATTGAACTGGCAGTCGGACTGGAGAGCTCCAGTGAGTCGCATCTCCGTAGGCTAGTTTCCTGAAAAACTACGAGAAAAGATCAAGCCTTTGTGAGCAGTTTTGTAGTGGTAATTGCGAAGTGGAACAAGTGTGAGACAGTAATGCCCAATTATCGCTTGGCATGGCTATGTGTTTCATTTGTTTTCGCTGGTGTTTGCGTGATCTGCGTCTGTACATGTTCTTAAGTAATCGGGCAGTGGTGGTGGTGTGACACAACTGTTCAGACACCGCATCTGAGATTTACCCGCAACATTCTCAGGATGTATTAACGGAATGCATCTTTCTTAAAGAACTTGTCTACGCCTGACAAGTTGAATGTACTCAGCTGAATCAAGTTATTCGAATAACGAAGATAATTTTTTTTTTCAATTCGACCCCGGTATAATCGGTACGGCTTTTTCATCGCGTAGACTTCGCGTGACATAATAATCCGCATAGAGTACGAACTTCATTTGAAACAAATAAAGCGGCGAAATTAGAAACAGTGCTACTGGCTGACAACGTCAATTACGTCAAATGAAGCTCGGCTCGCTCTTTGTTGGGTTATTATGTCACGCCGAATCTATGCAATGAAAATCGTAACCACTATACCCATGCATTTCTTTAAAATATATCTTCGTTCTACTACTTTATTTTCCGGATTAAAGTGAATACACATGCAACTTTTCAAGTTTAGGCAGTGTGCTTTGAAGAGGACGTTCTCCTGCTTAAAGGTCATCTGAATGAAGTCTAACACCCTAAATGGCCACTTTTACATACTGCTTACCATTTATCTCTCGAAAACCGGACTAAAATCGGATGAAGTTTCACCGTGCTATAATTGTCAGCCGTTTTTTCAGACTTGTCTTGATCGTAACGCTCGCCGTAACAGTTGTAACAGTCCATGCGTAACAGTTCATGTTGTAGCAGTCCACGCCGTAACAGTCCATGCGTTTATCCATCCATGCGTTATCAACGTACGTTTATCCATGCGATAGTGACAGTTTAAATATTGGCGCTAAATTTGTCTTGGGAGGTCGTAACGAATTGCGATAGGGAGACTTAGAACTTCAAGAGTGGATAGCGCCGAAATCACGGAGCGAAAAAATTCTTCTTCTCTGTACCGGTACTGTGAAGGACGATCTGAGGGGCTCATGGAAGTATGGTAGGATCGTTCAGGTGTCCTTTAAATCAGCTCCTCTAGCCTACGTATTTCATAAAACCTGCAATTAACGAAGGCAGCATAAACACTGATGAAACAGCACATACGCTCACTTGCCTCAGATTGCTCGTTCGGGTGTGTAACCTCTTTGCTCAAAACCTGAATTCAGTTCTGCGGCACCGGGATTCTTAAATTCCGTCCGTGCACGTGCCAAATCACCACTGAACAATTAGCAATGTCCCAATGTCACATCGGATAGCTCAGCAAATTTCTTCCTCAATTTTCATTTTCTTTCTATTCTTGCTCGATTCTTGCGTGACGCCTATTGCTGTGCAGGAAAGAATGTCTCGTGCCTCAAATCTTGGAATGACACATAAGAGGTGGTATGTTTGTATCAAGCAGAAGCTGGCGATTGTGTTAGGATTTGGACGTCCAGGTTTTCGTTCGGACTTTAATCCGTCTGTGCACTTGGCCGTACTTGTTTCGACTAGGTTATTTGCGGCAGTTGCAGTACAATATACTTTTGTCTGCTTCGGAACGAAAAATCAGCTAAAATCGGATAGTGAAAGTTGCAGCCAGATTTGCGTGACAGATTCATTGGAAAGTGAAGTTTGATAATTAACCCTTTTTTTTCAGATACATTATTGCGTAGGAGTGGTCTGGACGGGTAGTGGTTACCGCTGGACAATCGGGATTGAAGAACTGGACATCAGACGAGTTTTCAAAGGGGTGTTGGACTTAATGTGCGCTGTGATTAGTGTATTTGTGAAGCGCGCGCTCTTAGAAGATTTTGAACTAAGTGCAAAATAGTTATGTCAGTTTTGTCAGATATTTGAAAGTGTTTATTACTTATGAAACGTGGCTACTATTAAAATAATGGGGAACTTTGATTTCATGGAAAGTCTGAAGCTCGCAATAGTAATTCTCTAAATCCAGCTAAACAAGTGAAAAACCTGACTAAGTAGAGATCACCCAATACAGTGCGAAACAGTTACGTGCGCATAGTGAGGCTTCATAGACCTGTTGCCTTACCTTTAGTAAGGGAACTGCTCAAGCAAAACCAAACGGAAGCCTGTTCGCTAGGCCACGAGGATAGGTCTGACAAGGATAGGCCAGTTCAGGGCACTCTGAGATAAGCTTGACATCATCATATTATGTACGTTACCCGATTACTACTCAGATCTCTGTGGAGAACTACGTCCCGGGAAGTTTGTTTGTAAGGTGAAAGGAGAATACCAGATGGTTTTCAGGAAGCTGGAGATCAGATCTGGATATGCCTGTGCGATTGGCTTACCTTTACATTAGCGTGTCTTCAGTTTAAACTCGTACAACGAATGCTAAGTGCTGAAAGTGTAGTGTAATGATATGGAACTGAACCGAACGTCATCTGAAGTTCAAGTGGCAATAGAAACTGCTGGCTATGGCTTCCTGTTCGTGTTGGCTATCAGTGGAAATCTTCTTGTTAGCTGCACACTGCTGAGAAGAGGGCAGCTTGACACTCCATCTAACAGGTGAGCGGAGATTTAGGTACTTGTAATTACTTGTACTTGTGTCAGGACGCAAGCTGTGCAGCTCTCCCTGGCGACAGCAGCTGACGGACCAAGGCGTGCCACGAATCTCGGTCTTCTGTGAATGGCATCGAGATTTGAAGCCAGTAGGGATCTCATCTCCTCCCATGGCGGCGGAAGCCACCGATGGGCTCGAGGTCTTCCTTGAGGGTGCTCAGCCACGTTTTACGTTGACCTCCCCGAAGTTTCTTCCAACCGGGCATTGGGGTTGATTTAGGGAGATTTAGGTAGCGTTCCAGTGAAGTTATTACAAGTTACGATGATAAGAGGAGGGGCGATCGTCGTATTATGGTAGTTATCACGCTCTCTGGAACGCAAATAATAACGACGCGTACACACGTCATCACTCTTACGGGAGTTCCTGCAGAATCGATAGTTATTATCACTTATGATGCTCGCGAGTCTCGCGACCATCATAAGTAAATCGTAACGATCGTAACAGTCCTGGAACGAAAATAATAAGTGGGAGAAGCCAATTTACTTATTAGCCTACGGCGGGCTCTGGAACGGCAATAATAACAAGAATAGTAACGATCGTAACTAATATTACGTCGCTGGAACGCTACCTTAGAGATAACCTTTTCCTTAGCGCTTTTTTCGTGGTAAAAACTCCAGGCATGTAGATGTCACGTGATCCAGTCGCTCTTTTCCAGTTCAGCTCTGCTGGCGCATTGAATTACGATTAGACACGCTACTCCGAGTAACGCGTACAACTCGTTGCCAAAAAGATATAAACTCAGAAATCAGTCCAGCTTAGACAACTGGTTATAGACAAGCTAATATTCATTATCCTTCTTTTTTTTTTGCATTATGGCAAGCCAATATTCATTCTCCGTCTTTTTTCTTTTCTTCTTTCCGTCCTTCTGAACTTTCTGCATTAAAAATTACTTATTACGAATTTTCTAAATTCCTTCGAATCGAATTTTCGAATTAAAAAAAAAATCAGTTCAGCTTAGGGAAAAGAGCCAAAAGATTAAAGAGCCAAAATAAGAAAATTATGGCAAGCTAATATTCATTCTCTGTCTCTTTTCTTTTCGTCTTTCCGTCCTTCTGAACTTTCTGCGTTCAAAATTACTTATTGCGAATTTTCTTAATTCCTCTGAATCGAATTTTCGAATTTCCAACGAGTAACTCTTAACTCTTTTTTTTTCTAATTTAAAATGAAAAACCTTTGGAGATTTTGAATAGCAAACTTCAAAGCTTTCAGAAAAGGCCGACAACATTCTTTTCAATCACAACCTTTTTTTTTCTTCGTAAAAAGTGTCCTGATATTTTTTTTTATTTTGTATTCGACTGCAGATTCAGTAGGCTACTGGGTATGTGTGTAATTAAGAGATGAAAAGTGACCGTGACAACAGGATCAGATAGCCTAGCTTTTTCAGGCGTCAATTTGGAATATTGCTTCCAACCGCACTTAATCCGCTAAGGTAGCTTATTTTTTCTTCTTTATTTGAATTCTTTGGAGTAGAAACCGTCGTCGTTCCATTTGTGCCTCTACGCTACGCCTTTTTCGCGGGGAGATTTTTGTCAGGGATTTTCTTGCAAGGGACTGGGGACAATTAAAGATCCCTGAAGACTGACTGACACTCTTACGTACTTCCTTCCCACTGAACCCATTACTGCTGTTACGACGTCGGAAATTGCTTACGTAGCTCTCCGTAACGTTAAAATTTATTCAACTTAAGAAATGTATCGGTGGGCAAGTGTAAAAGAGGAAGTAGACATTAAATTAAACAAAAAAGTTGAAACAAAGATTTTCCAGTTTCCTTTGATTTGTGACAAAAGTCCTTACGCAGCTCTCCGTAACGTTAAAATTTGAAATTTGTTCAACTTAAGAAACGTAGCCTATGGGAAGGCAAGTTAATAGAGGAAGTAGACATTAAATAAATAAAAAACGTTGAAGTAAAGATTTTCCTATTCCCTTTGATTTATGGCAAAAACATAATAAGCTGCTTTCGATGACCTGAGAAGAAAAAATAAATTGCGCAGTTGCCAGCCTGAGGGGGTCCGCTGTAGGCGCGATAGAGTCCAAATGATATAAGGATGATGAACAACGGAAATTTCTGCGTGTCAGTGTGAACGGGCCTTAAGAAAAATGTGTTTCTCTGGGACGGCAGTCTCTTAAAGTTTAACTGAGAAGCCAGCTTTTTTTGTCTTGGGTTTGAATACACTGAATTATTTCGACATTCTGTATTTGTTCACCTTGGGCCCTAGTAGTAACGTTCAGAATATAAGCACTGCTGGCCCGACACGACAAAGTGCATCCCTACGCGGAGAATTTGAATTTCAACAAAAGGGTGCCTTTCAATGGCTGATCAAGCGAAGCTTAGGAAATGTTTGATTTCAGATTGCAAGGTATCTGAAGAAAGCCCACTAGTGAGCGCGACCCAAAGGAGATTAATTTTTCAACAATCGTTTGCCCTTATAGTTACTAACCCGATGAAAAATTCTTTGACTGTGTATGGTAGTTGTACGAACAAGTTGCATGTATTTATATGTAGTAGTATGGAATACTTTGACTTAACATGCCTCCGACTGGGTTAATCTTAAGTAGTAGTATCCGATAGCATCCTGTCTTGCTGTTCTAGCATCCAGTTTGCTAGTAGTAGCATGCAGTGGCAACAGTTACTGCTCCATGCTACTTTTTCGTACAACTTCATACGACTAATTCTCGAAAAATTTTCAACGGGAAATAGTTCATGCATAGAGGTATAAGCACATAGAGGTACTTCAAATCCGAAAGAAAAAGTTCATTCGATGAATATCAATTATATGAACAGCGGGAGTATTTCTGGCCCCAGAAGGCCAAAAACGTTATGTGACGTGAATAGTTAAAAGTGGGTAAAAATTGATTTAAATTAACGTCACTGAGGGATGGAGGAGTAGCCACAAAAATTACGAAATGTTGTTTCTTTGTTTTAAATAATATGAAAATAAGTTAAATTACAATAGATGCTACGGGAAAATTTGATTGAAAAAAAAAAGGCCACCATACAGCGGAGCAACGAAGTAATGCAGTTTCGTCGGGTCTTCGCCTATTTAAGTGAAGAAGTGATGGATAACCAGACTCTCGTGTCTCAGTCTTATTTGGTAAAACTTTCGGTAATCACATTTACTTTCAGTTTGTTTCATATTCAGCTGACAAAAATCATTGATTTTGTAATTCCCGCAGCTTTTTCATCAACACTTTATAAATCGCCGTTAGGAAGGGCCATTAAACACCAGCACGTACCTTTTAACTGTCATCTTAGAATGACGTTTACAGATTAAAAGAGATAACTCGCAGAACCGGTGACTAAAAACTGAAACACACACCGTATTAAGAACGACATGCTCAGTAGTTCATTAAACTTTTATTCAGCTCCATTAAACGGAAATTGAATGGAGTAGGCACAACCCGCTGGTAATGTGGCCTGCAGGGTTCTGAAATGGGATCCTCCCTTACTCGCGATGAGCACTGACAAGCGTACCATATTGGGGAAGTCATTTAATGGATCTTTTACTGATTAAAGAGTAACGCTTAATGTGCCTCAGCAATCCAAGCACTAACAGCTGCCAGAAATGTCTCTTTTTTAATAATATATTTGAACTGAACAGGTCTGAAATTAAATCTCACAGACGTGGGATCAAACCCTTCCGGAATTGATAGATCTTACCAGGCATGAGCAATCCGTCCTGAAAGATCAGCCTCGTGTAAAAATTGCACTTGCTGTAATTTCATCGCTGAGATGGCGAAAACATTCATTCAAGCCATAACCATGTCAGGCTATACTAGTTTAGGATGGAAACTTTAGTACTAGTTTTTCCGAACCTCGAAATAACTTTGCACTAGTCAATCAATCAATCAATTAGAACGATGTTATACCATAGAACAAAAATACTTAAAGGACCCCTCTTGCTTATCCTGCCTTTTATAATGTAGGCCTACGTAGCTTTGTGGAATTTTAAGCTTCTAAAATCCCGACCTTTCTCCATTGTTTCGTTTCGTGCCTGCGATTTTTTAGTGCTTTTTCGGCCGCGCCGAATTTTGCCCGTCATACAACGCAAAGTTTGCCGGAATCTTCAGCGTCAGCTCAGAACTATGTCACACATAAGGATATGAGAATCTTCTGTTATATACTTCTTTTGTTTGCTTAGTTTTCCCTCTTGTTACAACGGCACGTTCAGTTTTGAAAAGTTTTGCGCCCAGCCGCTGCGCCGGAGAGCAGAAGCGCTGGATGAAGTCGACAAGCGCTATCAAGAAAATCGCTAATTTTAGGTCGAAAGTAATGGTATTTCCGGAAAACATTTTTTCCGACCCATTTCACAGTGAGGAGATCATTTCTAGTAAGAGTTGTGCTTGAAGTGACATTCGATAACAACAAAAACAAGGGTATACTACTCTACCAGATTAGCCGTACCTTCTGCCAAGTCGGCAGGCAACGAAGCAAAAGATTTGCTGCAATAGCTACACGGACGACGAATCGGGATTTTTCTACCTACCAAGCCCTTTCTTGCAGTAATAGCACCTGGCCGACGCTTTCTCTGGTCTCCAATCGTGTTATGGTACGTTTACAACCGCGTATATCCGAGCGTATTTTGAAATACGAGCGTATTTTACGTACGTATTTTGGCTTGAAAAGATTGAAGCAATACGAACGTATTTGAGATGTCGGTCCGTTTTGTTTATGAATACGTCCGTGTTGCTAGAAATCTTTTCTAGCTTAAATACGTGCGTGAAATGCGCTCGGATTTCAAAATATGCTCGGATTTTACGCAAAGTGTAAACCCACAATTAGTCGTCGAAACACCTGATTGCCTGGCTTATAGCGTCCGTGCCAATGACTAAGCCCCTTAATTTTTTTTTATCTCCACTCCTGTTCTGTGTTTCCGAACACTAAACTTTGATTTCACAGAAATCTGTTCAGTACGGAATCGACCTTTTTCACCATGCACGTGGATAAGCAAAATATTTGAACGAGGATCAAGTCTGAGAATCGGGGAGCAAATGGCGTCAAAAGACTTCTTATTTTCTTGAAGCGAAATTTGTTTACCTTATCAGTTTCATTATATGTGGTTACAGACTTGAAGAGCGAAAAGGAACAAGACCAAAGGTTTCGATGGGATCCCAAAAATTTAATACTTTTACGTCTTGACTACGTCTTGACTACGCCAGTTCCAGTCTTCGCCAGGCTAATCATCTGAGAAAATTAAGTTCAGATATACCTGTATAAGCCATATTTATTTCGACAAAACTGATCGAAACTTCCTGCTTTACTTCTGCCAAATTTCCGGTTTCGGCCGAATTCCGAGCGAACTACTTGTCCAGCCAAAAAAAGATAGTTCAGAAACGAATTCGGCGCATCTCCTTATCCCTATAAAGAACATCTAATCAACTTAAAATAAAACTTTAACTTATAACAAAATCCGGTTTCAACCGGATTCCGGACGAACTATATGCCCGGGTAAAAAATGATTGTCATATACAGATTCAGCGTCTCTTCTTACCCTAAAATCTATCATCTAATCAACTTCAAATAAAACTTTTGCTTTTAACAAATTTTCCGGTTTCGGCCGGATTCCAGGCGAACTACTTGTCCGGCGAGAAAATGGTTTTCATTGTCGTGTTCAGCATGTCTTCTTACCCCTAAATCGAACATCTAATCAACTTCAAATAAAACTTTTGCTTTTAACAAATTTTCCGGTTTCGGCCAGATTCTGGGCGAACTACTTGTCCGGCGAGAAAATGGTTTTCACCATCGTGTTCAGCATGTCTTCTTACCCCATAATCGACTATCACATTAGCTGTTTCAAAATATTTTGTTTGCCCCTTAATTTAAACCCCCTCCCCCACCCCTAAATGTAGGGCTACAGTGCCCATCTACGAACTTGACCTTACTCTTGACCCAAAGAATCCTCACACCAAGTTTCATCAAAATATCTCATTCCCGTCGAGAGCTATCGTGCTGACAGACGGACGGACGGACGGACGGACAGACGGACAACTTTTGCGATGTCATAGGTATCCGTCACTAACGTTTTGGGATCCCAAAAAGTGCAAAATTATTCTGACCGTTCCAGTGGCCGCTTCTAGGACACGTATATTCACTAAGGTCTCGACAAAAAAATATTAGCCAGGAGGCAGACACGGCCATGTTTCGATCAGGATTCAAGCAACTTAAAGTTTAACTGGAAAGGGTTGATATACGACCCTCAGAGCAAAATAACACCAGGGAGTAGCGCCAAGACCTATGCTTTCCATGCTTCACAATTGGGCCATACTTGATACTTTTAGCGCCGCCCACTACGCTTGTGTCCAGCTTGTGTCATTTAAAGTGAGACAAATTTACGGGTTTAGAAGTTTCTAGTAGCCTAAGGCTAAGATCTGGTCTGCAAAACACCGACGAAACAGGGGAGGATGTATTTTTTTTTTACTGTTTTCAGAATTTTGAGTTATCGGAGCCAGCGCTGGTGACGACTGATTCAGTGTCAGTAGGGACGCTCTTTATCACTAGTGGTGCTAGTGTCGCCACTAGTCGAGTCTGTGTTACTTTTTTCAAGTCTTGGCGCTAGTCTCTAGTGTTAATTCGCTCTGACGACACACACGTTACGCGTCACTTGTTTGTTATTCACTTCAGTCAACGCAAAATAACACCTATGGAGTAGCGACAAGACTTAAAACAAGAGCTACGAGCTCATATGGCACTTGTACGAGTAGGTGGTGTAAGAAAGTAGATGAGAACGTCACAGAATACCCCCATCAATCCCCTTTGGATCGGACCAAGAAATAGGATATCTAGTTTCACTCGAGACTGAGCGTTTCCAGCATCGCGTTCGATCAAATAGGGCAAATGTTTCATCCCATCAGTCTGATCCGTAGGAGTGCCGCACTGTTTCCGGTACACCTCCTCCCTCAAGACCCCCCTACAGCGGCCGAACCCGGTTCAGACACATAAACATGTCATCTAAAGCATGTTCTCTTACTGGCTCTCAAGTTTCAATCGAGTCTGAGAAATTTTCGAGAAACTCCTGATTCCCCCCACACACCGCGCTCAGATTCGGTCCGCACCCTAAAATTTGTCATTTAGGGCATACGGTCTCTCTATTTTCCGAGTTTCATCTAAATCAGTCCACTCGTTTGACCCCTATGCGAGCCACAAAATTTCTGGGACTCCCCCTCCAACTACCCCCAACTGTGGCTTAAATTGACTAGGACACACAAACTTCACATCTATGACATCTCCTCTTCTAGTCCTTCAAGTTTGAGTCGAATCGGACCATATCTGCAAATTTTCGGTTCCCGCTTCATTTTCTTCCTGCCGTGACCGGACCCGGTCCATATTCCCACCAAATCCCATCCCGATCCCTAAACGTGTTTCACTGCTGAGTGCCTATAATAAATAATTCTGCTAAAAAAAAATATATCATGGGTGCTTTAACGTTTCAGACCAGACTAATTCCGACAGGCTAACGGAACGCTTCTGGAGTTTCACAAGAAATGTCTTCCTTCCAGAACATTTTACAGATGGGGCTGTCGCCTTCGGTGGCTCGTGTACCGTTTCTTGACCGGTGCCACGTTCTGTTTTTGCGTGTTTTTGTCACGTCAACTAGATATTTTCAACGATAACGAAGAATTCCCCAAGCCATGCTATCGTATATCAAGCTTTCATGAAAACGAGCTGAAATGTAGTATCATTATTTTGTTGAAGGTAGTAGGGTGCCTAGAAAGCTGACTTTGTGGGTTTGGAGTGAAATTAAGGAGCTTTAAGAGGGCCCCAAAATGTGCTCTTTCTGCTTCAAATCAACTTCTTCTCCTCTGATTTAGGTTAGCGTTTTTGCTTTGGTGTTATTGTTTTGTTCATGAGTTTGTGTTTTTCTTCCTTTATTTATTTTCTTTATGATACTCCGCTAGTCCTGATGTAGTTCAGAGAGTGAATGAAATCTGTAATTTTTTTTACTTTCTTCTTGTCTGTAAGAAGTGACGTGGGTGGGGAAGATGGAGGGTGATTGGTTAGTGCGAGTTATCCCGATAATAGTGTTGCATTTTCTCACTTAGGCTACCTGGATTGAATCTGTTGAATTTTGAGATGGGGACAGGGTACTTTGTAGTTGGTATATTAAGGCTACCTTAGGTTTATAGGACACGCAATTCACATTATTCTAAAATTATGACGAAATCCATATTTCTCGCTAGAGCGCGTCTAATCTAATGTATGTGATAGTTCTATTATGAAGTAAAGATAAACCTTGAACTATAACGCCTGCAAAGCTAGCAAGAAATCTTCACCGTATCGATGAATCTTTAAAGTTTAACTGAAAAGCCAACTTATTTTTGTATCATTTAATTGAATACCCTGAATTATTTGGATTCTGCTGAGGGATTTTTTGATTTTCCACTATCTCCTCTAGTAGTGACGTTCAGAATATCTGCTGCCGTCTCCAGAACGCAAATTCTACTATGACGCGGAAAAAGTGAATCTCAACACAAACGCGACTTTTCAATGGGCAGTGGTGGGCTTGGTGAAGACTGCTTAGTGCATGGACACACATTTTTCGTCAAGCATACAACACAGATACGAGCGCATAGAGATACTACAAATCCGACGGGGAAACTCCACTATTTGAAAATCGTTTATTCGTGAATAGCGGAGCAACGAAGTAGATTGTCCTATCTCAGCCCTTTTCAGTTAAACTTTAAACCTGTCAAGAACATCCTATCAATGAAGACTTTTTTTTATAGACTCGTGTTCAGCCTGACCTCCTCACATAGTCTACTGTTGATTCTACTGGTGCCAGGAGTTTTTATGTCGATATGGAGGAACAGTGGATTTTTCAGCGAAACCTGGTGCACCGCCTCAGCGTTTGCGACTGTTCTTATTTTGGTTGCAGGGTCGTTGACCCTTGCTTCGATCTCTGTGGACAGGTAAATATCTTGCTTCAACTTTAGTACCAACGGGAATCAGATGTGTCCTTCTAGCTAGAAATCACGAGGTCGTCACAGGTCTTTGTACTGGATATGATAACACCATGGAATTAGTCTGAGACTTCTTGATTTGCAATCAATACAACAGAAAACGAAACACTACCACCGTGAACATCCATGTTCGCGGGGGAAGAGGGGGTGGAGCATTCATAGCTAGCATTATATTATATATTAGATTACTTAGACTATTAATTCATACATAAACATGCTAACCTCTACATACATTTCGTGACCAACAGCTTCCAAGCTACTGGGATCAAACTTGGATGGTAAACACACCTTGCCTAAACCATTGGCCTCTAGAGAAATGCAGGTATACAGTTACTACACTGTCAGAAGTTTCATAACAGATCGCGCATAACACTTTCAAGAATAACACCTTTTCACTTAGAAATAAAGTGTTATGACCAATTAAGTTTACACTATTTCGTGCCTAGATCTCCAACAACACCTTCAGTTGGTAAAAATACTACACTGTCAGAAGTTACATAACGACAACAGAAGGATGCCCTGTTTCAACAGATAACACTTTGGGATGTTATCTGTTAAGTTTCTTTCGTTCCCGTTAGTATTTTTACCAATTGAAGGTGTTGTTGGAGATCTAGGCACGAAATAGTGTAAACTTAATTGGTCATAACACTTTATTTCTGAGTGAAAATGTGTTATTCCTGAAGTGTTATGCGCTATCTGTTATGAAACTTCTGACAGTGTAGCAACAGGGGCGTCACTATGGGGTGGGGGCAAAATGTCTTGAGAAAGTACTTTCGTTGCGCCGACAAATCCAGAAGAAATAAAATTTTGCATGCTTTTGTCGGGCGTCGGTGGACTCGTCGGCACATCGGGTTCTTGTCATATGCAAGAAATCAAATTCTGTACACATTTGTCCTGCAGAACACAGGAGAAATAGATTTCTGTAACCTTTTGTCTGACCTCGATATTCTCTGCGGTACACGGGGTTCTTTTTCTATGTAAGAAAGAGAGAAGAAATTTAATTTTGTATGCTTTCGTCGGGTGTCTGCAGATTGGGTTCTTTTTATACGCAAGAGATCGAACTCGGCAACCATTTGTCGGGCAAAACACGGAAGAAATTGACTTCTGTATGCTTTTGTCGGGCGTCGGTCGACTCGTCGGCACCTCAGGTTCTGTATATATGTGATAAATATACGAATTTTTATTAAAGAAATTACCTCAACTGATGCATTACAGTTAGTTTTACATAAAATTTCGCCTGCGGTGCAGTTCGTAGTATTCTTTATTTGGAAGAACAGTGGTTGCTTTAGATGGCGTTTTAGGATTGAAATTCTTGGGGTTTGAAACACCTTAAAAGCTAGAACTTGTAAGCTAAATTTTTCCAGAAAAAGGCAGATTTAAAACATTTCGCCTGCGGCAAATAATTTAAATTGTTCGGGGTACAGTCGTTGGAAGCTTCAGTTTTTAGCGAAAGCTGCAATGAAAACCCGAACAAGTTAATTTAAATTTATATTAAATTCAGAAATTGACAAGTTATAATTCATTTATAGTGGAGTAGCTAAGGGTTATAAGGAAACCCGAAGGCACCCAGCATTTTTCGTAGCATTAGACTTTTGATATCCCGAAATCGGGGATTTGCAGTGGACTGAGATGCTCCTAGGCCCAAGCTCGGTTGCTCTGAGTTGATTGTCTTCGTCGCGGAAAGGCTGATATCCGCTTTATGTCCCAATTCCTCCTAAAATCTTAATTCTCAGTTAGCAGAGAGCTACTCTTCTTTTTTACACGCTGTGCCGTAATTACTCCGAGGATGTTTCCGGCACGTTCCACAAACTCTGGAAAAGTTGTCCAGTTTTTCCCGTCGGTTAGAGGCGAATAATCTCTATTTCGTTTCTGTCAACTTTCCAAGTGGTCTAAGCAAACAGTGGTTCTGAATTAATGCAACTCTCGGATGAAATGTTGAAGATCGTAAATCTCAGTCTTAGATCCATCTGTATTTCTGAGAGCTTTGGTGTTCGTCCGATGTTTTTCATGAACCATATTTTGTAGCGATCGGCTCTTTTCGAGACTCGAGCTTTGTCTTGTGATGATCGTGTCTGGCGACCGGCATAATCGTTTTATATGGGCTTTAACCTCTGATCTGCGTCTTTTTGGTACTTTTTGGTCCGACCCGCGGGCAACCCTTCCCCCCCCCCCCGAAAAAATTCCTGAATACGGACCTGGTAGTTGGCCATTTTACAATTAAGCTATGCTTACAGAAAATTACTCACGGCTTCGGCTGTTTTTAGCCTCTTTCCATGTCCGTTGCCTTGGATGACGATCTTATTATTGCTAAGCATAAAGATATTCTTTTAGTGACCTTTAGAACGGTACTAAACTCATTCCACCTCTGTTGCTCTGACGACTGCTTTTTGTTAGCTGGCAAGCCTCGGGCAGTGCGGAAGATCATTCATGCATTCTTGTACTTGTTTTACGATCAAGCTCCGTGGCTCTTCGTGCCATCAAGAACAAATAATCAGATAGAACCTCCGTCTCCCTATCTCTATAAAAAGACCATGCGGAGTCGAATATTTCCCCGTACTTGCCCGCTGCAAACGAGCGAAGGTTAGTACAGCTTCGCGGTACATCACATTTCGTTACCTATACAAATAGCTATATCTCTGCGAATCCGCGCAGAGGAAACGTAAAAGTCAATGCCGATTGGTTCTCTGGACGCGCTCCGGAGCGGGTCACCACGCCTCCTGCAGTTTTAGCTCTGCGATGAGAAATGGCGAAGACGGAAGTAGAGTAGATGGGTATCAACATCAGCTCAAAGCTAGAGCAAATACCTCTAGCTCCGCGTAGTTTTGTCGGGGTATCCATAGTCGCTGCATGGGACCAAAGAGGGAGGTTCTATCTGATTATTGGTTCTTGGTGCCTTCCACCAAGTGACGACATGTCTTTTTCCACCCATCGCTGTCATGCGTCGCCAGCTCGGTTAGGGTTAACCATTGTGTGTACCATCGTCTCCCTTACCTCCAGAGTATTCTATCGGTTCGAGGTCATCGACTTGACCGTCAGAGCCATGTCTTACCAAGAATTGGTAAGGAGGCTTGGTTGGCCTCCTGTTCGCGCCCGGGGATGGGGTTGAATTGAGGCCTCGTCTGAACGGAGCAGCTTTAGGTTGTCGGAGTACGTGTTCGAACCATCTTAGTCTTCTAGCTTTGATCGTCTGAAAGTCCTTTCAGAATCGTCTTTGAACGTCTTCTGGCAATCATGTAATCGTGAAAGATGGTTAATTTTTGCTATCCTGTCTTTCTTAAGAGCTTAATTCAAATTCTGGGAAGCGGTTCATGGATCTAATTATTTTAGAGAACTGGGTAAGACTGATATTGATTCGGTCACTTTGATTTTCGGACGGTACTTTTTTCGGGTATTTACCTCTATCACGATCGGTTTGAAGAGATAGCCGGTTCTCTTGATTAATGATCCCAGCATACACGGCTTGATAGATTTGTTAATGTTCCTGATGGTCTAGACAAACAATGGCTCTGTTTTAACGAAACTTTCAAAAGAAATGTTGAAGACTTTAATTTCACCTGTTCTTTCCTGTCGAGAGGGTTCGTGTATCCATTCCCATTCCTGAAAATTGTATTTTCTTTCCGTCTTTCAAGCTAGGCTATTTTTTAAAAACGCTTACAGATATGCATCGTTTAACACTTCTCTCAGTGTTTTACGTCCTTGGTTTTATTAGAAAAAAAGAAAAAAAAAGCACAAATTCGAAATCAGCCAACAGCCAATTGTTTCAGCTTTCTTTTTCAATTATTTGTTTGCTTATAAATCTGCTACTTCTTCTGTTGAGAAAATTTGAAAGATCAACTTCACACGGTTCATTGATATAGTTTGAACGCCATACTTTGTGTGGTAAAAAAAAAGAAAAAAATTAAAGTAGAAGCAGAAGGAAATAAAGGGCCAAAAATTTCAAAATCTAGATGACGTCTGATGAGTTCCGCATAAAGTAAACGTGGTAAGTGTTTTGCATAAAAGTTGCTTGGTATGGGTTTAAGTGTTTTATTTGGCGACCGTTTCAGAGTTAGGCGATGTTCAAATTAACAAAATCTTTACTGTACGACGGTAGGCTCTTTTCGAGACCTTTATATTCCTACGGCCCAAGATGACTGTGAATCATATCCAATGGTGCTCGACGTGTTGCGGTGGTGCTATCTGCATCCCGCACTGTCTCCTTCCGCCGCCGTTAGGTATCGCTACTCCGTAGTTCATCGCTTATATTGTCCTTAATTTTTGAAGTATCTTATTTGCCCTTTGTACACCATGGCTCACCTCATATCATAAATCACCCCTTTTCCGGGTGCTGACCGGTAGACTGCTCTTTTGTATAAAAGGTAACCAATCGGGCAAAGGAAAGCTTTATTTCCCAGTACCTCATGCCATTTTCTTTTAGTGATTCTTAAAATAGTTGGTTGGCATTTCAAATAGGTAGCCCTAGTCTCAGAGAATTGATCGAGTCTAGAAAATATTTTCTAAGCAACGCCTCCCTTGTTTTTCAGTTCTTGGGCTATTTTGTAATCACCTCATTATTCAAGAGCTTTTTGTGACGTCGCACTAGAGGTCATTCTTGAAGACTCGTTAAAGAATTTTAATGAAAACGGTGGTTTTTGTGAACTATTTTCTCTGCGGAATCACGAGCTTGGATAATGGTTTGGTAGGAGATTATTTTTCGGATCCTCGTTGACTAATAACCCATTTCCCTCTATCTTATGTAGTTAGTGCACTAGTCAGGGTCAGAGGGGTTACTAACCAAAATGTTTTTTTTTGGGGGGGGCAAGGTATTTACCCACTGGCTGGTCACTTTTAGCTGTTTTGAGTCGTTTTTAATCTACTGTTTTTAAGTAAAAACGACTCGTTTTCAGAAAAAGTGTCTGTTTGTAAGATTTTTTTTTCGACTGACCGACAACATTGGTGGGGGGGGGGGTAAGTAAGGCTAGGTTTCACCTTTCACCAGATTTTTTGCTGGATTCCAGCCATCCGTTTTCTTCCAAATTGATCTGGAAAAAGAAGCCAGGCCATACATTGAAGAAAGGGTGTCATAGAGCCAACAAAAACAGAAACGATAAATATGCAAATGAATGCTGTAGGAGAAAAAGGAAGAGTGGTTTAGAGCGTGTTCCACCGTTCTAACAGTATAGTAACTATTAGTTACTATTTTTGTGACAACCCCGTGAAGGGTTACTACGCTGACCGTTCCAACATACTCGAAATAGTAACTATTAGCTTACCACGCTCGAGAGAGAGTGGTAACTACGAACCTTTGTAATTTGATTGGCCTGATTAGCCTATGGCAATATTTTGCCGAAAATACAAAAACGCTTTCCATTCTCGAAGTGTGGAATATGAAGCTAGTGGCGCCGCTCTGGGCCATGGTTACTCCCACTGAAAAAGTAGAAAATAATAATATAATAAAAATGACTCAAAACGGAAAAATTAGCCAGGATGTTCTACAGCGATGTTTCGGCCTTTCTTGGCAAGGGTCCTCTTCAGGCTGTTGCTGGAAGAACCGAATCTGCAGTATTCAGAAATAAGAACGGCATTGAAGTCTATGGAAGGCGCGTTGGGTGAGGCTGACCCTTTCAGCCCTTTGTGGTTAGGACGCTAGGTCGTAGAGAGGAATGGTACTGGACATCCGGGGCATTGGCGAAAAAAATGGTAACACTCTGTGGAGAAGTAAGAAGGGCACCTTTGAAGGTCGCGAAGTTTATGATTCCTGTTATTTTTTATGAAGGTCGTCAAAGATTCGTTAAAAGAAAAGAAGTCAAAATACATAAAAGCACAACGTTTTCCGCATAGCGTATCCGATGGCTTAAAGAAGTGGGCGAATCGATGTTTAAGCGAGGACGTTAGGTGAATTGAGGGGTGGGCGAATCGACGGCCGGGTGAATCAGCGGTTAGGCGAATCAGCGGCCAGGAGGATCAACGGGTGGGTGAATCGACGATTGAACGAATCGACGGATTTAGGAGTGGGCGTATTGGCGGGGCGAATCGACGGGTGGAGGTAGTGACAGCGACCCGCGTATTCTACTGGCAGACAAGATAGCATTCTAGATTCGTTCGTTTCAGTCTATGACTTTGTGATAAATCCTCTATAGAAGAAACGAAGAGACGAATATACACTTTGTTCGAGATGGCTCAGCACGGATAAGACAACAACTAGAAGCAGTTCCACTCTCAGAGTGTTGACTTGCATGCTTTTTGCTTTTCATAGAGAAGCTCGCCTGAGCTTCCTGCAACTGGCATTACGGTTAGACAACTTTTAAATCGAGAAGACCGTGATAACAGTGGTATAGCGTGTCGTTTTCATCAATTGTGTTTAGAGTGATAGCTTGCCATCATTTATCATTTGGGGGACTGAGAGAACGGGCCATTTGTTGCCTGAGTTTCGGCCAGAGTACTTGGCCAACCCCACGGAACAATAATAATCATCTATTATGACATTATTCCTGTCTGAACTTTGGACGTTAACATTAATGAGCCAGCTACTGCATAATTAAGATGGCCCTTCGTGGGGACATCCCTGTTCATCTCTATCGAGATGGGAATGGCATGTCCGGAAATTTCATTCCAAGTAAGTTTCATGCGACAGCAATTGGATTATTCTGGAAATTGGCCATTTCGAAAATGCCGTGTCGCTGAGATTGAATGTATTACCGATTACAATGGGTGTTTTCCGATAAAGCCTTCTAAAAGCTTCCATCGTCCTGATGCAGATATTGGAACGATGGCGGTAGCTTTTAAAGCATTTATTCGTAGTTGATACAGTTTCTATTCCAATATTCTAGCTTATGTAGCTCCTTTGAAACTCGGCTAGGCTTCACGGAGATAAAAAACTCGCGGTTCTCTTCCCACCTCCTAATTCCCCATTGTTTCGCTACCAACACTTGTTCGCTACCAACACTTGTTCGCTACCAACACTTGGACCTCCGATGGCGCTAGTCGTTAGCGCGTCGGGCTCTTGACCGGAAGGTTGAGGGTTCGAGTCCCCACGGGGACTAGGGACGTTTGTCCTGAAAAAATATTGGCAGAGCCTTGGGAAAGCTCTTGATAAAAACGGTTAGCCAACGTATGTCCTGCGGCAAACTGGACAACAGCTTCAGAGCGCGTAGTACCACATCTATGGCTGCAGGGCACGGCACAATTTAGCGTAAGCTATGAGTGTGTTCCACCCTACTTACCGTAGTTACTACGCTAGTTGCCGCTGAGTTATCGTAGTTACTACGCTAGGCTGGAACGCTTTTCTAATTTTTCCGTCAAATATCAGACCGCGGGCTGTTCGGACCAATCACATTGCAGAGATGCGTAGTTACTACGCTAACTACGCTCCCGAGCGTGGTAAGCAAATAGTTACTATTAGTTACTATTTTGAGAAGGTTGGAACGGTCAGCGTAGTAACTTTTCGTGAGGCTGGAACGGAAATAGTAACTAATAGCTTGCTAATAGTTACTATTGGTAGAGGGGTGGAACACGCTCTATGATGTCCGTAGCGTATATCCCTATCAAGAAGAAAAAAAACAAACAAGACAGTGCCGTCTTTACCCTTAGGCCGGTGCCGGGGGAAACGAGAGGCCAAGCGGCCGGTGTAAATTGTTCAGAAATCATGCTACGGTTACATCATTACGTTCCAGGTGTGACCGGCAATGTTGCACCGTCGTCATTTAAGTTGCCGAAATTATGCTCGGATGTGACCTTAGTGTGGCTCGACTCGACCAAGAATCGTGTGTGATGTTGTGCTGGCGTTTTTACGTTTTTGAATCATGAAAAGGGGCAAAAACCCATGGATGGCCTACGGTCCACCAAAAGTAAAAGACGGCACTAGGTAGAGATAGTAAAAGACATGGATCCACAAGATAGTGAGCAGAACATGGTAACTCTCCCTGTCTACTCCAAAGACAGTGCAAACCTCCATTACCTGAGAAGCAGATTTCACATTTTCTACTCATCACCTGCGGATCTATTCCACTACGTCTGTTAAAAATGTTGAGAATGAGTCATCGAGGGACTTTCAGAAACTAATCGCTTAAAAGCGCGATGTATGTAGCGTGGCGGTGGTCCCAGAAATGTACGGAGGATAAAATTTTGAAAAACTGATTGAAAGGAATGTGATATATTAGAGAATCGTCATATAGGACGAAATTATTTTGTCTTATCATGTCAAGGAAGAAACAGCGTCCATTGCTGCATTTTTGTTATCTTTGGCATAAAAACACCCCTCTCTCTTTTAATGCAGATACTCTCAGGATAATGTGCTCGTGGCAAAAAGGCTGGCATAGTTTCTTGAAGTTCGCAGTTCTCTGTGTTTACTTGCTTACGTAATTGCTGAGTAATTACGCTTAGGATGTTTCCGGCATGTTTCCACAAGCTCTGGGAAAGTTGTCCGGTTTTCTTGTCGGTTAGATACGAAGCACTTTCCTCTCGGTCAACGTTCCAGTGTTCCAAACAAACAGTAGTTCTGAGTTTTGAGAAACTGAGTTTTAAAAAAGGGAATTTTGAGAAACACAGTTTTTTAGATAGGAAAAATGAATAATATTTTTTTATTTATTTAAACTAAGAGATGACCAACTAGGGTCAAAAATACAGAATAAATAACGGACACTGGTATTAATACAAAAACATAGAAAACAAAATTAACAAAAATCCATCTGGAGAGAACCCACAATATAGTAGGTTACCCCACGACAGCCAAATTGGCAAACTCAGTCGCATATGGGAACTCGCCATCACCAGAAGGAGAGGATTCTCTGGGCGCAAATTTCGTGACCGAAGCGATAGCGCAGATGCCCGCCTCACTTCACCGAAAGATGGAAAACCCTCACCAACAAACATACCTGAAGCACTACAGTTCCAAGAGAACCCGTGCAACCACCTTAGAGAATTGTTGTAAAGGACCCTGAAAGCACTCTCACGCTTCAGCCAGCTTCAGGGTAAGCCTGTTAACAAGGGGCAGGCAATAAAGTTGCGTACAGTACGCTCTGAAAAGAAAAGATTTTACAGCAGCATCACGCCTACCAAATTTACGTACTAGCACATTGGCACGGGCACACAAAGACCACACATAATACCCTTTCTCGTTACTAAACTACCTTAAAGTTGAACTGAAAAGCCAGCTTATTTTTGTATCTTGTATGCAGAAATTATTTTGACTATTTTGTGGGTTCACAATAGGCTCTCGTAGTGACGTTGAGATTATTGACGGCGTTCCAACAAGACTAAATTCACAGTTAGACCGCGCATTTCATCGAAGACGTGATTTTCCAATCATGGTTTTGCGTTTCTTACAGGTTTGTGACAGAATACGAATCAATGGCAACTTTGGTATTTTTTTCTCTCCTTCGTCATTTTTTATTAGTTTTTTCATTGCCATGCTCATTTATTACATTTGTTCATTATACCACGACCCTCGGAATTTTGGTCCAAAATCCTTTAGTCCTCTTTGTGGTACATTGTTACGTAAGCTCTCAGTTATTTGGTTATTTGCTTTTTTCAATGTATTTCAGACTCGGGTTTCTGATTGTCATCTAGGATACCGTAGCTAAGGGATCTCTTCTTGTATCGAAGCAGGATCTTCCTTGCTGGATGGGTTCGAGAAACTTCATTACGTTTCAATTAGCCTATGGATTCCGCTTCGCTGGGTTTTTTTTCCACTTCATTTCTTTAATGACATTCTTCCCCTTGCAAACAATATTGAAGATTTGGATCTGAAAACAACACAAAGGGATCTCTGGACAGCTTTGGAACCGAGTTAACGTTCCGGACACTTTCCGGATTATTATTTTTGACAATATTATTTCTTGGAAGAAGCTGACGAGGACCCTTGCCTAAGAACGACCAAAATATCGCTGGAAGAAGTCTCGGCTGATTTATACGTTTAGTACCCATTCGCAATCAGCTTGGGCTGAAGGAATACCTACCAGGGGCGTCGTTAAGGGGGGCAGCTGGGTCTTGGCCCCTTGGCCTTCCGTGGGGGTCCGGAGGCGCCAGAGCTACCCATGAAAAAACACTGTAAAACTTGTTTGTAAGTAGTGAAATGAAAGACTAAAAATACTCCTCAGCCGGGATTTGAACCCAGTTAGTACCCTGCGCTTACAAGGCGACCGCCAACCAGTTGAGCTACCGAGGGGTTTGGGAGCATTTCGCAAACCACTACAATAGTCAGATAGAAGCTGGCCATGGGAATAGTGATCCCGCCCGAAGCCAAATTCATCGAATCAGTTCACATCCCCATGTCGCGGAAGATAATAGATATTACATAGATGGTGCTTTATACAAGGGGCTTGTACGGTGACACACAAATTATCAAATTGAATTTAGAAGTCTCGGACTCCACTGTCGGAGCCTCGTGGATCATGGCTGTGCCTCATGAATTTGCCACGGTACATGCGAGGGCACAAGTCCCTTGTATAAAGCGCCATCTATGTAATGTCACTGTAAAACATAGTAGACGAGGTGCAAAATCGAATTTGTCTATAGCCTACTCTTCATATAAAATATCTCTTTACATCAATCTTCGTGAATAAATTATTTACTATTCGTTCATGCTGCTATGCATGCTCCGGGTCACTTATTTCAAGTATTTTCGGTCTCAACCTATGTAAGAGTTACGTTAAAGGCACAGAAAACGTGACTACGCAACTTTCGGCCATCAACCCGACCTGGGGGGCTTATATAAATATACAGGGACGTAGTGTCGACTGGCCCCCCTTCTTTGTTATCTCGAACCCCCTCCTTAGTGTTCCCAAAGCTAGCTGGCAGGCCCTTGCCCCTTATGCACTGTAATTATGCACTTATGCACTGTCCCTCCTAGTCCCGGCACACAAACCTTTTGCTTTTTTCTTCTACTAACTCAAAAGTCGAATTCTCGGAAACTGCAATGGTCGTAACGAGAATTTTTCTTACTCTCAATATCGACTCAGGGTACATTCTTGATATGTCAGCTAGCTCCCCAAGTCAAGTTTGAGTCAAGTTTTCTGTTCCTTTAAAGAGTGCGAAGGGGCCTTGGATGGCGCTGCCTCCTCCCTTAGTCTTAAATTTCCGCGAAATGACGTCGCCGATACTAACGGGTAGACCACCCCTCGCCTTTACTGTGCAAGGCTCTGCCCGGTTCAGCAGCGTTTCCGTTCGTCTTCAAACCTCCAACAGAAAGGTCTGGGAAGTCTCCCCTATCCCGACTTCCCTCAAGGATGAGACTGCTAATTCTGGAGGACGCGATTGTCTCTCTTCCTTCAGCTCAGTTTGTCAATGTCGTGTTAAAGCTAATCAATCTGTTAAGCTTGACATATAACAGTCGATTGTAGCTAGTACTTGACTGCTGTATTGCTCCGATAATGGATGTGTGAGTTGTTGTTGGCAGTAGTTGAGGTTTAGACTATGTGTACGACAGACTGCTTGTCGGCGTCGCACCCGTGGATTATAGGAGCACTGACAGCAGTTTCTTGTGCGATATCTTCCTTGACTCCCGTTGTCTTTTCTTTTCATGGTCTTGAGTTCAGGGCGTCTGCGGTTCCTTGCCTATATAGCGTTCTGTCGTCTTTGGAATCCAAAAACGTTATTGACGGGATACCTATGATTTCGTAAAAGTTGTGCGTTCCAGAACCGAAAATTTGGTAAAATTAGAAGTTTATTTTTGTAATTCTGGTTCTTATGTAACATTTGAAATTGCCAAGGGTCGTGGAACGACGCCGCTGCCCACCCCAAGATTTCAGCGAAATGACGCCTCTGCTATGAGACGTACAAAGCTGCCACCCTGTCACATGAACTCGTCGGTTGAATACGTTGTGTCGGTGCGATGCGTTGTCTCGGTGCAATGCGTTGCGTCGGTGCGATGCGTTGCGTCGGTTCGATGCGTTTTATTGGTGCGTTGCGTTGCGTCGGTGCGATGCGTTGCGTTGCATCGGTGCGATGAGTTGCCTTGGTGCAATGCGTTCCTTCAATGCGGTGCGTTGCGTCAGTACGTTGTGCTGCGTCGTTGCGATGACTGTGTCGGTGTGATACACTTTACCTGCGCTTTTCTTGCGTTGCGTAGCATGTCTTTCACGCATTCGCGGAAGCTTTAAATTATCAAAATCCCCCATGCATTGTGTTGTTGCGGTAGTAAGGGAGTTTTGTACCGTGTGGTCCAGATCGCTCTTGCACAAGTTTAGCCAATATTTTCTCAAAAACCTTTCTCCATTAAAAACAATTAATAACTATGATGCGCATATTTTCAAAACGCGATAACAAAGCTTGGTTTTCTTCTTGCGTTGCGTAATATATATCTACGCAACCTCTGAGTTACTTTGCCGTAAGCGCAACGCAGAGCTTGCGTGGCTGATTGTGAAAGGTCAAACGCGTCAGTGCATGAGGGGCTTTACATCCCGTTGCATTTATCTGTATTTTTCTTTCCAGGTTTATCGCAATTGTATACCCGATGAAGTATGGAACAGTCGTCACCAGCGCCAGAATAGTCGGACTGCTCTCTGCCGTCTGGGTTGTCGGCGTCGTCTGCGCCATCCTACCTCTTGTCGGAGTGACCAGGTAAATAATTCCAAGTGAAAAAACGTGCATAAGCGTCGTATCGAAAGTTTGTTAAAGAGGGTCTCGGGGCTCTTGGTATTTCGTTATATCTGCAACGTTTTCCTTCCACGTATCATATACTGACGAAACTGAACATAAGTTCACTTCCTTCAGGTTACTCCTTGCAAGTGGCCTTTGCTTGCCCCTTGAATACAGTCGGCGACGCCGGGATTCTTCAGTTAGAAATCTCTTCCTCTTCATCGGGCTTAGTCACTACTATAACGTCCCAGATCGCGCTTTTTCAGCAGCGGAGAGACGTGAACCACTAAACGAAAATAGTTCAACGGAAAATAAAGAATAAACAAGACAAAAAAACAACAACTGAAAAGTGGAAAAGACAGATGTCACATCGAATGAAAGCGAATTCCAAAGCTTAAATTTTCATGTAAGTTTGTGAACGTTGGACAAAAGCAGAATGAACAAGACCAAGGGTGTCGATGGGATCCCAAAAATTTAATATCTGTTGGACTTATTGATCCGGACAATCGGATCTTCTACATTCCCGAGTCTTCGCCAGACCCCTTTAATGTTTTGCTATCTATCCTTGTCTATCCATAATCAAGCTGTTGGATATGTACAAAAAAATTGTTGTTTTCGGAGTTTTTTGACAACTGACGGCCAAGCAACTAATCAAATGTTCAGATAGAGATTCAGCAAGCATATTTACTCCAGTATCTCATGTTTAATCGACTTCAGAAAGGTCTTCTAGATTTTTTTTTATAGCAAATTCCTCGTATTTTTGCAGCAATCCCGGCGAACTATGCACAAAAGAGCTAGTGACATCGAGAGCCGAACTTTTCGATCCAAAGTTCCAGGTTTTTTACAAATTTTGCTAGCCTATCCGTCAAGAAAATGAAGTTCAAAAATCGATTCAGCATGTCTCCTTACCCCAATACCGAATCTGTAATGGGCTTCAAAAACAACTTTGAGCTTCAATGAAGTTTCCAGTTTCGGCCAAATTTGTGGTAAATCATTTATCCGGCAAGAAAACTAAGTTCAGATACGGATTCAGAGGACCTCCTTACGCCTTAAACGAATATCTCATTAGCTTATAAAACATTTTTTTTTTTACCGTTAATTCGAAACCCCTCCTCTGCTTCTAGATATAGGGCTAAAGGACCTATCTACGAACTTGACCTGTACTTTGCCAGTGAATCCTCATACGAAGTTTGAACAACACATATCTACCCCTCCTCCCCCCCCCCGACAACCCCAAACCCAAAGAATACGTAGCCTATACGCCAGGTTTATATAGCCTTCGATTACACCCAAGAAACTGCGCGTTACACACGCGACCGAAGTCACTATCCCTCCGACTTCCATAGATTAAACAAAGAATGTCGTCATGTCTCCTTACCACTAAATCGACTATCTCATTAGCTTTTAAAAAGTATTTTTTTTCGCCCCTTGATTTGGAACCCCTCCCCCACCCCTGAGTATATACCTATGGGATCCGTCTACGAACTTGACCTGTACTTTGAGTTGGCCCAACGGATCTTCACACCAAGTTTCAACAAAACATCTCAACCCCTTCGTCAGTTATCGCTAACAGATGGACAGACAGACAGACGGACGGACAGACGGTCAAACTTTACTGAGTCATAGGTATCCTGTCACTAACGTTTTGGGATCCCAAAAAGTAGGAGTTCAAGTGATGGGTTTGACTTGCCAAGGGAGTACTAAGCATCAGAGCTTATCGACTAAGGCGTTGAGATTAGACCGAAGACGAGTGTGGAATCGAGTTCAAATCCCCACCGAGGCGCTTGAAATTCGACGGAACCGGCGACTAGCCGCAGACAACCCAGCGGTAAAAGTGGCAGCTAGAGAAATCTATGGTAAAGCACGGGAAGCGCCGGATGGTTTGCCCCCAACCACGCATCGGAATCCTGGCCGAAGGAAGAAGCAGAAGATTGGTACCTGTGCTCAAGGCCGTATCCAGGGGGGGGGGTTAGGGGGTTCAACCCCCCCCCCCCCCCGAAACCCACAAAAGTAATAGTTTTTTGTAGGTTTTAACCTCTGATCTATGTATTTTTTGTACTTTTTGGTCCGACCCGTGGACACCCCCCCCCCCCCCGAAATAAATTCCGCGAGCAACCCCCTCCCCCCCCCCCCCCCGAAATAAATTCCTGGATACGGCCCTGCCTGTGCTAAATGAGCCTTTAATGTGAAGATTTGCTTTGCTTGATAGACTGAGTGTTTTGTTTGTTTACTGATTTTCCTATTCCGTGTGGGCGTCTGGGCGACAACAGTTCTTCGTACTTTTAATTCTCCCTCACCAAGACCTCATGGGATAGAAGAAAGAAACGCAGATTCTCACCAATACCCTTCTCAGTCACGTCCTTGACCCCAAAATTAGAACGAATGAATGAATGAATCTACATCACAAAGTAGCCATGGGCCACGGAAAAAAACCGTACCCGCGTAGTAGTTTTTTGTTACACTTTTTCAGCTAGATTTGACACCAGCCTAATGCTACGTCTCTTCGTGCCTCGACCGCATTACATATTAACTTTCCTAACTACACAAATGATCTTTCTAACAAAATTTACTTTATTCTGTCAATCTTTAAAACTGTCAAATAAATTATGTTCACTGCCATAAACTATATTTCACAAAATTGTTTGTCTAACGAAATTTACTTCAACCGACCAATCTTTAAAACTGTAACTAAATACATTTTCTTCATTACCATTAACCTACTCATACAAACATTATATTTAAACGTTATATTTATATTTAAGCATTATATTTAACCCGATAAAACGATCGATCAGAAAGGCTCTGATCTAAGGACCTTGTTCTGTGGTCCGTTGTAAAATCTCGAGAAACGGCCGATTTTTTTTTTTACAAAGACAAACCATTCATTTTGCATCATCTACCAAACATACTTCAGTGAAGACACAGTCTCTTTATACCTTTTCGTTATCACTACCGTAAATGGTAAGAAAGTAAGGGCCGCTCTTCCTTTTAGCCGTTAACAATATATTTTCGCCAGCGTAGGACACGAAAAATCCTCTCGGAAAAATAAATCCGCTTATCCGCTAGACTGAGCAGTTCGATTGGCCCTTGATTTTCTTCTTCTACGTGGTCTCCAAGGGTACTAATGGCCTTTCTGATTGTGTTAGGATAAAAAATGAAGGAATCGTTGTAAATTCGACCCGCATAAGACGGAGGCAAACCTGCAAGGCCCTAAAACATTATCGAAAAAATTACCTGAAAAAAGAAAAGAAAATAAATGAAACAAATGAAAATTGAAATGAACGTCAGAGTAGCGTATCTTTGGTTGCGGGGGGATGCTACTATATTCGCTAGTATGTGTAATAAGGCGCAAGAACTTAGTGAAGCGCTGTGGCAGCCATCTAGCGGTTCTTCGGCGATTCAGCACCGCGTTCGTCCCTAATCATGAAACTGCTATCGGAGAGCAAATTCGGGGGTTTCAAGAGTTTCTGCAAGTTAATCCAAACGGTTAGTGCGCCTGCCTTGTAAGCAGAGGGTCCTGGGTTCAAATCCCGGCTGAGGAGCATTTTTGTCTTTCAGTTCACTACTTTTAAAAGATTTTTGATTTTCCACTATCTGCTCTAGTAGTGACGTTCAGAATATCTGCGGCCATCTCCACAACGCAAAGTCTACTATGACGGGGAAAATTTGAGTCTCAATACGAAAGTGGCTTTTCAGTGGCCAGTGATCAGCTTGCTGAAAGCAAATCACTGCGTGAACACTTCTTTTCTGTAAATGGTTTTCGTCAAGCATACAACACAGGTACAAGCGCATAGAAGTACCACAAGTTCGACAGGGAAATTCCACTATGTGAAAACTGACTATTCGTGAATAGTGGAGCAACGTAGTAACGCATTTTGATCGGATCTTCAAGCTTTTAATCGGATCACTGCTCTTACCAGAAACGATAATTCCACGAAAAAATGGGCAACAAAGACCGTTTAAAGTACCAGTACTATCCCTGCGAAATAAGGGATTTTCTTGTTAGCATTTGTCGACTCGCTGCAGACTTCTCTCTTTCCAAAGCTTCGACGCAAAATATTGGAAAACTGTGCGCGCTGTGGTAAAAAAAAAAGGGGGAAAGCCAAGCAAAGGAAAGGGGGTCTTGATTTGCCAGGAAATGTGTTATATGACACACAAGAAAAACCTGTTGTCTGCATGTCTGCCAGAATGAAATACAAAATATTGAAGTTTGATATTTGCCTGCCCTTCTTTTCGTCGTTTTGGCAAAATTGGCGCAACTTGGCTGGTTAGAGAACTTTCCAAGGTCGTTTTCCACTTTGGCGCGGAACGCCAAAACAACTATCAAAAGAAAAGCAAGTCTTCGCCGTAGGTAAAAAAAAAAGCTGACTCTTCAGTTGAACTTTAACCACTTTCATCCTTTCAGCTGAAAACCTTATCCCACGCAGATTTCTCTAACACAAAACCGAAACGGATTCACTGGAAGGTGTAGATTAGGTCTTAAGCTCTAAGTCGGTCGATATCTTGTTTTCTTCCCTTACAGTTCCGGACTTCAGCCTCGGGCGGTTCTCACGAGCAATCTAGCCATTGTTTGAGTATTTTCAAGGGCTTTGTTTACAGCGGCTATTCTTCCTTAGAAACGGAGAAAATGCTTCGACCAAAAGCGAAAGGGGGGAACTAGCCGAGAGCCATTGCCATGGATTCGGACATGGCGGCTTCCTCCGTAAGCACGTTCCAGTCGCTTACTACCCTCGCCGTTCCCCGTGGACTCCACTTGAGGAGTCCCCCCGTTTTTGTTTGTCCCGGGGACTTACTCCCCGTATTCTCGCGAGTCCCACGGACGGGGAATGATCCGATTATCATCATTATCATCAAAAAGGACTCCCTTTCAGATTCGGAGAGGACTAAATTTTTGCTGGTGTTGTGCGATGTAAAATGAATTAAAAACAATCAGAATAAACAAAACCGAAAATAAAGTGGATCAAGACTAATTTCGTAAATTACATATTTTTTTTTCGCAAAAAATCCATTTTGGAAGCATTCCCCGTGTTCTCGCTGTTTTCCGTACGCGGAGTCCGCGTGGAGTGACTCCTCTATTCTCGCCGTTCCCATTGATTCCCCGTGGAGTCCTCGGGGAACGGCGAGAATACTCCTGTAGTGTTGGGCGATATTTGAATTTTTCGATATATCAATATTTTCACTTTTGATATTCGATAATCGATATCGATATTTCGGTACCATGTTTCGCTATAGGATAGGGGTCATTTCGCCAAAATTTAAGAGCAAAATTTTCGTAATTTGTACCTTGCACGAACTCAAACTTCGAAACTGAATTACGAAGGCCATATTGTTCCAATTTCGGATATATAAATGTAATTATGTTGGATTATTTACAGTAATTGTAACTGAATAAATATCGTTTTCGATATCGATATTTACGTTTCGATATTCGATATTGATATTTGGTCCGGTATGTCCTTATCGATATCGAAAATCGCCCAACACTAACGAGAAGAAATTTCGCCGCACACGAGCGCAGGTGGTTTCCGAGGGGTTACCCACTCCCCGGCAACTGATGAACCTCTTCCCGGCGCCGACGGAAGTCAACGGTGCAGGCCATGAATTTGGCGATTCTTCTTTCAGACGCTTCTAAACATGCGTATTTTAGTGCGGTAACACGTGGCAACCGGGGCCGGCACCGCCCGGGCACCGGGCACTGTCGTACACTAAAATCGAAAGTGGGCAACCCCATGGTGGTTTCTTCCGCTTCCTCGAGAGTCCTCCTGCGTTGTGATGGTGGGATGACAGAGAGAAAAGCTTATGAGCGTGGAAACAACTCATTTATCTCCATGTAACCAGGGACCCATAAATGTCCTTTGCCTGTCAATAAGAAATTTCTGATGCTATCTTGAGCGCACGGAAGATAGTTCGAGAAATACCCACGGTCCAATCACGTTCAAGACCAGATAGACAAAATTTGGGATTGGCTGCTGGCGCCTTGAGGGAGGAGTCTCTTTGGCGCGCACGTCCAATGAGGCAAACAAGAATGCCGATCGACTCAAGCGGGAATTCTTGGAAACTGGATTTGGTTCGGTCATCATAGCAATATAGAAGCATAGGAAATGACAGGCCCCCTGTAAAGGAAATTATGGGTCCCTGATGTAACCAACGTTGGGAGTTTTAGGCTGACCACCCTTTTGGAATAAGTTTTCAGTAATAGCGCTGATCCTTCAGATAAGTAGACCACTGAGACCAATATATTCTTTTCTTCTAGGTTTCATCATCGCGAGGGAATGCACACTTGCTGGATAAGCTGGACGTCCAGTTACCTCTACACTGGTATCATTTTAACCATTTCCGTTCTGCTGCCACTTCTAACCATGCTCGGTGCATATCTACGAATTTTGCGCATCGCAAGAAAAAAGTGCAAAAAGATAATTGTAGGTGCGTTCACGTCACCACCTAAAACGATCTTAACTGAACGGAAGTACTCAAATGTGGGCGACATGTACCCTGGTTTAGACCATGTTGCAGAGTTGGGAAAAACTTGTTCAAATGACGGAAGTGGGCGGAGCATAGAAGGACTCATGCGCGAGGGGCAGAACAGCCAATCGAGTAGTTTATCTTTCGCCATCACTCAAGACATATCAAATGATCATACTGATGAACTATTTAAGCAGTTGACTTTAAGGAAATATTACGAATCTCAAGCTACCGACGTCAACCCCGTAAAAATAGACTTTTCGACCGAGGTGCTTTTCAGCCAACCAGACGCTGCCAAACCGAATCCACCAGTTAGAATGAATTCAATTGGAGAAAAAGTGTGTGACCCAGAGAGGCACAGGCCATCGATTGGTCGACTGAGCCAGCTACGTCATAAGCTATCAATGACGGGTTCGATGAGGAAGGCGTCATGGGGCACTGTTGTCACGCACAGTTCGCCAACGAAGGGAATTTGGACGATTTTCTTCGTTTTCGGTGGATTTTTTCTGACGTGGACAACGCTGGTGGTCGCCGCTCTGTGGGAGGTATTCAGCTCGTCAAAAGTTAGTATTCTTTGTATTTTTTTTGGGCGTGGTTTCAGGGATAAGCCAAGCGTCTCATCAAGCTTTTATTCGCACAACATGATGGGCTCATAGCACAAATACAGTTGCTCGAGAAGCCAACTTAGCATAGCATGAGTGTTCCAAATTTTCTCTTTTTTACCTCTTTTTAGCAACATAACTGAAAAACCAACTTACTTTTTATCATTTAACTGACTACACTGGCAGTCACTGCATTATTTTGATTGTGTTAAGGGATTTTTTTTCTTTTTCACTGTTTGCTTTGGTATGACGTTCAGAATGTCCACGGCCGTCCCCACAACGCAAAATTCTACAATGACGCGGGAAATCTAAATCTTAAGACAAACACGGCTTTAGTGTTCAATGATCTGCTCGAGGAAGGTGGCTCACTGCGTGAACACTAATTTTCATATTTTTTTTTTGTCAAGCATACAACACAAACACAAGCAGATAGAGGTACCACAAATCACAGAGAAATTCCACCATTTCAAAATAGACTATTCATGAATAGCTGAATAACGAAGTAACGCATTTCTTCGGGTCTTCCAGCCTCTTTAAGCGAATAAGTCATGGGTACCTAGAAATTCCTATTACATTCCTTTTTGGTTTAACTTTAAAGGATGTACAGATCACTCGTATACTTAAAGTTTAATGGAATAGGGCTAAGACTCGACAGTCTAGACACATCACTTATTCATTGGAAGAAAGCTGAAAACCTGATAAAAATGTGTTACTTCTTTTGTCTGTTATCCGCAGATAACCGATTTCGTCAGATGAACTTATTCCTTCGGATTTGTGCTACCTCTATGTGCCTGTCCATCTACGCTTGAAACATTTACTAACTACAACTAGAAATGTAAGCAATTGCCGAAAACAAAACTAAAAATTTCGGATTCCTTGCAGGGCATATCTTAACATCACCATAACATCGTCGACAGGCACCACACGTGTTACACTTGATATGCAGGCCTTTGTTGAAATTCAAATTCTTCGCGTCTTAACGTTATTATTGAATGTTGCGACTGAATTCGACAAGCTAAAAGCTTAACGCTGAACTTAATAATAAATGAATTGAATGTTATTACTATAGCCCCGGGTGAAAAAATGCAAAATCCCTTCGATGAATCAAAATATTGCAGTGTATTAAAGTATAAGATGCAAAAAATAAGCTGCGTATTCAGTTAAACTTTAAATAAGTTTAAGAACCTGATGAACATACGTTACTATAACTCCGCTGTTCCAGAATAAAACAAGTTCATCCACGTGAAAAATTCTTTCAAAATTGTAAAACCCTCGGTAGTACTTCAGTGTTTGTAGAAATATTTGGCGACAACAACACCAAATTGTGAATCAAGGATTACCCCTGCAAAAAAGATAAAAAATGGATTGATCGTAATTTATTGTACAATTAGAAACAGAGCAGCGACGGCGATATTTCTTGCTAGCCATGCCATAGAACGAAACACCTCGTTTTAATGAAAATCAAATAATGAAAATCAAATTGCGCGAGTTATTGTGAGTTCAGTCTTTTCGGGAAGCTATCAATATCATAATAAGGTACTGACCGTGTTGGGACTTGTAGGGAGACTAGGGGACCAAACTTTCTGTTTGAATCTTAGACGTGCCTAATAATTAAATCGAGTCAATACTTGTTCTACTTAAGGTTCAGGGTTTATGAAAATGACAAAAGCTGTCACAAACATTAAGCATTGCTCAAACAGGTGTAATGAGAAGTACGGCGTCTGTAGTTTATAATTATACTCTAGGTGTGCTGTTTATGCTGCAGAAGAGTAATAGACCTTGATCCTATACTGTCTTACGCAGAGACAATCAGATCGCTTGTTTGGCTTATCCCAGTGAGCCGAGGAAGAAAGGGATATCGCCAGGGTTGCCACTCGAATGTTAAGCTTTCTTGAAAGTTGAACTAAGAATTTTCCTTCAAAAGAACACGTTATGTTCTGTTCCTATTTAACTATTTCTGTCCAGATTCTAGCTTTTAATGTTTCGAAATCCCAATCCTAAAACTGGCTTAAAACCCAAGTTAATGAAGCGCCCTACCACAAAATAGAGAATTTTACGAAAAGCACCGCAGGCGGGATTTTCGAAACATTTATAATTAGATCTTTTCTGGGGGGTCCAAGATAAAAGTAAAGACTTTCTATGAAATCATAGATCAGTCTTTTGTCTGCGACCAGTGCTTCACCGAGTTTCGAAGTTCGTGGTACTCCCAACTGCTTATAGTTAGTTAGAGGAACAGTGCTCTCCGTGCGTTAATCTTTAGTAGTTTTGCACATGATGATCATCAATTTGTTTTACTTTTTGAAAATAGCTCTTGTTTCAAGAAATCTTTAGCACCAAGAATAACTTTCACCTTTGTGACTGGCAACTCCGATCATCGCATGTACCTTATACCTTAAAAGCTTCAGTTTTAGTGTGCAATTTAAAACAATGATGTAGACAAGCACTGCAGAAAATACTCTGCTACTTTTCGCGATTTATTTTTCCAGTCTCACATAAGCTTTTAATTGTTCAATATCCAGACCACCCTCTCGCCGATTCTACAGTCCCGACCGTCTGTTGGTTTCTTCAGTTAGCCTTGCTCTGTCACATAGACTGATGAGAAAAACACATTATTTCCCTCCGATTGCCCCCGAATTCGCCGCCCCTCATTTTCCCTTACTTCGAACTTTTCCCTCCATCAAGTACCGAATCGGGGAATAATTTGGTAATCACAGCGTATGGTCCCCGGAGAATGGGACGCCATTTACTGGAACATCGATCTTATTTCATTCCTGACACACTAATCTAGAGTCTCCCTCTGTCTGAGAGGAAAGGGGGAGGACATCATTCTCTCTGTTGGGTGTTAGAGCAGATGGAGGCGAATTGAGGAAAAGTTTTTGTTTGACTTCAAAGAAGAAAAGCAGAAATAAAGTAATCCTCCCTAGTTGCTCCATCCCATCCAATTTGCCATGTTCCAGTTCAATGCTTTCAAGCAGACGAACTTCTGTACTTTTCCACGGATATAGTAAATTAGATCCACAAGTTGATGAGTAAAAAATCTATAATCTGCTTCCCAAGCACTGGAAGCTTTGCACTGTCTTTGATCAGGGACCTATAAAATTCCTTACAGGGGGCCTGTCATTTCCTATGCTTCTATATTGATATGATGACCGAACCATCCAGTTTCCCGCTTGAGTCGATCGACATTCTTGTTTGCCTCATTGGACGTGCGCGCCAAAGAGACTCCTCCCTCAAGGCGCCAGCAGCCAATCCCAAACTTTGTCTATCTGGTCTTGAACGTCATTGGACCGTGGGTATTTCTCGAACTACATTCCCTGCGCTCAAGATAGCATCAGAAATATCTTGTTGACAGTAAAGGAAATTTATGGGTCCCTGCTCTGATGTAGAAAGTGAAAGCTACTATTTTCTGCTCATTGCCTTATGGATCCATACCTTACTATATCTCTGTCGCAAGTGTTGATAATGAGTCAACGGGGTTCTTCCAGAAACTAGTTCGCCCTGGAATAAGGCGAATTGTGTGGGGCATATTTTAACCACCATAAAGGTATCTGTCTGACCCCTACCAAAATTGACTCTTTCTGACAGCCTTCGAACTCCCTTGTCAAGCTTGTCTGTACAGTCATATTGAATTAAAGACTGGTTTTTCACATTCAAGTTAAGCACTGTTTCGCCGTAGTTAAAAGACCCGTTGTGTCTATACCTACTTCCGTAATTGGATTCATTATTGTTAAAGTTTAACTGAGAAGCCAACTCATTTGTATGTCATTTAATTGGATACACTGAATTATTTGGATTCTGCAAAGGGATTTTTTGATTTTCCACTATCTGCTCTAGTTATGAGGCTCAGAACATCTCCAGCCGTCCCCACAGCGTAAATTTTACTATGACGTAGGAAATTTTAACCTCAACACAAATGCGGCTTTTCAGTAGGCAGTGGTGAGAACAAAAAAAAAATGATAAATCTTTCTAGTAAGGCATACAGCAAAAATACAAGCGCATAGAGGCACCACAAATCACACGGAAATTCCACTATTTGAAAATCGATTGTATGTGAATAGCGGAACAACGACGTAACTCATTTTCAGCGGGTCTTCAAGCCAATTTAAGTGAATAAGAGATTGGTAACTAGATTGTCATATCCTAGCCCTTTTCGGTTAAACTTTAAGCACGGCCGGAGACCCAAATTTCAAATATTGGCAAGAACAAATAATCAGGTAGAACCCCCGTCTTTGGTCCCATGCAGCGACTATGGATGCCCCGATAAAACTGAGCGGAGCTAGAGGTAATTGCTCTAGCTTTGAGTTGATAACCGTCCACTCCCGTCTTCGCCGTTGCTCGTCGCAGAGCAATAAGTGGAGGAGGCATGCTGACCCTCTCTGGTGCTCGTCCAGAGAACCAATCGGCTTTGAAAGTTTCTTCTACGCGGCTTCACTGTGATATAGCTATTTGTAGAGTTAACAAAACGTGATGTGCCGCGTAGCTCCTAACCTCCGTTCGTTTGCATCGGGCAGGGAACGGGGAAATATTCGACTCTACATGGTCATATTACAAAACGTGATGTGCCGCGTAGCTCCTAACCTCAGTTCGGACAGTTTGCATCGGGTAGGGTACGGGGAAATATTTGACTACGCATGGTCATATTACAGAGATAGGGAGACGGACGTTCTATCTGTTTATTTGTTAGTGACATTAGCCTACATCGTAAACCCGCTAAAGGCCCAGTCATAACGGGTTTATAGCTTATACTCAGTACCAGGGGCCGAGGTACCGAGGCTTTGCCGGGTTTCTGCCGTTCGCAATTGATATTTGTGCCAGTTTCGGGTACCAGCTGGTCTAGGACCCTGAATTCAGTTCAACTTTTGAGGGTACTACCCAATTAGATTTACTTAGGGGAATACTGAGGAAGAATCTGATTAAATAATGCTGAACCACGTCAGACCGAATAACAATGACCTAAATTCACTTTCGGTTTTCAAGACAGCACGGAGTGGATATGATGTTACCGATTGGACTTGGTTCGAAACTAGCCAATCAGGATATTCCTCAACATTCCCCAAAATAATCTGAATGGCTAGCACCCTCAGGCTTCAAAAGTTCAACTGATTTCAACTTGGGTCCGAGGCTAGCTGGTACCCGAAACTGGCACCTGTATAGAACGGCAGAAACATGGCAAAGCTTCGGTCTCGGGAGTGATTTTCAGAACTAGCTTGTACCTAGTATTAGCTAAAAACCCGTTGGGAATGGGCCTTTAGCGATACCTCGCTAATTTTCGCACTTGCCACGAATGAAAAATGTGCGATGTTAGGGTTTCCCGCGTTTCCGAATGGTTTTTATAGAGGTCTGAATCCTACAGCCTTGAGTAAAAAGAAACTAAAAATAGAAGTGACCTTTGTGTTTTAAATATGTAGGTGACGCTCATGTGTACACTTTTTCTAGTCATGCTGCCAGAATTCCCACAGCGCCCAGATTTTGAAATCGTTCCCTAATATTCGTAGTCGCATCCCGATAATATGTATGTTTGGTAACAGTCTGATGTTTAAAGTCGGATACGATTTTCCTCCTTCGCTATGGGTATTAGACGCCTCACATGCATGCCTCGGTCCGAAAATTTCAGTCCAGAATCACTAGAAAATATCATGTTTTGTCAGAGCTAATTTTAACCGCAATCGGAAATTGTCTTATATGTCTGGAATTGCTATAGACAGTCAAGCTACGTAATTTTGAAAATGTTTTGCATTAACTGTTATGTTATGCATAACAAGCGTTGCCAGGAAGTGGCAAAAAACCGCCGAAAAAGCATCGGCTGACTTTTTGTTTTTCGTCCGAGTCAAAGTCAAATTCAGCAGATGCTTTTTGGCGGTTTTTCGCCTCTTCCTGCCAATTCTTGTTATGAATAACGTTTCCAAAATCACAACTGATTACATCCCAAGTGGTGTCTGTTGAAACTGCGCATCCTTTTATTATTTGTTATGAAACTTCTGACAGTGAAGTATCTTAGGTAACAAATTAAATATTGGAATTGTTCGCGTGATTAAACCCTGCGGCATTTCAAGCTACAAGCTAACGAAGGTTTCTTTTCAAAGTCCAAGGTTTCTTTTCAAGCCCTGACTGATCACGTGACTATCGGCTATTGGCTGGCACCTTCACAATCTCAGTAGCGTAAATCATTTCCCAGGGTAGGGCTTGCGGCAGATTTGCGGACAACACGTAACTCCTCCCTTTCTTCTTCGATAGTGCGAAATGAAATAACGTCTTTGCCTTGTCCTATTTGTTCCCTTGCGATATCATTCCGGCTAGTAATTTCCGGCATAAATGAGTTTTGTGACGAAGATACGGCAATTAGTTGCTCATAATTCAGTTTCATTTCCCGGAACCCGCTGTGATTTTCCCGAGATTTTGCTGAAATGGGAAACTTCTTCCGCCCACGTAATAGTCTAGCACTCTAGTGCATTTGAAAGTGTTTCAAACTAGACCCATGGATCCGGTACGGTTAGCTTTTTGATCAAGAATCCTGCAAGGGGTTGCTCACTCCCAAAATAGATGTACATTAAATGTCAAGCCGGTGCCCACGGCAGGGTTTACAGTTGTTGCTCGGGTTTTCCGCTTTCTTCAGTGTGGCCACTTTTTTCCGACAGAACTTTTTAAATTTGGCCGCAAAATCTGTGACATTCTTGCACCCACAAAGTTCGGTTATTTTTCCAGTTTCAATTTAAAAACTTTGATTCTAAGGTTCCAGTTTGCTCCTATAAGAGGAGGTAATAATCGTATCTGGGGAGAAGTCGAAAACCTAGGACAAAGCGTAAAATTCTGCAACCAGTGGAAACACTGGTCGCTGGCTCACTTATATCTTTCCCATCCAGTAATAAAGAATAAAATAAAAGTAAAACTAGTCACACTGACGGAGTATAATGAAGAAAGGAAAAAGAAGCTACGTTACAACTAAAAACAAAATGATTGAATTGTCCCTGAATCGAAAGATCACGGACTTCCACTGGTGAGCACATCTTTCATTCATTGTAATTATAAATTATTGATTATTTTTTTTTCTCCGTTTTTTCCCTTCTGCAAGTCAAAAACAAACATAATATGTGTATTATAATAATTTATTTCTGACCCATCGCTATGACAATAGACGAAATATAACAAAAAAAAATATTTGGAAAAACCTAATAATGTAATAAACAATAGCTGCCTTCTAACCGATTCGCTGAAAAATGTACCAGGCAGAGCAAATACCCCTCCCCCACTATACTCTGAAAAAGAATCCCACAGTTTAGGGCACTTGAAGGTTCTTCTGCCAACTTAGAAAACAATTCATCTGCAGCATCAAGAGGATCTGACAAGTTGTATCTTATTCGAAGCTTCCCATTCGTGGGGGACACGCCTGAGGAACTTCGTGGATTTTAGTAGAGACTCAGAGAGATCAGCTAAACCTTATTTCAGAAACGTGTTTTAGTTCCGTACTCCCACCACCCCTTCCGCACGTGATCAGGGTTTCCTGAATTTTGGCGAAAGTCAAATCATGCACTCACCTTTGTTTGTCAAGGTCTCCGCTTCCTTAAAGGACCCCTCTTGCTTATTCTGCTTTTTTATAATATATCTAGCTCCCATATAGAATTAAAAGCTTCTAAAATCCCCACCTTTCTCCATTGTTTCGTTTTGTGCCTACGAAATTTTTGCGCTTTTTTGGCCTTGCCGAGTTTTGCCCGTCACACAACGAAACGTTTGCCGGGATCATCAACATCTGCTGACAACTCTTTCGCACATAAAGATCTGAGAAGCTTTTGTTGATTACTTCTTTTATTTGCTTAGTTTTCACACTTTTGAACCACGGCGAGATCAGTCTTCAAATGTTTTGCGCCCAGCCGCCGCGTCGGAGAGCAGGAAGGCTGGACATAGTCGACAGGCGCTAACAAGAAAATCGCTAATTTCAGATGGAAAGTAATGGTATTTTCGAAGATGTTTTTTTCTGATCCATTTCATAGGGAAAATATTATTTTTAGTAAGAGTTGTGCTTTAAATCCTCTCAGTCCAGTAATATTCGATTGGTCTCCCTAACCGAAGAACAAATTAATGTCAGTATCAATCAACAAGACCGAAGGTTTCGATGGGATCCCAACAATTTAATTTTTGATCCAGATAATTGCGTCTTGTAGATCCGGTCTTCGCCAGACTCCTTGAATATTTTTACTATTAAAATTTGACGAATGACTAATCTTCTGAGAAAACAAAGTTCAGGTATGGATTCAGCATATGTGTTTACCCTATACGTTGTATCTGCTTTGACAAAGTTAATCAGAACTTCCTGCCTTACTTCTGTCAAATATCCGGTTTCGGCCGGATTCCCGGCGAACTACTTGTCCAGCAGAAACTAAAGTTGAAAATTGATTAAGCACATCCCGTTACACTATAGCAAAAAGACTGATCCGTTCAGAAAACTAAAGGCCACTGTAGCCTTGTGCGTTTGGTGGGTCATAAATTAACACGGATCCAGTCCTTATCTATGTTGGTCTTGCTCAACGCCATCAAAAGTTTGCCATCCAGTAATAACTGAGTCAAGGAATAGCAGCAAAATAAATATGAAAGTGTAATTTCAGAAACGGTACACCGCCCCCCATCCTCAGCTCTTTCGCAATATGAACATCTCCTGGATGCACTTATCCAGCGTTCGTCTATGTTGGTCTAGCTCACAGCTTTTAAAAGCTTTCCATCCAGTAATCTCTGAGTCGTTGTCTAGCAACCAAAGAACACGTGTGATGGTCTAATTGTCAAAACGTGCTTGTTATTCCATGGTCCGGAAAAACCATTTCGTTGGGCGGAAAGTCGAAAGTGGTTTTGCGTCCTCGGGGAAAGTAGTCGGAATTGTTTTCTGGTCAAAGGCGTATTACACCGTATAAGAAAAGAGGGCCGATTTCTCTTGGTTATCATTCAGTGGCAGGCTCGGTAGACTTTGGGAACGTTTTATGACACTCATATCTGTCACCGGTTCTTTTGAGGAATGAGCGGTCGAGCCACTCTGATGATTTTACTGTTGTCACTATCCATTATGGCCGAGTGGTTAGCGCGCTGGATTCGTATTTTTCTTGATCCCCTTAGGGCGCAGGTTCGATTCTCGGTGGTGCCGACCATTTGGTTTGGGGCTAGGGTTAGTTGCGTTATCCTGCAAGACAAGCGAAAACCCACCAAGCTTCAACTTTGCTGGAGACAATCTTCACAAGCTACCAGGAGCAGTCTAGACAAGGTGGCGGTTGTTTGAAAGCGCCAGGATGACTTTCCCCCAACAGCCCATTGAACTTCCTGGTTGAGGGTAGAAAATCGGGGATTAGTACCCCCAGTTTTGCCTGTCAAGGCTAGTGCTCAAAAGCAGGGCCGTCACTACTAGGGGGGAGGGGGGGACGCCCCCCCCCAATGTTGTCGGCCAGTCGGTAAAAAATAGCCGAGTCGGCGCGAAGTGCCGCTATTTTTCTTAAAAACAGTCGATTTTTCGTAAAAATTGTTGATTTTTCTTAAAATTCGCCGATTTTTCGTCAACACAGTCGTTTTTATCTGTAAAACCAGTCGGTAAAAATGACCAGCCAGTCGGTAAATACCTCGTCCCCCCCCCCAAACATTTTGGCTAGTAACGCCTCTGCTCAAAAGAGCAGTGGCTGAGCACAGTATATTGAAACCTACAACGCGGTAACCTACCCTCTTTCCTTAGTCATTATTATGATTGATATATCCCTTTATATATCCCGGCCAATTTGACGGAGAGGAGAGTCCTTTGAGAGCTGGGAGTAGATGACAGGAGTACGCGCATTGCCAGTCACTGTGGTGGTGGATTTCCAGCCACGGTTTGGCATTTGAGGTAAAAACCTCCTTAGGTCATTAGAAATTGCTTTTTTTTTCAGTTTAGATCATGTCCGAACTGTAGAAACAAATACCACATTTCCATTTTATTTCAGCAAACTCTTAAGGCTGGAATACTTGGGCTAAATATGTGCCAGCAAATGCCCCTTCCAACGTCTTTTTATCGTGAGATTTTTTTTCTTATTTATAAATCAAATTGTAATAATTTGACAAACTTTATATTATGCTTTCCTGCCAAAAGCGTCTTTTCAGAACACCCGAAAGCACATTTCTTGAAACGAATACCAGTAACCCAAATTCTGAAAACCAAGCCCGAGCTCCGAAAAAAACGAATAGACCATATTCCATGATTATCTTCAGTTACAATTGTGTGCTTGTTTGTCAAATGAAAAATAAAAATGGAATACTTGATAATCGACCTAGACTTTCTTGCCTAAACCGTCTTCTCAGCACAAAGGGATACGCATTTTTGGGAAACGCTACTAGAAACCCAAGTCCTGAAAATCAAGCCCGAACTCCATAAATGAATTCACCGTTTTTCTGCTCTTATTCAGATTGCTCTTGTTACGACGTCTGTATTTCTATATGAAGGTGCACTCTCAACCTGATGTTATGGCGAGGGTGTATTATAGGCCGGACATAAGATGGTAAATGTCCAGGTATACAATCGTCGGAGTCAGGATGGCCTAGGCGTCGAGATGGCCTAGTCACGGCACGTGCAGAACTTCGCGGGTCCATTATTGATTCCCCTGGTCGATTCACATTATGGTTTGTAGACCGAACACACAACAGGCTATCAACCACCCATCATACACTTGGCCTTACAGGCCAGCCTACTCTAATAAGGAGCTTTAAATAAGACTTATAGCGACAAATAAGACAACAAAAGGTTTTATTAACAGATGTACTTGCAAAAGAAACAAAAGAGTTGCCGCCCGGTCGGGCCCCAGAAAAGAAGTGTGGAAGAAGGTGACTCGTGCTTCCTGGCATGAGTCATAATAGCCTCGTTTTTGTTGAAACAGCGCTGCCGCATCGCTGCTGCAGCACTTCCTTGCTTTTGCACTAAGTGCGTTTTTGTGTTCACTGTTCCTTCTGCAGCAGCAGCATCTTGCAGGGAAGCACGGACTTGGTCGGTGAGCAAGTCCGCGATTCTCGAGAAGCGCTGCCGTCTTCCTAGGAAGTACTGCAGTACAAAAACGACATCTGAGCACACTTCCGGTAACGTAAACGACGACGGTGCAATTTAGCTGGTCACACCTGGATTGTAATGAACAAGGGAATGCGGCTGGCAACCGTAGCCTGATTTCTCAACAATTCACACCGGCCGCTTGGCCCCTCGTTTTCCACCGGCTCCCAGCACCGACCTAACCGGCCCGAGGGTAATGACGGCACTGTGGACCTGGTTAAAATTACAAATAAGTTTAAAAGGATGGAAGGTTACTGAATACCAAACAAATTTGGCGTAAGCCATGAAAGGTTTTTGGTCAGTAGAAAGATTTATCTACCTCTCTATTATATAAGTCCCACACTGTGAGGCAGAAATTACATTAGAAGCTGCTCAAAAGAAACTCTTAAAAAAAAACAAAAAAAATATAGGCTACACCCAATTATTGAGCCCTTGTCAGATCAACTTTGAGCTTGTCCATATGTGTACGGTCTTCCCTATCTCCTCAATAGATGATCCCACGGTCATAGCGGGACTTGGTCGGGACCCGCAACTTGGGTGGGGGTGATCTAGACATAGCAAATCTTGGAATTCGTCCGATCTAACTTCTTTAAAGTTTAACTGAAAAGCCAACTTATTTTTGCGTCATTTAGTTGAATACACTGAGTTACTTCGATTCTGCAAAGAGATTTTTTTGTTTTCCACTATCTGCACTAGTTATGACGTTCAGAATATCTGCGGCTGTCCCCACAGCGAAAATTCTACTATGACGCGAGAAATGTTTATCTAAACACAAACAAGGCTTTTCAGTGGGCAGTGGCGATATTGGTGAAGATTGCTTAGTGCCTGAACCCAAAAAAATTCATAAATCTTTCTTGTAAGGCATACAACAAATTAGAGGTACCACAAATCACACGGAAATTCCACTGTTTGAAAATGGATTATTCGTGAATGGCGGAACAACCAAGTAACGCATTTTCAGCGGGTCTTCAAGCCAATTTAAGTGAATAAGTGATGGGTAACTAGATTGTCCTATCCCAGGCCTTTTCGGTTAAACTTTAACCAGTTACCAAAAGGATTCCGGTACCACCTTACCAAAAGGATTCCGGCACTCAGAGTGGCTTAAACTACCCGTTCAGTCTCTCGTTTCCCAGGACATATCCATTACTCCTTCTCTTATTTAGATCACGTTCTTATTTTTTCATTAATGATGGGCTTTTAGTGGTCATCACATTTCTTTTGTCCCCAACCGGGGCGGGGGGATGGAAGGGTAATGGTGGATAATGGTTCGACAAAATATAAATGTTGACCTAGTACTGTTCGTTCCGCAGTGCTGCTTAGAACGCTTACACTTAACGAATCAGGAGGTGGGTGGTGTAAAACAGTAAGGACAGACATGTATTAATTAAGCTTTCCCATTTGTAAATGTTAGGGATTAAGGTTTAGGTAATAATAGCAGATTACCACAATAGGAAAGGCTTAGCCAAAGCTGCTACGACAACAGTCAACAAGGAAACTTTGTACACAGACACACAAACAAAGATAGATAGCCGTATAGGCCGCAATATATACTTTGAAAGTAGTCAAATTTAAAGTTCAGCGGCCAGATCAACCTATCCAAATCTCATCGTATTACGATCTAGAACATGCCTACGTCTGTTCTGAGCATATTTTTGTATAATCTTCTTTCTCTGATATCGTTCTCGTCTTGCCATCCTCCATTTTATACTTTGGACAAAGATAAGGGTATTTTTTTCTAATAACGCCATGTAGATCGTTTTGAATAAGTTTGCATTACAGCGTTTTAAATTGATAACTTTCGATCGACAACTTTGGATAATTAGAGCGCTTTCGCGGTCTTAGAACTTTTTAACTCGATACTCCGACGAAGACGTCGGGATTTTCATGCAATTTCGTGAAGCGTCGAAATGAGTTCTTCTTTGATTAAGCTAAATGGGAGTCGGCTTGATTAAAGTTTAAGAAGTTATTGTCGTTGGGAGATTTGGCGAAAATTGCTTTGTCTTGGCCAGGAAAGACGATAAACTGCGAAGCTGTAGAGCTGAATTGCTCACTCGAACACCACTGTTTGAAGACGGGCTTAGAACGTGCCGTTTCTGCTTAAATTCAACTGTAACTCTGTTTCCAAATACTCGGTCAACAAAGAAAACACTAAGACCAATACCAGGAACTTTAACTACAAACAAACATTTGCCGAAAATTTTTATTTCACATCCAGTTTATCATATGTCAGATGAACTTTTACAAAATTTGCCTTTCCGTTTCTCCTTATGGATTTTGCATGTTTTGCCATCGGTGCGTAATTTTACCAAGTAGATGGCGCTCAAACCAAACAACATATCCAAAGGGAAAGAACCATATTCTAAAAAAATTAAAAATTGTGTTTCCTGGTTGTGCAAGAAGAAGACTGTTAGCTGTCACCAACAACAAAGAATCTGATACAACCTCCGTCTTTGGTCCCATGCAGTTACTATGCACCCGATAAAACTGAGCGGAGCTAGATGTACGTGCTGTGAGGTTTGAGTTGATACCGGTCTACTTCCTTCCACGCCGTTGTCATACTAGGTGAAAAACCGTGTGATGCCTTGCAGGCGTGGAGAGCCCGCTCTACAGCGCGTTACCCGTGACTGTCAGTAAGGCAGACAACCAAAGGCATACAACAGTGATTTATATTTTATACACATAATTAGTAAGAGAAACAATTAGTCTTGCTGACGTAGTTCGTACGATACCAAGAAGCTGCCCACCATTGCCACAAAACAAGATGTACATGCTGTGAGCTTTGAGTTGATACCCGTCTACTTCCCTCCACGCCGTTGCTCATACTAGGTGAAAAACCGTATGATGCATGCCTTGCAGGCGTGGAGAGCCCGCTCTACATCGCGTCACTCGTGACGTCAGTATGGCAGACAACAGCGATTTATATACATAATTAGTACGAGAAACAATTAATCTTGCTGACGTAGTTCGTACGATACCAAGAAGCTGCCCACCATTCTCACAAAACAACGAACCCATTAAATGCGAACGCTCCCGGAATCTATCCCTATGGGCTTGGGCTACCTTGAGGAACCTCGCCAACCGTTTTATGTAAACAAAACAACTCATTCCCATGATTCACGCTCCACATCCATTCTTCATTCGTCACCCTTTCATTCGCTCCAAATATTTATAATCGCTCAAGCATTCACATCCATTCCACACATCAAATGCTTTAGGTTCTTACTGACACAAAAGAAGTCAGGACCCCGATGTACCACCCTTTCATTCAAAGTGGCAGACTGTCTGATTGTCTGAATGATAGTTAAAGTTAACAAATTGGGCTGAGATAGGTTAATCTGGTTACCCATCACTTATTCACTTGAAGAGGCTTGAAGACCCGATGATCCGTTACTTCGTTGCTCCGCATTCACGAATAAGCGATTTTTGAATAGTGGACTTTCCCTGTGGGATTTGTGTTACCTCTATCCACTTCTACCTGTGTTGCTGGACGAAAAAGATGTACGAAGAGTTTGTGTTCCGACACTAAGCAGTCTTTACCAAGCCCACCACTGCCCTCTGCAAATCCGCGCGTCTGTGTTGAGATTCAAATTTTCCGCGTCAAAGTATCATAGTTGAATTTGCGCTGTGGGGACAGGCCGTAGATATTCTGAACGTCACTACTAGAGCAGATAGTGAAAATAAAAATAAATCCCTTGGTAGAACCCAAATAATTCAGTATATTCAGCCAAATGATACAAAAATAAGTTTGCTTTTCAGTTAAACTTTAAAAATTAAGATATAAATGGGTAATAAGTTTGTTTTTACCGGAGGGGTTTTTAGCCGGAGGCCAGTTAGAACATACCCTTTATGTACACGTTACTTTATTTATTTTCTTTGTCTATCTGATTCAACGATTAACTAGGGCCTTGTAAACTTCACAACAAAAAAAGACGACAGTGCAAATCCTAAAAATGAAATTGAAACGGGGATCACCCGGGGAAAAGTTATAAAAAAGTAAATTCCACCACGACACCCAAATCAGCCTCATGTGCGGCCCAGCCAGGACAGCCAGCCGGGCCCGATGAAAATTTTGTAGCTTGTTTAGTTGTATTGAAAAAGTTGTACGAAAAAATTGCATGTACTGATTTGTCATATTTCAGAATACTGTCATTTAATGTGCCTCAGACTGGGCCAGTCTTAAGCAGTAGTATCCAGTAGCATCTTATATTGCTATGGTAGCATCCAGTGCAGTGGTAACAGTTACTACTGTATGCTATTAAAACTTGCAACTCCATATAACTAATTCTTAGAGAATTTTCATCGGGAAGGCGTCACGTATGGGGGGAGGCCCCCCCCCAAATGTTGTCGGCCACTCGGTATAAAATAACCGAATCGGCTCTAAGTACTGCGGTTTTTCATAAAAATAGTTAATTTTTAAAAAAAAAAGCAGGTTTTTTCGTAAAAACGGTCGTTTTTTTGAAAATCAGTCTATTTTTCGTCAAAACTGTTTTCTTGAAAACGGTCGTTTTTCTGTAAAAAAACATTAAGCAACGGGTTCTGCAGAAAAATAGTACACAAAAAAATGCTTGAATGACTATAAATATTTGGAGCGAATGAATGGGTGACGAATGAAGAATGGATGTGACGCGTGAATCATGGGAATAAGATATTTTGTTTAAATAAAACGGTTGGCGAGGTTCCTCAAGGTAGTTCAAGCCCATAGGGATAAACTCCGGGAGCGCTACCTTGGTGTCAACTCTCAGAACCAATCAGCAAACGAGGAGGTAGGGACGGATGTCCTAGGTAGCCCATGGCTTAAACGCACCGTGCTCTTTCTCTCTTAAAGTTTAACCAAAAAAGGACTGGGATAGGACAATCTAGTTGCCCATCACTTATTCACTTGAATTGGCTTGAAGACCCGCTGAAAATGCGTTACTTGGTTGTTCCGCTATTCAGGAATAATCGATTTTCAAATAGTGGAATTTCCGTGTGATTTGTGGTACCTCTAATTTGTTGTATGCCTTACAAGAAATATTTATGACTTTTTTTTTGTTCAGGCACTAAGCAATCTTCACCAATATCGCCACTGCCCACTGAAAAGCCTTGTTTGTGTTTAGATAAACATTTCCCGGGTCATAGTAGAATTTTCGCTGTGGGGACAACCGCAGACATTCTGAACGTCATAACTAGTGCAGATAGTGGAAAACAAAAAAATCCCTTTGCAGAATCGAAATAACTCAGTGTATTCAACTAAATGACACAAAAATAAGTTGGCTTTTCAGTTAAAAACAAGACGGCGATTTCCCTAAAACGGAATGATGATGCTGATGACGGATCAGCATTATCTAGTTAACGCTAGGTCACAAAGCCGTTAAGGCACACACCCCATTTGACGGCAATAACTCGAACTTATTGTCTAGATGACATGTGTGTTGACACCATGGTTGGGAATAACAACGGAACTGGATGGGGCCTTCTTAGCCACAACTTTTTGTACTGAAAGATTCTTATTTCCTTTAGGACGTCCCTTACGCACTTGAGAGCATATCCTTAGCAACAATAATTGCTGGATCGGCAACGCACCCGGTCCTCTATGGCTTGTACGACCGTTCTATCAGAAAGCATTTGAAAATCCTCTTCTGCGTTAGAAGAAACAACCGATGCCAGAGCTTCCGAAGAGGGTCGGCCAAATGGTCAGATACATCTGGTAAGCTTTTTATAAACGTTACCGTAATCAGAAGATGTCTTGGTTGACTGAGTTGAACGGGTACGAGGTGCAGTGGCGACGTACCAGCGTTATAATTGCTATGCATTTATGCAATTATTGCCTACCACCGGAATCTACTAGAATCGAGCAGAATTTGGCTCGGGGAATCTACCGGTGTTTACCGGAGAAGTTTAGACTCACAGCTTACCGGAACGTTCACTGGGTGATTCCGTATTGCCGTAGCTTTCGAAAATTAGTGAACCTATTGTTGCACCATTTCCAACTACAAATACTGTTCCGGGAATAATACCACGGTCTGTATTCAGATATCAGATGTAAAAATAAGCTGCTTTTTCAGTTAAACTTTCACGAGCCTATTTTTTGTTTAATGTCGTTCGTAACACACAATCAAACTGAGAACACAACAGTATTCTAGAGTTTCAGCAGAGATAGTCACTACGGAGAGTTTCCGATAGAACCTCGAAAAATTCCGGTAAAATTCTGAAGCCACACCCCCCTCCCTCTTGTCGGGACGCCCCTGTCTGTCATTGTTATTTCTATTCTTGCTCGAAATTTGTTGATATGTAGAACAAGAATGTTTAGTGACGGAAATGTTGGCCGGGATTGATGGTGATCAACAAGGAAGGATGGGTTTGTGTCTAAAGATTTGATTAGGACCAGATGTCTCGGTTTTAATATGGATCTTAAAGAAAACTGTTTAGTAGAGGATATTTTTTTGTAAGTCAATCTCTTTTTTTTTCTTTTTTCTTTTTACACTGACTCAAACGAGACACGAAGACAGTAGTATCGGGTAGAGGGATACCAGTCATTCAGATTGGAAACTGCATTTTTCAAGTTCAGGTTTTACAATTTTTAAATACACTTAATAAAAATATCAATAAATTACTGTGGGCCGGCTGGGATACAAGCTCGTTAGCTCGGCCAAATATTATACACCATAATATATATAGATAACATAAATGAACCGTTCATCTGTAGTACACACAAAAAAAAAGAAAAAAAGAAAGAGTCGTTCAATCTCGTATACACTCGTCCTCAAACCAACTCTCCACACGATAAGAAAGAAAATAATAACAGTAGGTTGTGGCCAGGTCTGTGTCCAGGGTTAGGGGGTTCGACCCCCCCCCCCCGAAACCCACAAAAATAATCGTTTGTATAAGCTTTAACCTCTGATCTATGTCTTTTTTGTACTTTTTGGTCCGACCCGCGGGCACCCCCCCCCCCCCCCCGAAATAAATTCCTGGATACGGACCTGGTTGTGGCATAGTTAGAGCAAGGATGCATTGCGAAGAGGAAGAGACAGATGTTATTATTTTCTTAGTGTTATTATTTTAGTGTAATAGCAGTTCTTACTGTTAATAATTTTTTAATAACACCAGTACACTGTGCAGTCCCATGATACCAGTCCTATCCTACCCAGTGCCAAAATTTTCTGGTATTTCCCTGATGTTAAAAGAAAAAAGTTCCAACCGTGCGATAACAATAATTGTTATCGCACAGCCAGCCATGCGATAACAAGTGATATCGCACGGTTGGAACTTGTTTCTTTTAACATCTGGAGAATACCAGAAAATTAAAACAAGTGTACTACTGTTATAATCAATATCGCCCTTGCGCTGATATCGCTCGGGCGATATCAGCCTATCATGCTACCCGCGGGATTTTTCCGCTAATTACCCTCAGGAAGGGCGATAATATAATAACACAAAACAATTGCTATACAGCAATGGTATTACTATTCAACAGTATTACAAGCATTTTCGAAAGGACATGACGCGATGCCCGCAGCAGCAAGTACGACCTTGCTAATTCTTGAAAGAGGCTGCGTATAAATAGAAACAAAAAATAATGCGGGCACTTTATGGCATGAGTACTCAGTGTGATTTTCACTCGAACTGCGTAGAAATGTCACTAGATATCATCTGGTCAGTCACTGCTTCGATATTAATCGTGGTCACTCCTTCTTCTAATTAATGACTGCCTAATATGGATCTCGAGCGGCACGTTTAATATTAAAGATTTTCCAAACTCTGTGTATAGATTGTGTGCTTCGGTCACGCTAGCGATAATTGGGCTGAAGTTTATGCGTTTATATCATTGCTGCCTGAGCTTTTCAAGAAGCAAAAGTTTATCTATTTAAAGTAGTATTTCAAATGAATAACCTTTTGTTTTATAAACCGTCGGACCGTCACACGGTTTCACAACTGATCAGAGCTGCTGTCCAGCAAATCCGAGTCCGAGGCAAGTCCGAGTCCTTGAAAAAGGCGTCTCGAGACCGTCTAGAGACGAGTCCAGAGTCCGAGTCCACAGCTCTGGCGGACGGACAGCTCCGTGAAAGACGAGTCCGAGACGAGCCCGAGTCCTTGAAAAAGGCGTCTCGAGATCGTCTCGAGACGAGTCCAGAGTCCGAGTCCACCAGCTCTGCTGATAAACATGTACACAAATCGGAAAATACTTTTGAGAGATCAGCAAATTACGATTGACGGTAGGTGTTATTTAAGGGTACGAAAACCTTAAATCACTACTCTTTCTAGAAATGATCTTTTCCCGTCGGAATGGGTAAGAAATATCTTTTTTCGAAAACACCATTAATTTCCTCGTAAAAGTAGCGATTTTCTTGATAGCGTTTGTCGACTCAATCCACCCTTCCTGCTCTCCGACGCGGCGGCTGGACGCAAAATATTTGAAAACTGAAAGTGCCGTGATTAAAAATAGAAAAACCAAGCAAAACAAAAGTCCAAAACGGAAGATAGTCCTGATGGTCCACCATGTCTTCAAAAATGAAAAAAAAAACAAAAAACACTTCGAAGATTTGCATATCCTTATGCGTGAAGAGTTATCGGCGGACCTTGAAGCTTTCGGCGAAGTCTGCGTTGCGTGACCGGCAAAACCCGGCTCGGCCGAAAAAGCACTAACAAGTCCATAAGTGAGCTAGAGATGGTATAAAAAGCAGAAGAGCAAGACAGGTCCTTTAAAGTTTAACCGAAAAGGACTGGGATAGGACAATCTAGTTACCCATCACTTATTCACTTAAATTGGCTTGAAGACCCGCTGAAAATGCGTTACTTGGTTGTTCCGCTATTCAGGAATAATCGATTTTCAAATAGTGGAATTTCTGGTGATTTGTGGTACCTCTAATTTGTTATATGCCTTACAAGAAAGATTTATGACTTTTTTTTTGTTCAGGCACTAAGCAATCTTCACCAATATCGCCACTGCCCACTGAAAAGCCTTGTTTGTGTTTAGATAAAAATTTCCCGCGTCATAGTAGAATTTTCGCTGTGGGGACGGCCGCAGATATTCTGAGCGTCATAACTAGAGCATAGTGGAAAACAAAAAAATCCCTTTGCAGAATCCAAATAATTCAGTGTATTCAACTAAATGACACAAAAATAAGTTGGCTTTTCAGTTAAACTTTAAAGTACCGCTCGGTTGAATGCGTGCAAGTCTCGGCAACTTTACAGTCACATCTGGGTTTCTGATATTCGATGTGAGTGCTTCGTAGTCCGGAAATATTTAAGTTAATGGTTCTCCAGTTTTATAAATTCCAGTTCCCACAGAATCCATTCCGTAATTCCGAGACGAATATTAGGGTTGCCTACAAATGGAGGAAGATATGAATATTTCAATGCGTTTTCGAATCTGGTTTGAATTCTACTGGGAATTTGGGATCCGACTGCGAATTTCTGACTAATTTGGTACAATATACCGGGAATAATAGAGTAGTTCAAGCGATTAAGGATGAAGAATAAAGCAGTAGGCTACCATAAACATAGTCAATACTAGCAAAATAGTGGCGGAAAGTGGTCAAATATCTCGGAAAATCTGAGCAGAAACACTATAGGCGCATTCTCGCCGTTCCCCGAGGACCCCACTTGAGGAGTCCCCGTGGTTTTGTTTGTCCTGGGGACTCACTCCCCGTGTTCTCGCGAGTCCCCAGGGACGGAGAATGCTCCGGTTATCCTCACCGTCATCAAAAAGGACTCCCATTCAGATTCGGAGGGGAATAAATTTTTGCTAGAGTTGGTGCAATGTAAAATTAATTAAAGAATCAGAATAAACAAAACCAAAAATAAAGTGGATCCAGACTAATTTCGTCAACTACATAATTTTTTTCGAACAAAATCCATTTTAGAAGCATTCCCCGTGTTCTCGTCGTTTCCTTACGCGGAGTCCGCTTGGAGTGACTCCCTCTATTCTTGCCGTTCCATTCGATTCGAGGCGAGTTCCATTCGATTCAAATGGCGAGAATACGCCTTATGTATTGCGAGGTGTCCTTTTAAGAGATCATCTTGTATTCCAGATTGTACGTACAGCCGTCACTCCAGAGATGGCTCTGGCTTCGGCTTCAACAAGAATGCCACCTCTCTGTCTTCTGTTCCGTCAACCAGTAACGGATTTGGGGGTACGCCGAGGGAGAGCACGAATTCAGTAGTAAGGAAGCCCAGTCAAGATTCAGGTAAATATTGCAATCATGCACATAATAATAATATGCATGCAGTATGTTGTTCGAGAATCCAAAGGAGAGATACTAAGTTCCTACCACATCTGTACGATTTGCCTAAGGCACTTTTCCGCGATCCCTAAGGCGCTTTTTCGCGACCCCACAAAGAGTTTTTGGCTCGAAAAGAGTGTCTCCGCCTTGAGGGAGGAGTCACGTGTGACAAGTGACAGGTTTCTTTGGCCCTGCCCTGGGGAGGAGCTACGTGATGAAAAGTTGCTCCGCGGTCGTTTGTGTTCCCCACAAGCGTATTTCCGCGATCAACAAGATTTGTGTGGGTCGCATCGTGGTTTAAATTCGACAAACAACTGTCCAGGTATTTTCGGAATGGGCGGGAAATTCGATTTTAACATCAAAATTGAGTTCTGAGTAATTATTATTATTATTACTGCTTAATTTCAGTCCATAATTAAGACCATAACATCAAAAAACAAACATACACTAAAACAAACACTGAACAAAAATACAAAAGAAATCTACCCCCATACAAAAGATATCCAGGAGGCAAGGCCGTATCCAGGGGGGGGGGGTTAGGGGGTTCGACCCCCCCCCCCCCCCCCCCCCCGAAACCAACAAAAGTAATAGTTTTTTGCAGGTTTTAACCTCTGATCTATGTATTTTTTGTACTTTTTGGTCCGACCCGTGGACAACCCCCCCCCCGGAATAAATTCCGCGAGCAAACCCCCCCCCCCCCCCCGAAATAAATTCCTGGATACGGCCCTGCCAGGAGGATACCCTTCCATATGGGTACCCGATGAAAAATATCCGAGAATTAGTCGTATGGAGTAGTACGCATAAGTAGCATGCAGTAGTAACTGTTGCTACTACATGCTACTACTAGCAAACTGGATGTTATCGGATACTACTACATAAGATTAACCCAGTCGGAGGCATGTTTATCAAAGTATTCCATAATACTACATATCACTGATCAAACTACTCCATACTACTACATACCATTCCATGCAACTTTTTCATACAACTACCATACTACTACACAGCCAAAGAATTTTTCATCGGGTAGCGCATAGAAAATGGGTAGGGCAGCAAAAGCCACCAACTCATTCTCACAATCTTTTAATCGGCAAAACATGGCAACATTAGCTTTGTGGCTCAGCTTCTTCAGGCTAGCAAAATCAACTACTTTGTCAGCCGAGGGGACATAAGACTGAGGATCCTTATTGCACAGAGTAGTAAAGGTGTAAGCTGAAGTTCTTTTTTATCTCGATTTAATTTTTATTTTCAGACATTTGAAACTACCGCAAAAAAAGACAAAAACGGCGTTTCCGCGAAAGAGTTGTGACTCGACTGTGTGTCACCAAGAACAAATAATCTGACAGAACCTCCGTCTCCCTATCTCTGTAATATGACTATGCGGAGTCGAATATTTCCCCATATCCTGTCCGCTACGAACGAGCGGAGGTTACTAGCTTCGCGCCACATCACTTTTCCTTACCTCTACAAATAGCTAAATCGCTGTCAACCCGCGGTGGAGGGAAAGTAGGAGTCAAAGCTGATTGGTTCTATGGACGCGCTCCAGGGTGGGTCAGCGCGCAAAGTACGCCTCCTGCCTGCATCCTTCACCATTTCTTGTGCGATAAGCAACGGCGAAGACGAAAGAGTAGTAAACTTGACTTGACTTGACTTGACTTGACTTGACTTGCTTTATTTGCTACTAATTATAAAATATACTATATAAACACACAACCGCCCGGGGAAGGCTCAAAGAGCCTGATGATGGACGGCTGCAATCCTCTGACTCTCAACCTTTAAAGGTCATCTGAATGAAGTCTAACACCCTAAATTGCCACTTTTACATACTGCTTACCATTTATCTCTCGAAAACCGGACTAAAATCGGATGAAGTTTCACCGTGCTATAATTTTCAGCCTTTTTTCCGACTTGTCTTGATCGTAACGATCGCCGTAACAGTTGTAACAGTCCATGCGTAACAGTTCATGTTGTAACAGTCCAGGCCGTAACAGTCTATGCGTTTATCCATCCATGCGCTGTTTATCCATCCATGCGTTATCAACGTACGTTTATCCATGCGATAATGACAGTTTAAAATTGGCGCTAAATTTGCCTTGGGAGGTCGTAACGAATCGCCATAGGGAGACTTAGAACTTCAAGAGTGGATAGCGCCGAAATCACGGAGCGAAAAAATTCGTCTTCTCTGTACCGGTACTGTGAAGGACGATCTGAGGGGTTCATGGAAGTATGGTAGGATCGTTCAGGTGTCCTTTAACAAATTTCATTTAAAAAAAAAGAAAAAAGAAAGGACAAAAACACTCACTCAATTAACCTTTAATACCAAAATCTAAAAAATGAAAAAAAAAGGAAAATTATCTCCCCTCTCCCAATAAATGTTTTTTAAGTTTTACTTTAAATGACCCAATGTGTTCAGCCTCACTGGTATATCATTCCAAATAGCCGGAGCTAAATACCTAATGCCGAAATCGGTATCAAACGGTATCAACATCAGCTCAAAGCTAGAGTAAATACCTATAGGTCTGCTCAGTTTTGTCGGGGTGTTCATAGTCGCTGCATGCGACCAAAGACAGAAGTTCCATCTGATTATTTGCTTGATGGCACGTATTCGCGTTTCCGTGACAAACTAAGAGACAACTTTCTAGCAACATGACAGGTGGGGATACGCAGCTTAAGGACTGAGGGTCAATTTGACATCCATTGTTCCAAGGGAAAAGTGAGACCTGTTGCCAAGGGATTTTTTTCCCGCCAATGTTCGGGTCTTCCCACCGGAGAGGAATCTTTCCAGTAACTAAGGAACCTTGATTGATGTAAAACGTAGAAGAAGATTGCTTCCTCTTAGAAATCGGTAACCGGCCGTCTTTCTAAAAAAAAATTGTTTATTTATACTCATCGGCGGCGGTGCTTTTCCAGTGTCGAGACATTGGCTAGTAACAAAGATGTTTCTGGTTCCGAGGAATCACCGATCAAAAAGCAAACTTTCGCATGCAAACCGGTTAAACTTTAACCGAAAAGGGCTAGGATAAGACAATCTAGGTACCCGTCACTTATTCACTTAAATTGGCTTGAAGACCCGCTGAAAATCAGTTACTTCGTTGTTCCGCTATTCACGAATAACCGATTTTCAAATAGTGGAATTTCCGTGTGATTTGTGGTGCGTCTATGCGCTTGTATTTTTGTTGTATGCCTTACGAGAAAGATTTATCATTTTTTTGTTTGTTCAGGCACTAAGCAATCTTCACCAATCTCATCACTGCCCACTGAAAAGCCGCATTTGTGTTGAGATTAAAATTTCCCGCGTCATAGTAGAATTTTCGCTGTGGGGACGGCCGGAGATATTCCTAGCCCCATAACTAGAGCAGATAGTGGAAAATCAAAAAATCCCTTTGCAGAATCCAAATAATTCAGTGTATCCAATTAAATGACACACAAATGAGTTGGCCTTTCAGTTAAACTTTAAGGGAAGCTTTCCCCGGAAATAAGTTGGCTTTTCAGTTAAACTTTAAGGTTCGCGTAGCGCAGGCGCCGATCTCCTGATACTCTTCCCTCGGCCTGGAGTGCAATGCGTGGTTGGGGGCAAATCATCCGACGCTTCCCGTGCTTTTCCCTAGATTTCTCTAGGTACACAGTTGAAGCTGGGTGGACTTTTGGCTTGTCTTAAGGGGAACCGCCACTAACCCTCGCACTGAACCAAACGGTCGGCACCACCGAGACTTGAACCAGCGACCCTTCGCTCGTGAGTTCGGCGCGTTAACCTATTCGGCCACGGACGGACTGATCACCGATCGACAGCTTGTAAAAAACTTATCTTGCAAAGGCCGTCTATCCCATGCCTAGAAATAATAGTGCAGTAGAGGTATGTTTTTCTTTGGATGCCGCTTAAAGTCCGTAAACAAGCTTGTACTTGTTAATCTAGGTCCGTGTTCAGCTTTTGCTTTATCTAAACTCACCTTCTGTTATGGCTCGACATAAAAGCGAGGCACGATTCTGATTCATAGCAACACATTTCAGTCAAGAAAGAATACAAAAATGAAAACAAACCATTCACAAAATTAAAGCTAGTGACTAAGATGTTTATATCTGTCACGACTGCTTGTCTGGTAATCTAGGCTGGGCACAAGGGCAGGGGATAAGCCGTCAGCGGAAGGTATTTAGTATTTTGCTTTTTTAACACTTCTATAAATGTTTCACTACCTTTTCTTCCCTATAAAAAAGTCAAATGGTTAGAAAAATAACAAACTTTGATATCAGCTAACAGGCAACCCTTTCAGCTTTCTTCGAAACTGAATTTTTTTTTGTAATTTCATTTTTACTTTAAAATATGCTTCTTCCTGTCCTGTATGCTATTTAGTTTGCTATTTAGTTTGAACACCATCCTCTTGGTGATATGACGCTTATCATCAGATGCAAAATTTGAAAGAAGAAATACAAGAAAATTAAGATGAGATATTTCAGAATCCAGCCGACATGTGACAAACGGCGGATATTTTGCTTTGCAGTAAAAGTTGCCTGGTGTTGTCTTAGTGTTTTTCTTCGGCGACCGATCAGAGTTGGGCGACGTTTTAATAAGCATACCTTTACTATATTTTCTGTATTACAATAATTCTAGACCCTTGACGGATAAGGGAGATCTGGTTTTCGAATGACCCCCTCGATCCATGATGGCGTTTTTTCTTGTTTTCATCTAAGAACATCAGACAAATGAAGCCATCATAAACGGAAAGGTTCCGTGGCTTCGGTTTCCAGGTGAAAGTATAAAAAAAAGAAAATTGCAGCGTACTTGGCGGTGTCCGAGGGATGTTGGCATAGCACGCGATCCCGTTTATCTCAATTATTGTATTAATACTTCACCATAAATTAACTACTCCGTTATAAAGCCGAACGAATTTCAGAGCACTAAGAAAGAAACTTCAACTAATTTTACGGGCCTAGGCGGAAAAAAACCTGGGACCCCCCCCCCCCCCGGACATACTCCCCGTGTTAAACCCCCTCGGCCCCCTCCCCCGGTGCAAAAACAACCCTGGCAAAAAAACGGGTCCTCCCCAAAAATGCAAATGTTTTGGGGAAATTATGAAACTTTTATTAAAACTGCAGTTTGGGCCGGGGGCACTTAAGGATTTTCCCTAGAGACGCGAGCTAAATCTAAATAATGAGTGGCGGCGGCTCGCTGGCCGCTCGCCTCTATGTATACTTTCCATAAAATACATTTTGTTTTACTAACACTGTAGGGGGGGGGGCGGTACCCGGGGCGTTTTGGTCGGGGTACCCCGAGTGGGCGGTACCCCTGGGCGTTTAAGAACAAATTTTACTCACAATTACAACACCAAAATGAACACATGCATAATAGTTATTATAATAACGATAATTTAAGATTAAAATAAAATAAAAAACAATTAACAAGAAAAATGCAACAGATTTTGGTCATAATTCCAACACTAAAAACTTTACACATCTCTGATAATTATTGTAATAATGATGTGAAATAATAATACTTTTAGAAAATGAATTAGAAAACGAATATTCTTTCAGCAAGCTGACTGAAAAAATCATAGTTGACAGTGACAAACGGATACGTCAGCTGAACTTTATTAGAGCGATATTTCGCCCCTTCTTGGCAAGGGTCTTCTTCGGGCTCAAGCCGCTCAAGCTGGGAAGTGAACTTCAGCTGACGTATCCGTTTGTCACTATCAACCATAATTAGAAAATGCAACTAATTTTGTCAGATACTCAAATAATCCATAAAACGGATGCGTCAGCTACGATGCTTATGGCAGCGATATTTCGGCCCTTCTTGGCAAGGATCCTCTTCAGGCTGTCAATCTTCAGAATCAACGTTGGGAAAGAACGACCCTGTAATAAATAACTGAAGGTTCTACCGACTATAAATATCTCATTCGGGGAAATTACTTTTAAATACCACTGTAGGGAAAAATCTAGTCTTGAGATTTAATTTTTGACACGGCCGCTGTTTTTGCTGCGCGATCGGGGCGATGAGAGGAAAAGTGCGTTATTTGAATATATGTTTCAAAGTCAGCTTGAGCTCAAGGAATATTTAATTTTTTCAGACTAAAGAATTGATAGATATTTAGTAATTATTGCAATATTATTGCCAACAATAATCATGTGTAATAATAATGATACATAAACAATAGTTAACGAAAATGAAGTTAGTATTGGTCACAACTACAACATTAAATAATCGTTGTGGAATCGTTTAATCAACACTAAATTTCGTTGTGGAACACCCGAAAGAGTCGAGTCGAGTCCGAGAAGAGTCGGTACAAGATTCGCTGAACAAAGGAAATTTCCTTGTATACCGCTAGGTGCGTTGCGGGATTTTCATCTGCTGTTCATATTTCCCAAGCAATCCCCTGAGGCATTCGTCCTTGGGTTCTTCTACAATTTGATATGAAAATCATAGTAAAAATTCATTATTTTCTAGGAGCTGTACTCCCCTCAGACACAGAGGAACACTCGGATTCCGGCGACCGGAAACAGAAATTCCCCCGGAAATACAACCGCCGAATGTCTGCGCCGCCGGAATTGATTCTCCAGAGTCGCCAGAAGGATCACACACAGTCCCTCCTTAGTGAGTCAATCCCCGAGTGCTCCCCTAAGCATGAGTGTAGCCCCACCAGCACCACTGCCCGATACTGCAGCCCTCTTAGGGCATATAGAACAGCGTCCCCTAGGGATGATCTTGCGAAGTATCACAGTTTGGAAAGTGTGCACCTGCATCCCAGTGAGCGGATACATTTGGAAGATGAGGGGTTTGAGAACGATTCGACGTTTTTGTGAGCCCTCTAGTACACATGACACACTGAGGAGTTAGGGTTTCGGCCGAAACGCCCTACTCCACACTTTGAGGATTGGTCTAGAAGCTTCGTGAATCCCAATCTGCGGGTATTCTTGGAAGACGAGGGTTTCAGTGATATTTGTGTGATCTGCAACTGTTGATTGGGTTGTGGTCCGTAGAGCACGCCATCCTCGTTCACAGAGTAAGACTTCCCACCCTTGATATATTTAAACTCTCTTAGCCGTTCATGAACGGTTATATAAACATTCCAGTTTCTTAACATGGACGCACACACACAGATTTACAAAAAGCGTGCTAGATGAACGAAGAATACCAAGTCTAGCGATCGGCACGTGGCCAGGTCGGTTGCCTGATCGCGACTAAAACAAACCGGAATGAATTAGACTGACTTGCCTTTCCGACCTTGACATGACAACAGTGTGACGTGACGTCGAGTGCGAGGGGTTAACAACTTCTGCAAATCGCAGGCAAGACAAATGTGATGCTGGGCACAACAATCCTCCACACTTAAAAGAGTTGTTACACTCCAAAACTCAAAGGGCAGAATCGCTCTAGAGTCACAACAAATCTAACAACCCTGAACAGTGTACATTTTGATATCCGTAAAGGAAACGTCAAGAAAGGATAGTTTCAGTTCTAAGATTCTGTGATGCGTCACAAGCATGTGTGGTTTGTCCCTGAACACCAAACCCTACATTGTTCAGTGACCACTCGAATTGTAAGGTGTGTGCCCACCTCACAAATTTTGTGCAGCTTGTGATACTAATGAACCCTATGGTGGAATTTCCTCTTGTGCGGCGATATTGCAAGTTAGCATCAGCCCTGTTTCACGAAATTGCTGGTGACACATAATTATGTGATAGCCCATACTGAGCTCTGTGCATTTGTGCATTGGTTTCTCTGTGCATCTGTGCATTTGTGCTCTGGAAGACATTAGATGGAGATTGTATGCCATGGCCCGTGAGTGTCGCCCTGATCTCTTTCCCTGTTTGATGTGTGAACTGGATGCCGTTTTGGAGCTTTCAGGTGAGATCAGAAGTTTATCAGTTAGGACTACGACCATATTTGATGAATTAGCCGGATCTAATCTACACAACGCAAATTTAGCTGAGATTTATTCTAGTAATTTTCGACCCTGCTTGGGAAGGGTCTTCTTCAGGCTCAAGCTAGAGAAACGAACCTACGATTTTTATAGCTTGAGCCTTAAGAGGACCCCTCTTGCTTCTTCTGCTTTTTATAACATACCTAGCTCCCATACAGAATTATAAGCTTCTAAAATCCGCATCTTTCTCCATTGTTTCGTTTTGTGCCTACGAAATTTTAGCGCTTTTTTGGCCTTGCCGAGGTTTGCCCGTCACTCAACGAAACGTTTGCCGGGATCATCAACGTCTGCTGACAACTCTTTCACACATAAGAATCTGAGAAGCTTTTGTTTATTACTTCTTTTATATGCTTAGTTTTCACACTTTTTAACCACGGCACGATTAGTTTTCAAATGTTTTGCGCCAAGCCGCCGCGTCGGAGAGCAGGAAGGCTGGTCATAGTCGACAGGCGCTAACAAGAAAATCGCTAATTTCAGATGGAAAGTAATGGTAGTTTCGAAAATGCTTTTTTCTGATCTATTTCATAGGGAAAAGATTATTTCTAGTAAGAGTTGTGCTTTAAGAGGACCCTTTAAAGAAGGGCCGAAATAAATCCCTTTAAAGAAGGGCCGAAATAAATCTCAGCTGACTTATCATTTAGCGCCAGAAAATATGATTAGCAGTCAGCTTGGGTTGAAGGAAAACCGCAGACCAGGACGTGAATGTGGAGGATTCCAGTGCAGAATAACTGCTTAGAGGCTGAAGAAATAGGGGAAACATACCGACGTCTCCAGGATGATAAAAAAAAAACAAAAAATGAAAAAACGTATTCCAGATGCTTCCCAGTGACAATCACGCTGCATGGGACCCTAGTAATTGAAAATCCGTCTGAAAGTTTGACTACCTATTCGTCGAAACGCCCCATCCAACTCCTGCATGGGATCCTACCGGGTTTGTTGACTTATTGACCGATTTTCCTCTCAGCGGAACCTGAAAAAGCTGTATGAGAAACTTCAATTAGTAAAACTTTCCTTTGAATGGATGAATATTCCTGAACTAACTCGTCTCTTAGGCTTTCCTTTCGAGAGCTAGAAGGGGGTTCAAACTCCCGCCGAGGGATCGACAGGGCAACTACAAGGTGTATCAGAACAACTCCCAATGCCGTTTCTAGCTCTCAGCAATTTCGCTTAAGGCACAAGTCGCAATACAGTTCATGGTCCACATTAACATGTTGACATGGAGCCTACCTGGCTCCTTGGCGGAGAATGCCTGATTACCAAATAGAAAAAGTACAATCAAGAACAAATAATCTGACAGAACCTTCGTCTCCCTATCTCTTTAATGTGACTATGCGGAGTCGAGCATTTCCCCATACCCTGTCCGCTTTGAAAGAGCGGAGGTTAATAGCTTCGCGCCACATCACGTTTCGTTACCTCTACAAATAGCTAAATCGCTGTTAACCACCGTTGAGGAAAAGGAGAAGTTAAAGCTGATTGGTTCTATGGACGCTCTCCAGAGCGGGTCAGCGCGCGGAGTACGCCTCCTACCAGCCTTCTTCATTTCTTGTGCAATAAGCAACGGCGAAGACGGAAGAGGAGTAAACGGGTATCAACATCAGTTCAAAGCTAGAGTAAATACCTTTAGGTCCACTGAATTTTGTCAGGGTTTTCATAGTCGCTGCATGCGACTAAAGACAGAAATTATATCTGATTATTCGTTCTTGGTTTTTGGCATTCACACGGCGCGTGTACCCGTGTACCACTGAATAACAAGAGTAAATGCGTCTCTCGTCGTATTTTTTCAATTTGTTTCAACGGTTTTGACATTTAATGGGAATGTTCACTGGACTTACGTTTTTCTTTGGCAGTCAAGTTTTATGTTTTTCTTTCTTTTGAATTATTTTATTTATGATACTCTGCTATCTAGACCAGAGGTGGGCGAATCCGAATCCGGATTCGGATTTGAATCCAGGATTCGTCCTTTTCAGTTTTGTCGGGGTTTTCATAGTCGCTGCGTGCGACTAAAGACAGAAGTTCTATCTGATTATTTGTTCTTGGTGTAAGGTACCGACCTATGGGCCCGCCTCTTTCAAAAGCCCCACGACAACAGATCAGACTAATCTTGACTTTTTATTATTGTTTAATAAATATAATGAAAATAATTTATTATTCAATCCCGTGAAACGGGTATAGCTGCTTTGACGAATTTGTCGTCCTCGGGATCACTGTTCCCATCACTCCCGTAGCCCGCGACTGTTGCAGTGGTTTTCGAAATATATTAGTTGCGTTTTTGCAGATACCATGGTATCTGATACCACGGTCTAAAGTCGTTTTTGCTGTTATCCTGGTATCTGGACAGATACCGTGGTATCTGATATTCAACTGATCGTGGTATCTGAAGTAGTCATCTCACTTTCATCAGTTTTTGTCAAATTGGTGGGAAAGAAGTTTGGCACTTAGTTTTTCTTTTGGGATGACTTCGAAAAGCGCAATTTCGGCAATTGTCGTTTTTGCAGAGCAACCGTGTATCAGATACCACGGTAACTGCAAAAACACTAATAGCAGATTCAGTTACCTTGGTAGCAGATACCGTGGTATCTGCAAAAACGCAACTATTCACAAGCCTCCCTGTAGCTCAGTGGTAGAGCAATAGTCCTGTGTTGTAACCAAAAGGTCTTTGGCTCAATTCCCACCTGAGGAGCGCTTTTGTCATTTATTTCGGATTGTTTAGCTTAAAGTTTAACCAAAAAGGGCTGACGTAAGACAATCTATTTACCCATCACTTATTCTCAAAGATTGAAGACCCAATGAAAATGCATTACTTCGTTGCTCCGCTATTCAAGAATAATCAATTTTCATATAGTGGACTTTCCCTGTCGCATTTGTGGTACCTCTATGCGATTGTACCTGTATTGCATGCCTGACGAAAACGATTAACGAAAAAGTGCTCACGCAGTGAACACTGGCCATTGAAAAGCCGCGTTTGTATTGAGATACAGATTGTCCGCGTCATCATATAACTTTGCAGTGAGGGGACGGCCGTAGATATTCTGTTCTGAAAGTCATACTAGAGCAAGTAGGGGGAAAAAAATCCTTAACACAATCCAAGTAACGCAGTTTATTCAGTTAAGTGAAAAAAAAAAAGTTGGCTTTCCAGTAAAAATTGTAAGTTTTGTGATTTGAAAACCGGTTTAGTGAAATGTTGGTTGCTAAATCAGAATTAAGTTAGGAAATATTATGTGAGTGGGGGCCGTAATATCGACTGCCCTAGGGGGGTTCAATCCTGCACTGTGGGTGAAGCTTCTCTATCGTAATGTCATTTTTTCTTCTAGGTCGTCTGGATGAGAGAATCCAACATATTTGATGTACAAACCTTTCAGATCGAGTCAAGAGTATTTTTGGCATTGACCTTTTCTTGTCGACTTTTATACTTTCCTAACCGGATTCCGGAATGTCCTCCTTTGAATAAAGCATACTCGTAAAGAACTTCGACTTCTCTAAGCTTTCCCTTCTTTCTTATTCCCCTGCCACCGACGCCCCGCCGACACTTATTCCTGACCTGATACAGAGAGTTGGAACTATTTTCGGTGACCTCGGTAAATCTTTTTCAGTAACTCCACCTGTCCATTCAGTGAAGACTCCGCGGGGACACAAAGGTTAATATAAGGTTAAAAGAGTTAATTGATGTGTCAGAAAATGGGCCAGAAACACATTATTAGTCGATACGATTGAGGACACCAGTTAGGACGGGTGTTAGTAGAAGACTTAAAAAACAAGGCAGTGCTGGGCTAAATAATGTGTGGTTAGACAAGAGCAGCGAAGGACCCTGCTCGCATCCCGTCTATCCCTGTAACTTATATTTAGTTACTTTTAGTAATACAATACGTAACTATCCAATACGTAACTATGTGATACTACGTATCACAATACTTAACTTTCGTAACGACTCCTGTTGCCCTCATATCCATCCTTTCACAAACTGTAGTGGAACGTCTGGGACATATGCTCTTCTCTTGTCAACTAGTAATCAAGTTTCTTCCAGACTAGATAACTCGTTCGAAACTTATGCATGCCGCAAGTTTCTCCCTCCCTCCACTCCCCCTGGATGGTTGGATCCGGAAAGTCGCAAATCCCTAACATTCCTGACTAGGAGTGACTAGATCCATCGTTCTAGTATGCTTAATTTCGTTATGTTGACGCTACTTTTGGTTTTATTGTTTCGTGTGCGCTCGAGTTCTGCTATCAACAGCGGAAAGTGTTAAAGATAGATATGTGTGTCAATAAAGATAACCTTGAACCTAGTAAACTTCGATGTACCTTAAAGGAACAGAAAACTTGACTCAAACTTAACTCGGGGAGCTAGCCAACATATCAAGAATGTACCCTGAGTCAATATTGAGAGTAAGAAAAATTCTCGTTACGACCATTGCAGTTTCCGGGCAGTTTCCGAGAATTCGACTTTTGAGCAAAAGGTTTGCAAAAGCAAAAGGTTTGTGTGCCGTGACTAGGAATCGAACCCCGGCCGTCTAGTCGGGAGGTCGTTACTCTGTAGTCTACATGTAAAAAGGCGATTTTTTACAGCACATGAGTGCATAATTACAGTGCATAAGGGGCAAGGGCCTGCCAGCTAGCTTTGGGAACACTAAGGAGGGGGTTCGAGACAGTTCGAGATGACAAAGAAAGGGGGGCCTGTCGACAATAAGACCCTGTATATTTATCCAAGCCCCCCGGACGATTCGTTGGCCGAAAGTTGCGTAGTCAAGTTTACTGTTCCTTTAAATCGCGATCACCGGACCGACAGACCGACGGAAAAGCTCGCCCATAAAACGAAATGACGGACAGCTCGCTACCCTAGTTCAAGACTAGCGCATGTCCAGAGACCCCTAGAACAAGACTATCGTATGTCCAACAAGTCAAGTTTCCAGGAGAAAACTTTGCATTGAATTTAGGACGTTGAATTTACTTACGTTTGTTTGGTCCTGAACAGTTATCAACAGATATGAGCATGATCTAGCGGTGCTAGTTGAAACAAGATTCAAATTCTCATTTCTCGTTGAACTGGGCGCTAGGCAGTGCTGAAGTGTCGTTTTTGCAGATTTGGACATACGATAGTCTTGATTGGCCATTTCTGGACATACGCTAGTCCGTCAAACTCGCCCGGTCGTGAACTTCCAATGTCTGCCCGTGTCAGCCAATTGCTGTTGGGGTAACATTTAAATTGAACTATTGATATGCTATTTTTCGTAAAGAAGAATTTTTGAAAAAATTATTTTAAATTTGAATATATTCCGATCTTTAGATACGAGCCCGCCATTTGTTTTGGACCCCTTGAAAGCTCGGTGGATTTCAGGCATGTCACCTTTAGCCAGTGGCGTGTTCCTGCTAGCCTACTCGGTTACACAGCTTTTTGGTATCCCAAAACGTAAGTGGAGGGATACCTATGACATTGCAAAAGTTGTCCGTCTGTCCGTCTGTCTGTCTGTCCGTCTGTATCGTCTGTCTGTCTGTCTGTGAGCACGATAACTCTCGAAGGGAGTGAGATATTTTGATGAAACTTGGTGGGAGAATCCTTTGAGTCAAGGAAAAGGTCGAGTTCGTAGATGGGCTCTGTAGCCCTACGTTTAGGGGTGGCGGTTCAAATTAGGGGCAAACAAACTTTTGTTTAAACATCTAATGAGATAGTTGATTAAGGAGTAAGAAGACATGCTGAACACGAATATGAAAACCATTTTCTCGCCGGACAAGTAGTTCGTCCGGAATCCGGCCAAAACCGGAAAGTTTGTTACAAGTAAAAGTTTTATTTGAAGTTCATTAGATGTTCGATTTAGAGGTAAGAAGGCATCCTGAACATTTATGTGAAAATCATTTTCTACCCGGACAAGTAGTTAGCCCGGAATCCGGCCACAACCGGAAAATGTGTTAAAAGCAAAAGTTGGATTTGTAGTTGATTACATGTCCGATTTAGGGGTAAGAAGAGATGCTGAATCCTTATATGACAATCATTTCTTAGCCGGACATGTAGTTCGCCTGGAATCTGTCTGAAATTTTTTGAAGTTGATTAGATGTTGGATATAGGGGTAAGGAGATACGCTGAATTCGTTTTTGAGCTTTTTTTTTCGCCGGACAAGTAGTTCCGGAATTTCGCCGAAGCCGGAAAACTGGCAGAAGTAAGGCAGGATCATTTCGATCGTTTTCGTCAAAATAAATATGACTTAAGGGGGTAAAGACACGTCATGCTGAATCCATATCTGAACTTGGTTTTCTCAGATGATTAGGTATTTGGCCTTTATCTGTTTCTAAATCTTAAGAGTAAAAATATCCAAGGAGTCTGGTGAAGACAAAACCTAATTGTCGGGATCAAATGTTGAAACCTTTGGTCTTGTTTTTGAATTCCAGATTATTTTGGATTTTGAACAGATCCAGAAACAATCGGGGAGCTGGATTGGGTTTCCGGAAATCTCTTGACACGCGTGAGTCCCGAACCGTTTGAGGGTTTCGGTCGGAATTCACCATTTGGTGCACCACGTATAGATCCGAGGGAGTTGGAGGAAGGGTCCCGGCAATCTTGAGGGATACTAAGTGCTGATCGGATGGTCAAATCAAGACGAGACTATGTGCACCTTTTGTAGGTCCGAACCGGATGCGGTCTTCATTTGGGTAGGTGTATAGGGTCCAGAAATTTCCCGGCACGCATAAGTACAACGGTGTAGGGATCGGCACAGAATTTGGTAGGCAGAAAGATCAAAAGCCTTGAAACACGAAATCCGAGTTTTGAGTTATCGAATGCAGAGGAGCCCTTCGAGATTCAGGAAACTGGTCTTTTGAATGTGATAGGAAGATGAAACTTGACAGGTTCGTAGGGCACTTAAACTTTGACCGAATAGAGCTGAGATCCGACAGTCTAGTTACCCCCCCCCCTCAAAAATAAAATAAAAATGCGTTACTGCGTTTGTCCGCTATCTACATACAAGGCCGTATCCAGGGGGGGTGTTAGGGGGTTCGAACCCCCCCCCCGAAACCCACAAAAGTAGTAGTTTTTTGTAGGTTTTAACCTCTGATCTATGTATTTTTTGTACTTTTTAGTCCGACCCGTGGGCAAACCCCCCCCCCCTTCCGAAATAAATTCCAAAGGCAAACCCCCCCCCCCCCCCCCCCCCCGAAATAAATTCCTGGATACGGGCCTGTCTACATATAATCCATTTCATCGAATGAACTTAATCTTTCGGATGTGTTGTACCTCTATGTACTTGTCCTTCTATGCTTGAAATATTTACCAACTACAAAGGTAAGCAGATTCTGAATATGATTTTCTTACTTCCTTCAGCGGTGAATATTCCGTGTTTAGCTTCTTTTAACCCTGGAAATGCAGGTTTTTGTTAAAATTAAAATTCTACGCGTCTGGGTGAATTTTTGGTTGTCGTGCAATCAGCGCACATTCCGAACGTTATTGTTATAGATCCTCGGGTAAAAAAAATAAAAAAAAATCCTTAGACGGGTGAAAATATTTCAGTGGATTCAACTATCAGATGTAAAAATAAGCTGCCTTTTCAGTTAAACTTTAAGGACCCCTCTTGCTTTTTCTGTCTTTTATATTATCCCTGGCTCCCTTATGGGAGTATAATTCGGAAATTCCCACCTTTCGCCGTCGTTTCATTTTGTACTTATGACTTTTTAGCGCTTTTCGGCAAAGCCGACTTCTGACAGTCACGTAGCGCAAACTTCGCGGAAAGCTTCGAAGTCCGCCGGCAACTTTTTCACACATAAGGACATGAGAAGCTTCAAAGTACTTTTTTCTTCGTTTTGGATGACATGGTAGACCAAAAGGTCTTCCTTCTGTTCTATCGCTTAGTTTTCCTACTCTTTAACTACGGCGCGTTCAGTTTTCAAATATTTTGCGTCCAGCTGCCACGTCGGAAAGCAGGAAGGCTGGATAGACTCGACAATCGCTACAAGAAAATCGCTGATTTCATGTGAAAAGTAATGGCCTGATAGGTGGCAAATTAATGTCCCAGATAAACCATTTTGTATACAGGTCCGGATGTGCTTCTTCAATATGCAAGTCCCGTATGAGCTTGCAGCACGTCACAGTGCAGCTGAGAGACTGAGCTTTCTTGCTCTAACATTTCCTGGGGAGCTGATGAGGACCCCTTGGAAAGCTATGGAGCACCCCCCCCCCCCCAGCATGATTCCCCTGCTTAAATACAGGAACAGTTTCTCTCTCCGTTTTTCTTCACGCCCATTTCCGTTAAAAATAGGTTAGGTTCAGGTTCAGGTTCTTTCATTTCAAAAACAGTTCATAACAACATGTATCGATCACTCGGGCCGGCAGGGATACGAGCTCGTTAGCTTGGCCCCATTTGATACACTGACTATACTAAAATAATATAAATGAGTCGTTCCTCTGTAATACGCACACAAGAAAAAAAAAGAAAGAAAGACTCGTTCCATTCCGTATACTTACACTCGCCATATCAAACTCTCCACACGTAAAAAAAAAAAATAATAATAATAATAATCACACCAGGTTGTGGCCTAAGCCACAATCTCCAGGTTGTGGACGTTGCCCAGCGGGAATGAGTGCATATTAAGTCATTCCTATTAACGTCTGTAGGTGCAAATGAAACTTTGCTGCGCCGTTAAAGTTGTTGTGGTAATGGGATTTTCTAGGTTTCCGGATGGTTGATTATGTAGTACCATAGACTTAAATTTTTACGAAATATATCCCATCGTTAAAAGTTGACGAAAGTCTGTCAGATGAATGCGTATTGCATTGTCAAGAGCTCTGCACTTAACTTGCTCAATGTTAGGACAAACTAGTAAACGAAAGCAAAAGATTTCCGATGCAACCATTCGTCCAGAAATGTGTTTATCACCAGTGTGTCATCCAGAGGCGTTACTAGCCAAAATGTTTGGGGGGGGGGGGCACAAGGTATTTACCGACTGGCTGGTAATTTTTACCGACTGTTTTGAAAAAAATTGACTGATTTTCAGAAAAACTGACTGTTTTGACGAAAAATCGACTGATTTTCAGAAAAACGCCTATTTTCATGAAAAAAATCAACTGTTTTAACGACAAATCGCGGCGCTTCGCGCCGACTCGGTTATTTTTTTACCGACTGGCCTACAAAATTGGGGGGGGGCGTCCCCCCTCCCCCCAGTCGTGACGCCCCTGGTGTCATCTAGAAAAGAAAAACACCACAGGATTAGATCATGGTTAATTCAGGACCGATTCAGGGAGAATTTTATGGTAGGCTAGGCTTTTTCCGCCTTCCGTCTGTCTTTTGACGGAAGGCTTTTTTTTGACGGAAGGCTTTTTCTGCCTTCCGTCTGTCTTTTACACTGTCTACCATTCTGAGGCTATATTTATACCTCGCTGACATCCACAAAAGAAGAAGATGAAGAACAAAATTTTACAGGTTCTGTGGTAAACAGGTTTATGGTGTCGCTAATACGCGATTCTATGGGTGCGCAACACCCTTACTATTAAAATGATGGACGAGGTGGAGCTTATCACCTATCAGCCCCCACCCAAAACTGGATAACTAAAGAATCTGTTTCTATTTTTCAGTTTGAGATTAGGTTTATGAGCATTTGATATATTTTATAGTTGCTAGGCGTTGCTGACTGAAGTGGAATGGCTGATCCTTTGAGCCTCTTACGCCAGTACAATGTTAACAAAAAGGAGATAATTGAAAGAGACAGTCAGATAATCTTTGGAGAGTTTTCGTGGCCGAAAACTGTGAAGACAAACTATATTGTTTGGGGGTAAGTAAGATACTGGATATTTAGACAGTTTTAATTGAGATTATTTCTGATTCCCACACATAGCCTACAGTACAGTACAGGAGGGGTATCCAACCTCGAAGTTACATGTCATTGAACCTAAAAAAAAAGGTTAAAACGAAATTGCAGTTCAGGCCTAAGAAGTTGTAACTGTCAAAATGGAAACCTGACATGACCTAAGACCTCTTTTGGACTACACAGAAGCTTCCTTGTAAGATTTTCAGGCCAAGTTCAAGGTTATATAAATTCGGCTTTGGATACCTCTCCTGTAGACATAAGGTAAAACATTGAAATTCGAACACATCGGAATTCGGACACGTTGACCGAACATTTCAAATCTGACGTTTTCTTTCATTGCTCACGGCAAAGGGTTAGCACTTGCAGACAAAACGGAATAGCCATTAGTTGCGAGAACCAAAAACTCGACCGCCGCTGTTTTATGGCAACGCTGTAACAGTTCGGCGAGGGAAAATTCGACTAAAAGAGTTGGGCACCAGATATTTTTGAGAATTGAATTCCCCTGCTTTAGGGCAAGAATAAATAAGGGAGAGAATTGAGAAGAGTCGACTCAAGCTAGTTTCCTTTCTAGCCGGTCTCAAAAACCGGGGGTGGAGCCTGGGTGGGGCTTCGCGTCTTGCCTCTTGCAGTATTAGGTGTTACCTCCAGAGCAAAAATGATGAAGCAGTCAGAAAAGGCGGGAATTTTCAAACACTGCTGATTTCCGAGGATTCTACCAAGAATAAAGAAGGGGAGAATTTAGAAGACAAAAATAAAGGCAGAAAAAGACCGACAGCAATTTGGACTGAAAGTTCAAGTTTAAAGAAAAGAAGGGACGTACTACCAAATGTTTTACTCTAGGCTTAGAAAGTCAGTTAGGATATCCGTCGCTGGAGAAGTGAGAAGAACAATTCACTCTTTTTTTTCATACACAAATAACCATTTAATCTCTCTGGCAGATCCTAAGTGTGCGTGTACGTATCATTTCCAGTAATCAGTTATTAGTGTAAGACTAGGATTTATTATTTTTCGCAACTATCCAAGAAAATGGTATGAACTAAATTTTGTGTAGTGAATACAACTTAAAACAAAACAATAAATCTTTGAGTACATTTCGCCATTTATGCCTAAAATTCAAATTTGAATGATGAAAAAACATGATATTGAAAAAACGATGATGAAATAACAGACTAATAATAGCATAGATAATGACAATATAATAGCATAGATAAACCACTCGAGATAACCATGTTCATTTTGACCAAGAATAATAAGTTATTATCACAAATGGGGACGTTTTGGATTTCTTATAATCAGCAAAATATAAATTTGAAAAATTTCACAGTCAATTGTTTTTCGCAACTATACGAGAAAATGATATGAGCTAAATTTTGTGTCGAGACTAGAGAGCACAATTTAAAAACAAAACATATAACTCATTCAGTACATTTTTGCCAGCTAAATACCTTAAGTTGTCCATACCTTTTCTAGAAGCGATGCTTTACAGTCCTGAGAAGACTAAAATAAAATTACTAATGTTCACACCAATCCATCACCAATCCTATTGATCTGGACCAAAGACGCATGTTAGGTCTTTGCCTCAAGTGCATCAACGTTTGCTCCTAATTGCTCCCTGAGTCATCAAATGCCGCACTCCCTTGGGCTTCATGGTCTTTGTGAAAGGTCGCGATAAAATAAGCATCTTATTGGAAATCTGACCCAAGATTGAAAGTCGTTTTCATTTGTATAATCCGCAGAAATCAGCACTGTTTAAACTTCCCGCCTTTTCTGGCTGCTTCATCACTTTTGCTCAGGAGGTAACGCTTAATACTGCAAGAGGCAAGACGCGAAGCTCCACCCAGTCTCCACCCCCCGTAAAATATTTCCGGGCAGAAGTAAACGTAGGTTGCTGACATCAAGGTTATGCAAGTTCTCAATTCTCTCCCTTATTTATTCTTGTTTAGGGGAATCTCCTACACAGGTGAAAAAGAATCCTCTGTAGAGGAGATGAGGGGGGGGGGGACAGGGGGGGATAAGTGGGACAAATTTTATGGCATATTCTAGTAAAGTAGACCTAAAAAACTGTCTCCAGGTCAGCAAAATTGTAAGGCATTGTGTTAAATAGTGCTACAAGTACAGCAGTCATGCAGACTGGACTCAAAAGCTTTTTTGGATACAAGGGAAATACATATAAATACTAGTTTTTTGGTTATTTTCCATGTTATTTAGGATTAGAAGAGTTGGGTGGGGGGTGGGGGAGGGTGATGGACCTGGGGACAGTTTTTTAGGTCTACTTTACTAGAATATGCCATAAAATTCGTCCCACCTATCCCCCCCTGCCCCCCCCTTTCCCCCCCCCCCCCCCTCACCTCCTCTACAGGGGATTCTTTTTCACCTGTGTAGGAGATTCCCCTTAAGCACGGAAATTCTCCAAAATATCTGGTGCCCTACTGTAAAAGGTTTGCCAAATTTTACTTTTTAATTGTTTTGAAGTGGTTCCGTAAAGCGAAAAATTGCCGGGAAAAGGTCAGTGCTTCTGTTGAAGGTGGCTAACGTAGCTAAGTTGCTAGAATTGGTAAATGTTGCACTGATTGCGATATATTGTGTCATTAGTTCTGTTCGATTTGTTATGCAATAAATATTTATTCGGACACCGTATTTGACGACTTAAAGCTATTCGGACAGTTGTATTTTGTCTGTTCGCTACTAAAAGCATAACGAACAAGTGTATGTCCGTAATGTCCGATAGCTGTTCGAGATGGTTACTCCCTGTTCGAACACAAAAGCAGAGGGGCATCCCTTCCACGCCAGAAAGCTTTTATTCACGTAGAAATAAAAACCCCGGGAGAGGCCCAGAAAACGTCCGACATTCTGCTCTTTCAACAAACCTAATTCCCGAAACGATACTTATCCTTTTACTTACTTAACTTTGCAGAACAGTCACAGAGCAGTTTCTTAAATGGTTGAATTAAAAGTAAAAAAATTTTTCTGTTGAGATACTTTGTTACATGCCAAAACTGTTAACAAAAAGACAAGAACAGTCAAAACTGCAAAATGAAATTTCTGGGATGGAGTAAGGGTAATGTGGCTGACTTAAGATGTATTGAAATAATAATCCTGCAGATCTAGTTGATCTGGTGGATGACCGTAATAGGATCGATCCAGGTACAAGTTCCCATCGGGAGATTTGTGTGGTCTACTGTACATATTATGTGACTGAAACGAGATTCAGTAACCTATATCTTTTCCCCTAATTTTCTGATGCATTTCCTTTTGATTATGGAGTTCCACATGTGTCTGTCCTTGGGCTCACTTTCTTTCTCGTTTGCATTAACGATCTTTGAGAATACAGCATACCTTGCCATTTGCACCACCCCCAGTAAATGAATGTGCATGCAGTTCCCACCATTTCTTTCCAGCTTCTACACTTACCAAATGTGTGAAATTGGTCCTTGATTGAAAGCTCGAATTATTCTCTACAACATAATGTTTTTTCCGTTCTTTGAAGGAATTCGCAGTGTTGCCAAATGCCTTTCTTCTAGACACCTGCTGACACATGGCCAAAATTGTTTTTGCGCCAGCTTCGATTTTCAATTTTCTTTCGTGTCTTTTGGGGATTCATTTGCGCTACCAGAACTCTAATAGCTTGAGTGTGATGGTTTGCACCAGCATTTTTCTGTTGCATGTGTTTGCACCTTTTGTTTTGCGCGAGGCAATTCTTCAAAGAAGAAATAGAAGTAAGTGGATGATACTTGGTATCAATTAATTTGGTCAGGATGGATGTATTTTGATGTTCCACTCGCAAACCTTGTGATTTAGTCTTCATTTACACAAGTTTAGGCCTACTAGGATTCGCCAAATAGCAAGGTATCCTGTATGTGTGTTTAGCCTAGTCAAGATTGTCATGTTTACTGATGACACTTTGATTTTTGGATCGCATCTTGACTTAATTCAGTTAGTCAGTGTCCTTAATTCGGCTTGTACAATTACTTAAAACTGGCTTAGGTCAAATTTACTTGCCGTAAATGAAAATGTCAAAACATGCTTTTTCTCCTGGACTGGATAGGGTTTGGATTCTATTAAATTATTGCTGCTGGTGCTGAACTTTTCAGATCTTCTGGGTTTCAAAAGGCAAAATGCAAAGCAAAAGCGTTACATTCAGGTAGGCATATATGCTATTTTAAATTTACCCCTGAAAGGGTAAATAAGAGTCTTGCACATTTTATCTTTCGTTATTTTACTTTTATTTGCATGTCGTTCAATCCGCATCGTTTTATGGTTTTTAGTTACATATCGTTTTATGATTTGTTGGTTCCGCATCGTTTTCCTGTTGGTAGTGTGGTGGATTTTAGGATTTAGCTTGTTTTTTTTCGCTGAGAACGGTTTGCCGGAAGTGCAACCGAAATATCCGAAATTGCATTCATCCCTCGCACATAATCTTAGAAGGATAACTAGCTGATCAAGAAAAAAAAGCCGAAAATCACGTTTTTCTATTTTTGTTTGCTTACGATTCTTATTTCAGATCTGGAAAAGACAATGCTCCAAAACAGTACTATACACTGGAGTGTCTGCTTTACCTTCTAAAGAATATTCATCTTCAACACCCAACTTACGTCAGACAAGCAGCTGTAAGTTTAATATACTCGTTTCTTAATGAAGGTTCCAGTTTGAACTAGAGGGTTTTACTGAACTAGGTAGGCCTCAGGGTATTCTGATAGGATAATTGTTTGGAATTTGAATGCAGCTGTTGTAGTTTGCCTTCTGCATTTGCCTTAAGATGCGCTCCAGCAAATCGTGTAAGCTCTTTACCGTACACGAAAAGTTATTTGACTGGATTTTATTTTGAGCTCATTATAATTGGTCACGGGTTCCAGAAACATTTATCAGTAACTAGTAGTTACTATTGTCGTTCCAACCCCGTGAAAAGTTACTACGCTGACCGTTCCAACCTTCTCGAAATAGTAATTATTTGCTTACCAAGCTCGGAGCGTAGTAAGCGTGGTAACTACGAATCTGTCACGTGATTGGCTGGATTAGCCCGTGGCATGATATTTTGCGGAAAATAGAAAAATGCGTTCCAGCCTTGACGCCAAGAAGCCAGAATTTGTGACGTCATGCGTAGTAACTACGGTAAGTAGAGTGGATACACGCTCTCTGTAGTTTTTTTTTTTTATCGAAGTTTGAAGTTACCCTCAAACTCAAAGGTCTCTATCTAAATACCGTTTTTGGTCGTCGGTCACAGTTTCTTTGTCTTTCAAACTCTGACCGTCGAACTTTGTGAGCTAGCATTTAGCAAGTTCGAAGTTTGCTTGAATCGTCGAAGAAACTTCGACCGGGCAAGGATTGCTGGAGTCGTAAAAACACTAATTAAGCAAACAGTGAGGTGAACTTCGACGGCGTTCGAAAACGAAAATGATGCAACCGGCTATGCCAACGGCGAACAAAACTTCGATCAAAAACGCAACTTATGACAACCTAGTTTTAGCAACAACCATGAAGTTGTCTCACCTGGAGGCTTCGATGGGGTACCGGCCAACTATAAATTTCGTGAGCATACTTAACATAACAGGCTCTTGGGCTACGTTAAAGAAAGGAAGACATTTGATGTTTGTTACTATGTGTTCGTAGTCAGTTTATCTACTACCATCGGCAACGAGAAAATTGTGAACGTATGATTTTTCAAAAGCAGAGCTAAGTCTTAAAGCACAACTCTTACTAGAAATAATATTTTCCCTATGAGATGGATCAGAAAAAAACATTTTCGAAAATACAATTACTTTCCATCTGAAATTAGCGATTTCCTTGTTAGCGCCTGTCGACTATGTCCAGCCTTCCTGCTCTCCGAAGCGGCGGCAGGGCGCAAAACATTTGAAAACTGATCGTGCCGTGGTTCAAAAGTGTGAAAACTAAGCAAATAAAAGAAGTAATAAACAAAAGCTTCTCAGATCCTTATGTGTGAAAGAGTTGTCAGCAGACGTTGATGATCCCGGCAAACGTTTCGTTGTGTGACGGGCAAAACTCGGCAAGGCCAAAAAAGCGCTAAAATTCGTAGGCACAAAACGAAACAATCGAAAAAGGTGGGGATTTTAGAAGTTTATAATTCTGTATGGGAGCTAGATATATTATAAAAAGCAGAATAAGCAAGAGGGGTCCTTTAAAGTAGCCCAGTCAGTCATCAAGTCCTTAAAGGAAACGGTCCAAGAAAAATGGGACCAGAAAAATCACTTATGGGTTTTCCTCTACAGGCCGAAAACATCCCAGTTGTCGTACGTCCGGATCGTAAGGATCTTCTTGCATACCTTAATGGGGAAACAACGACCTCTGCGAGCATCGACAAATCAGCTCCGCTGGAGATTCCCATGCAGGTAATTCTCCGGATTGACCCAGTCTACCATAAACCCTGATTTTTGGGTATGCTGTGCTAAACGGCGGGTCTATACTCGTATTTTAGAATAGCCTATGCTAGACGCTGGGTAGTTCATCCCAGATGCTAGGTACGCTAATGCTGTTCAGAAAACAACAAATTACAATTTCTTTTATAGCAGGGAGTGGGTTCGGTCAGGGCCCAGCATTTGGCGTGGGGTAACATGCGAGGGGTTGCCCGCTCTCAATTTTAGTAGACATCAGGTGCCCGGTGGCGGCACCGGCAGACACCAGCCGGCAGCGGTTGCAAAGTGTTAGAACATTAAATTCAGCATGCTTAGAAGCCGGATCGCCTAATTTGAGGCCGGCACGTATGCCAGGACCGCTGGTTTCGGCCGGTGCCAGGAAATGGTGTACAGCAGGTGCCGAGGAGTGAACAACCCCTCAGTAATATGCGTTAAACGTCGGCTGTTCCTGACTTCCTGACTATATACCAAACATTTGGTATAGCCTATGCAAAAATCAGAGATTTGTTGTGGACAGGATTGACCCCGTTGGCCTCTGTCGAGGGATTCGAGGGGTTGCTCACTGTCGATTATATTGTACAGCAAGTGCCCGTTGCCGCGGTGCCCGGTCGGTGCCGGCACCGGCTGACACCAGCCGTCACCAGTTGCCACATGTTACAACATCAAAATAAGCATTTTTAGAAGCGTTTAAAAGATGTATCGCCTGTGCTGGCACATACGCTTTCGGTCGGTGCCGAGAAAGGGTGTACAGCAGGTGTCGGGGAGTGGATAACCCCTCGGAGGGGTTTTTCTTTGCCGAATCTATAGCTGCGTTCGATTTAAGTCCTCCTTTTCTTGGTCTTGTCTTCTTTTTACCGGCTTGTCAAGGTTTAAAGCCGTTTTATTTAGCCTTGTCAGTTGTCAGGTGAATGACTCTGCCGACAAATATCACAAATAAAACGCAGTCGAGAAATCTACCAGAGACAACGCCGAGGCTTTAGATCAAGACATCGTTCACGAGTTCTCGCCCGACAGGGCTCTAACAATGGTCACCTGACAGGACAAGTAAAACAGCGGTAAGGAGACAAGGTAGTTAAATAAAATGGCATTTAGCTAAATCGAACGCGGCAATGCGCTAGAAGGCTTCACCTTTCACAACTTGCCTCCTAGTGCATTTTTCACAACTTGCATCCGGCAATAATTCAACACTGTCTGTGTTCTTACGTTACAAAAATAAAATGTATGTACTCTCATTTAAACTCGCATTTAAATTAACCCCAACACTCACACTCAAGTTGCTTCCTGTGTCGTGACCTTGCCTTGTTCGGTCTCATTTCTTCGTCTGTAAAGCAGTTTGTCGGGCCGAGAGACGGTGTAAGATGGCAAAAATATGAATCCCCAAAGCAAAAGTATGACAGTCTACTCCGAAATCGTTTCTCGTGCCTTTTTGTCACTTTTTACTTTTGTCCGCGGGACCTTTTTTGTCTTGTCTCAAGACCTGAAACTTCAGTGACGACTTTCATAGTAGAGATAAGATATATTTTCTTATTTTTTTCCACGCATTTCTTTTATCGAGATCTGAAAACGGGCATAGGTTCAAGTCCTGGTGACCGCTTTCCTTTTGCTGTGGAATAGCGTTTACTTTCTTTCGTGCAACTTCAGTGTTGAAATTGAAACATATTCTTTTGTTGCAGCTTAAAATAAATAGTAGCCTATGACTTTTTTTCATCGGAAGATGTGCACGCTTGTGTAAAATTTTATCAGCCTTCAGACAATATAGGACATATGCAAAACATCATAGAGCAGCCTAGATAATAACCTTTGTAACCTGTCATTAGTTGCGCTTTTACTGTCATCCAGTTAACCGACCTTCAGGATTTTCCACTAAAAGCCGTTTTCTTCCTTCGGTTAATCGACCCAAGTTCTTACAAAACAACAGGGATTTACTAAACAACAAGGCTCTCGATTAATACACCATGTTCTTACAAAACAACAGGGATCGGGGTTTACTTTGCACACATGGATGAAACAATGGGACGCAGAACATGGATGAAACAAAACATTTATGGATAAAACAATTATTCGTTAGGTCTAACTCCTCGTTTCGTTAGGTCTAACGTTTATAGCTAAAATACAGTAGAAATATGCTTTTTGAACTGTTCTCTAAAACGGTCAAAAGTAAACAATAAACTAAGAACTTAATATCAACTAAGACTAAGAGCCAAGTTTGTTAGCGTCCTTTCGACAGAAAGAATGAAATCGAACCTTCTTCATCTGTTGGGATACTTTGGACGGCCTTGATAAGTAATGCAGTTTTTGGACGCCGTATCCTGGTGGGAAAGGGTTTTATTCATATAATATTTACAAAAACGGATTCGTCAGCTGTGATGCCTTTAAAGCGATATTTCGGCCCTTCTTGGCAAGGGTCCTCTTCATGCTGTTATTCTTCTGGGCCAACGCTGGGGAAGGAAACAAGCCTGCAATCAGAGCAAACTAACTCTAGAGAGTACCGCGCAAACCTTGGAAAAGTGACACAGAGTCAATCGCAGCGACACTAGCTCCGCTAGCGGGACTGAACGTCCCTACTGAAACTCAATCATTCGTGCACCAGTGCTGGCTTCAATATCTTAAAAGTCTGAAAACAGCAAAAAAAAATACAACGTCCCATGTTTCTTCGATGTGTGCAGGCCGCATCTTAGCTTTACTGGAAATTTCTCGAAATTTCTAAGCCCGCAAGTTTGTCTCGCTTTAAATGCCACAAGCGTGGTGGGCGACGCTACAAGTATGGCCCGATTGCGAAGCATAGAAAGCATAGGTCTTGGCGCTACTCAGTGTTATTTTGCTCTGCCTGCAATAAATAACTGAAAATTCTACCAACTATAAATATCTTATTCGGGAAAATTACTTTCAAAGACCACTGTAAGGAAAATACTAGTCTTCTGATTTAATTTTAAAACATGGCTGCTATTTTGACTGCACGGTTCGGGCGAAGACAGGAGAAATTTTCTTCTGCATTTTGATCAGCTTTGGTATCTTTGAAAACAAAAGACTAAAACTAAAATATTTATTACATTAGGCCTACCGAGTCCGTTTCGGAATTCTTATAGGGAGTACTCGCCTTTGTCTATTATTTATATATAATACTGAACGGGAAAACTAGTACAACTAAAGGGTTTTAGTACAACTGAGCAAAATATTCAAAAAATAAACTATGTGCCTCACTGTTATTTTTGTTATTATTGTTCTCGACTTAATTCTGTAGTTCGCTTAATATCTGGTAAGAGCCAAGTGTTTCAGGTTTCTTTTGACTCAAAGAATGAAACCAGATTCGTTTAATTTCGTCTTATTTTTTAATGTTCTGCCTTTTCTGTTGTGATATTTCGGACGATTAGGCTAGGAAGTAATTAAAAATTGCTATACTTCCGACACCGTAGTTTTGCCCTTTTGCAAACTATGCAACTGAGCAAAAATTTGCAAAAGATAAAAAAGAAAATAACAATTTAGACTTTTGTTTTCCTTTATTTTCAGCATTGTGCACGAATATTTGTTAGGTTTGAATTTCATCGTATTCTTCAGTGCTGTTCAGGGTTAGACGAGTTTCAAAGAAGCATACTGTCACTGCGCCATTGCTGTACTCAATAGCGACGTTCCGAAACAGACTGATTTGCTTACAGAATTTTCATATTTGAGTAGTGACGTGCACAATTTTCATGTATTTGCTCTAGTTCAGTCTTATATCTTCTTCTCTTAGCTAAGTTGTCGGGCCGAGGGACGGTGTAAGAAGGCAAGAATATGAATCCCCCAAATGAAATTACGACAGTTATTCCGAAACCGTTTCTCGTGCCTTTTTGCCGCTTCGTAGTTTTGTCCGCTGGCCTATTGTTTCTCATCCCATGACGTGAAACTTACGTAATTCCAGATTAGAAATATTTGTTTGATTTATTTACGCATTTCTAACATCTAAAATCTAAAAAACGAGCGTAGGATCGAATCCCGGTGACCGCTTTCATTTTGCTGTGTTTTCGGGAACGCTTGTAATTCGGTGCCAAAAGTGAAACACAGACTATTTTGTTGCAGCTTAAAAGTAAGAAGAAGGCTATTACATACGTTACTAATATGATATGTGTAATAAATAATAGAGTAAATCTATTGGGACCAATAGACTATTGGTCATAGTTGTGCGAAAGAGCCTGCCACTAACATGACCCCCCGCAATATTCTCCCGCTTTCATTAGTTTCCTCGATCTCCGCTAGATGAAACGCAATTATGCTGTAGAATAAAATAAATTGGCTTCCATGAAATGTTCATTAAATAAATATTATGGGTGAAGTACAGGTCAGTACATTGACCTGTTCCGAAACAGACTGATTTGCTCGGATTTGCTGACAGAATTTTCATATTTGTGTAAGAGACGTGCGCAATTCTCATGTATTTGCTCTAGTTTTGTCTCATATCTTCTTGTGTTCTCTGAGCTGTCGGGCCGAGGGACGGCGTAAGATGGCAAGAATATGAATCCCCAAAATGAAATTACGACAGTTATTCCGAAACCGTTTCTCGTGCCTTTTTGCCGCTTCTTACTTTTGTCCGCTGGCCTATTGTTTATCATCCCGTGACGTGAAACTTACGTAATTCCAGACTAGAAAATATTTGTTTTATTTATTTACACATTTCTAATATCGAAAATCTATAAAACGAGCGTAGGATCGAATCTCGGTGACCGCTTTCATTTTGCTGTGTTTTCGGGAACGCTTCTATTTCGGGTTTAAAAGTGAAGCAGATTATTTTGTTGCAGCTTAAAATTAAGCAGTAGGCTATTACATTCGTTACATATATGTAATAAATAACAGAGTAAATCTTCTGGGACAAATAGACTATTGGTCATAGTTGTGCGCAAGAGCCTGCAACTAGCATGCCCCCTCCCCCACCGCGATATTCTTCCCCTTTCATTAGTTTCCTCGATCTCCGCTAGTGAAACGCAATTATGCTACCGAATAAAATAAACTGACTTCCATGAATTGTTTATTAAATAAATATTATGGGTGAAGTACGGGTCAGTACATTTTGCTCTAGTGGCCCGGGACTATTCTGTGGATCGGCATTTTGGTCTACATTGAGCGTGTAAACCTACACCCAATCAGAAATGTCATGGTAATATAAACGCAGAACGTTCCGCATGTCAATACTGTAACATTACACTCGTATATTTATGTGAACTGACACTTACATGATGAGCGTGTTCCACCCTTCTAACAAAGGTAACTATTAGTTACTATTTCCGTTCAAACCTCACGAAAAGTTACTACGCTGACCGTTCCAACCTTCTCGAAATAGTGACTAGTATAGTGACTATTTGCTTACCATGCTCGGGAGCGTAGTAAGCGTGTAACTACGGATCTCTGTAACGTGATTGGCGAGGTGATTGGCTGGATTACCGCGTGGAGTGATTTTTTTACCGAAAATTTGAAAAAGCGTTCCAGCCTTGACGCCAAGAAGCCAAAATTCGTGACGTCGTGCGTAGTAACTACGGTAAGTAGGGTGGAACACGCTCGATACACACAACGCCAAAAGTAGGAGTGCGTTAACTTAATAATTACACTCACCTCAAAAAAGGGTAATCTAACTTGATTTAATCTAATGTTTTCTCTTTCATCTCTTGATTCCGACTGATAATGAAATGAATTAAGAGCAGCGCGATGTGGCGGCTTTTTTGAAAAATTACCCACGGCTTTGGGTGTCTTAGCCTTTCTCCGGGCTCTTTGACTTCTATTTAAAACACGGAGCAGTTTTGATAAACGTCTTTACTGACGCGTGAGCTTCTCGCAAACAGCTATCGGTAGCATAATACGCATCGAAAATAGCGAAAAATCAGTGTGATGTAGTTAGGGGGGTTAGAATCAGAGGCGTCATTTGGGGGGGGGGGGGGGGAGGCTGCCCCCCCTGGCCTTCTAAGGCGGCCCAGAGCTACCTAAGAAAAACATAAAAATAGCCCGAAAATATCAGTTTTTCATCAGAATTGTGAAAAAAGGCCCTCTGATCATAAAGAATACCAAAATTTTCGCCTGCGGCACCTTTTGTAGTAGGCTCTGTTTATTTTGAGGTTTTGGCCTACAGTTTGGGGGATGGGCCTTTTTAAAACCTAAAATTTGTTCGGGAAGTAGTTAAATTGTGTAAGAAAGCAGGTTCAAAAGTGGCGCGCAGGAGGTGCTGCCGTGGCTTCGCTTTGATGAGTTCCTGTTATTAGACATGACCTTTACCTTTCACAAATTAGTTTTACGGATGTGGTGCAGTACTTATCTTGTCTATTGTTTCTAAAGCGTTTAACTCCTTGCTGGAATTCCGACAAGTATTTTCTTTGGTATTCACCCGCCCAAGCACTTCAAACCACGCCGCCGCTGCCCCCCCCTTAGGTTTCATCGAAATGACGCCTCTGCAGAATGTGTCGTATGTCGTGGAATAACTGATGGAGTGATTACGGAGGTAGTTTGCATTGGCGTTATAAGTATGACGCATTACAGACTACTGACAGGCGAAAGTCTGGTAATTATAGTGCAATTCTAAATCTGTTTCAGCACAGGAAAAATCCGAGTCTCCAACTTGCATCCATTGCGGGATAAATGAAGCGAATAATATACGCCCTTCCTAAAATCCAATGACTAAATGTCAGTGGATGTGCTAGAAAAATAATAACGATCACACGTTAGATCTTGGTAGAGGTTATCTGAAAGGGGGAATGAGTGATTAGACTCTCGGCTAAAACCGAGTCGTGCATTAGTCCCGTCAAAAAGTCAGCACTGAAGTCGGAAGCCAGGATTGACAAACTTGATGAAGTGTGACATAACAGTTTTGGGTAGAGCACACATAATGGCAGAGACATTTTAAACAGTTTTAAACAGGACCAGGCTTAAGAGGCACACATAAAAGAAATTGAAAACAGCCAAACGGACGAAGTAATGTGCCGTTGTTTACTTTACACTAGCGCATCCAGCGGCAAAAAGAACAAATTTCAAATTCAAGTTCACTTTATTTCACCTTAATATTCTTGTCGATGACAAAAATAACAGTGGAGGTCAAAAACAATTTAAAACACTTACAAAATTAAATTATTCACATGTGATGTTTTACGAAGTACGAAACAAACGGAAGGAATTTAGGTCGCGTACATTTTGTTCAAGATTGCCCAGTATGGACAATGTAACGACTTGACCTGCATGCTGTTTTGAGAAAGGCTTGCCTGGAGGAATAGTCCAAGTTCCTGTGACTGTCGGGTCAGCTTTTAAAGTTGTAAGAACGCGATAAGAAGTGATAAAATGAGTGGTGTTTTCATCAACTGTTTTCTGGAGGGATTGAGACAACGGCGATTTGTGGCCTAAGTTTGGGCCAGAGTTTTTGGCCTACCCCACACCGTAATAATATATCTATTTTAGGTGAAGAGAAGTGCGGCTGCACTGGCTCCATCTCGCGACGACGAAAGCGGCGAGTCTTCTGCGAAGAAACCGCGCTTTGAAGATGGTGCTGTTCAGAAGGTAAAGGACCAGTTGGCTGCGAAGCTCGACGCACCGAAGGATGCGGCGGTCAGCATTGACAGGTGATGCAATTTTATTCCGAACCGCTTAAAGGACACCTCGCACTACATAGTGTTTCTGCTCAGATGTTCTGAGATAGTTGACCACTATACAACTAAGCTATATGGCTTCCGCTGTTTTAGCCAATTTCCATTCCCCTTGGCTTGTGTGACAATCTTGGCAAAATGTGCATTACCGGTCTTCCGACGGAAACAGGTCCTCGGAAACAATGGTCGGACGCCTGATGCCTCACTAAAGAGAAGAAATCGTGGCAAGCGTGAGAATCAGTATGTTGCTAATAGAGGAGATATATACACTTATGAAGTAAAGAATCTCTGGAACAAGAATGGATGGAAATCCTACGGAAGTAGAATGGATTAATATCCTAAGCACGACTTGTCGTTTAAAGACGATTCTCAGTAGATCCATTTTATGTCCAGTTATTCTAACATTCATTAATACTCGGTAGTTTTTCATGATTATGTGGTTACTTTCACATAATTATTATTCTAACATTCATTAATACTCGGTTGTTTTTCATGATCATGTGGTTTATAGTTTCACATAATTATTATTCTAACGTTCATTAATTTCACAAATGTTTTTATTTTCACATACAGTCATTACTTGTAATACAGTATTACTTGAATATTCATAAATCCTTTAAAATTCTGCTGGATTTCTCAGGGATTACAAAGTTTTCAGCCTCACTCAAACAATTAATCAATCAAATTTACTTCCAGATAGCTTAAAGGACCTCTCTTGCTTATTCTGCTTTTTATAATATATCTAGCTCCCATACATAATTATAAACTTCTAAAATCCCCACCTTTCTCCATTGTTTCGTTTTGTGCCTACGAAATTTTAGCGCTTTTTTGGCCTTGCCGAGTTTTGCCCGTCACACAACGAAACGTTTGCCGGGATCATTAACGTCTGCTGACAACTCTTTCATACATAAGGATCTGAGAAGCTTTTTGTTTATTACTTCTTTTATTTGCTTAATTTTCACACTTTTTAACCACGGCGCGATCAGTTTTCAAAAGTTTTGCGCCCAGCCGCCGCGTCGGAGAGCAGGAAGGCTGGACATAGTCGACAGGCGCTAACAAGAAAATCGCTAATTTCAGATGGAAAGTAATGGTATTTTCGAAAATGTTTTTTTCTGATCCATTTCATAGGGAAAAGATTATTCCTAGTAAGAGTTGTGAGCTGGAGGGATGAAGTATTTACGAAATACACAAAAACGACAACAAATTAACTACTAGGCTACGCTTACAAGATACGACACTCATACCCTTGGTTTTGCTGAGAAACACAGAAAACTTGCTTAAGTGGTATTTATGACCAGTGTGCTCCATCCTTTGAAATCCTGGTGGGTTTCTCAAGGATTACAAATACAAACCCGTCTTGGCCGTTTTCAGCCTCGCTCATTCCCTTGGTTTTGCTGAGGAACACGGATAAACTTGCATAACCGGTATTTGTGACCAGTGAGCTCCTCGGCAGCAATAAGAGGGAGTCTAATAGGCCCGGAAATAGCCAAAGAGGGCAAATCCAAAAACCAGCGTAATGACGTTAGAGTGGATAAATATCAAATAGGATGTTTGAATAGAAGGTTTGAAGCCAAGTTGACCGATCATTACGAAAGAAAAGAAAAAACGAGATTTTCGGGTTTTTTCTTAGGTAATTAGCTGATCAAGAAAAAACCCAAAAATCTCCTTTTTTGTTTTCTTTATAGGTGGTTTGAAATCTTGAAAAAAAGAATGGATAATTGGAGACGTAGAATGAAGTAGGAGGAGGTAAGACGGGCCCTTTGACCAGTATTGCCTCCCTCTCCACGGAAAAAATATCTAAGCTGACCCCTCCGCTTTCTGTAGATCACTATCAGAAGCCCTATCCATCGAAAAGCTGGCGGCCATCAAGGCCAAGGTCCTTGCCAACAAACGCAAGACCATTCGTGTGGGAGATGACGTAGGCAGCTCAGAGATCCGAGGGATGCTCGATGACGTCGATGTGACGAAAGACATCCTCTCAAGGGAGAGACAGTGGCGGACGAGGACCACGATTTTGCAAGGACCCCCTACAAAGGTACTGTCCTAACTTGTTGATTGTCCGTTGAATATGTCAGATTTAGAAGTTATGACAGAGGCGGGCAGGATCACTTTTCCTATGGCCGGTTTCTGTATGACTGCTGTAGTGGTTTGCGAACTATGTTCACAATCCCCTTGGTTGCTCAGTTGGTAGAGCGTCTGCCTTGAAAGAAGAGGGTCCTGAGTTCAAATCCCGGCTGAGTAGCATTTTTGTCTTTCACTTCACTACTTATCTGTGCTAGAGGGTTATAACATTATCGAACACTGAGGTACAGTAGAGGTATGCTTATTTGAACAGTTACTTAAATGTGAACAGTGCAGTTTTAGGGTAAATGGTAGAATGAAGATCCAAATACCTATTCGGATGTTTTCGTAAGCCCTTAATTACCTACTTTAGCTAACTGGTAGTTAACTTCAGTCACAGCAAGCTCGTGAAAATTGCAAAAAGCTCGAAGTCAACAAACATTCAAATAAGCACAACTCTACTATACAATACTATTGAAATGGAAATAGCGGTAGCCTACTTCGGTAAAAAGCGAGGCAGACATGCATACGCCAATGGGTTTTGTTAATTATCTCATTTATGTCGTTGAATAATATACAAATCCTAGCCCAAGAAATATGCACATATAGCAGCATGAGATTTTAGGGCGGTTACATACATTTAAAACAAAAAAATCAATTTAATTTTCTACCAATTATATAGATTGGATAACCCAGTGGAAATATGATTAATGTAGACGAAGCCGTTAACAGCCGATAAGTGGGTCTGGTCAGGCAGTAAGTCTATATTTAAAAAAAAAAAAACTTTTAGCCAGCTCTTGAGAATCATACATATCTTACAACTTACTACTTCAACAATAATTCGCAAGCCTGGTATTATATGTGTTGTCACGAAAGAGGTGTCGAAGCTACAGTACATGAAACAGTGTAAAACAATGCACTTAAGCTGTCATCCTAATCGGTATTTCTTTTATCGGGGGGGGGGGGGGGGGGGGGGTTGCCATCCAGCATTAAAGTTAAATTACAAAGCCTTTCTCCTGGACATAATAACTCATCATCTTTTTAATTGTTTGGCTGGATTTTAAATTGTTTTGCTCCCATGTGAGTTGATTGTAATGTAGATTAACCTGTCTTCTGTTTTATTTCTTTTTCTACAGTTCTTTTGTGTAATTCGAGGTGTAATTGTAATTATGTAATTCAGAAATCAAAATGGCGGTTGATTAAAATACTCGCACGCTATTGGTTATACAAAGACTCGCACGTTATTGGTAAATTTCCGTTCCGTTTTCGTCTGATCCCCTGTTTTTGGCACCATCGACAGCAGCTCGTTTCTGGCGTCATCAATAGCAGCTTAAATGTGTAAGTTACATCCGGCACGTTTCCAGAACTAATAAAAAATATGTACGCAAAAACGCGTGTTCCTATAGTCGCGCTTCTTCTCTGCAGACGTTCGCCAAGAACATCTTCAACATTCTACAAGTCGTCAAAGCGAAGGAAGAAGGCAGGGGTAAACCACAGCAACCAGTCGCAACGGCGATTCCGACTACCCCAAGAGCCCAGCCACAACCCGCCTCCTACAGCAGATACCATCAAGAAAGCTTCCGAGTCGATAAAGGTAAGAATAACACATTTTTTTTAAAGATAGAAATAAAAGGGTTAAGATAAATAAACGATAGGCTTTATCGCGTGTGTTCGATGCCGCCGTACCTCTCGCACTATTTACTATTTTTGTTCAAATGTTTTAAATAGTTGAATACTTTAAAATGAATGCCTTCTTTTAACAGATTATCGGTCTTTTTCCAGGACCGTTGTCTTCTATCAAAAACACGGAAAAAAAATACAAAACCGTTTTTCCTGGTGACTGCATGAGCTTCTGGCAAGCAATCGTCACTGCACTGTCAGAAGTTTCGTAACAGATAACACGAGAATGCTCAGTTTCAGCAGCAACACTCGACAGATAACACTTGGGATGTTATCTGTTTTGATTTGAAAACAATAACATTATGTATGAAATGTTATGCATAAGAAGCATTGCCGATTAAGGCTTTCTCCAGGACCGTTGACTTCTTGCTAAACACGGAAAAGTGTACATAACCGGTTCTCCTGGTGACAGAGCCTCTCGCAAGCGATCGTCGGGAGCATGATACGCACCGAAAGTACCTAAGCATGGTAACTGTATTGTCGTTGTCGTTAAAGGGTTTTATACCGAAATTGTATTTTTGTATGTTTTCTTATGTGTTTTATTTACACATTTTTGTTTTTTTACATACTCCGCTTTTGAAAATGGCGGGTCATAAATAAATTACATACTTATACTTCGTTAGTCTTATTTTGTATAACGAGGTACAAACTTTGGTTTGCATTGTTTCATGTGTCGTGACCCTACAAGCGAATTGAAGGCCAAATATTTCTTCAATAGCTAAAAAGTGAAACAAAAAAAAGTTTAAGAAAGGAAAGACAGGGTTTCGCTGAATCTTCGTAGTCACGACAATCCCTCCCTTTACTCCATGAGCGTCGTAACTGACTGATTTTCAAATTTAGATTAAAATGCTTGCGCCTGTCCATCACCGCACTATCCTACTTCCTGGTTCGCCCGTAAATAACCGTAACCGTACGCTTTCCCGGCTGAAGCTGATGACAGTAAAGTAAAAAATATTTTTCGTTGACACGCATAATAAAACGTCAGTGTTAAAAATGAACACAAATATATGTGCCGTCATTTGTTAAAGTGTGAGTGTAAAGTGTGTGTATACACCAATGACGCTTGTAAAGACACGTTTTTCTAGTTTTTGTCTGAATAAATCTTACTTACTTACGTACTCAACTTGACTTTTTTTTATATTATATGTATATTCTTTATTTCCATAATAGCACAACATAGTATGGCCAGCAGAGGATCGTCATGACGCGACATGACGTAACACATATCAAAGCAGTGACGTACAATATATACAGTATATGACAATAACGTCAGTACACTGTGTAGTCCCATGATAACAGTCCTATCCTACCCAGTGCCAAAATTTTCTGGCATTACCCTGATGTTAAAAGAAAAAAGTTCCAAACGTGCAATATCATTTGATATCGCACGGTTGGTCCGTTCATCAAGTTCATCGAGTATTTTCCCTCAAGTACTGAAAAATAGAGCCTGATCTCCAAAAAATTAATAAAAGACATCACTTTCAGGAGGAAAAACAAAAAAACACTAAAAAATAATACAGTAAACAAAAATGTTGGAAAACGTTGTAGAAAAGTCTTTAAAAACTGAAAAAAAATGTTGCTTTCCTAGCCAGCCAACCTGGGTTATACCTTGTTACAGTTACATTCCCACTGGAAATGGAACTTGTCAACTGCAGCAACATTATTTCCAACTTACTCTAACTTGTTTTCCTCTAGTCTCCAGAGGGCAGCTAATGAGCAACTCCAACAGTATTATTTCTTAATTTTGCTCTGATAAACAGTCCATTAATAGAAACTCCAGTGTTGCCACTTTTTCTGATGGAACCTGTAACTTTTGGCCAGAAAAAACAATGATATTTTGGCACCTACGAAAGTACGTCTTTTTCACAAACTGTTAACAAGAAATCTCGCTATATCATCTTCACAATACCGCGCCTCAACTACGCCTCAACTTTTGTACTTCATTTTGGCATTTACTGCTAAGGAACCAGTCGCAGAGTTCTTAGATGGCATCTACTTCGCCACAAATGAAAAAGATGTCGTTAAAGTTTAACCGAAAAGGGCTGGGATAGGACAATCTAGTTCACGAGTAATCGATTTTCAAATAGTGGAATTTCCTTGAGATTTATGGTACTGAATTTTTGTTGCATGCTTTACGAGAAAGATTTATGATTTTTTTTTGTTCAGGCACTTAGCAATCTTCACCAATCTCACCACTGCCCACTGAAAAGCTGCGTTTGTGTTGAGATTAAAATTTCCCGCGTTATAGTAGAATTTACGTTGTGAGGGCGGCCGCAGATATTCTGAACGTCATAACTAGAGCAGATAGTGGAAAATAGAAAAATCCCTTTGCAGAGTGTATTCAGTTAGATGACACAACATTAAATCGGCTTTTCAGTTAAACTTTAAATAAGGACTGTTATATGCCTGGGTCACAACAGTAGTCGTTTTCACATTTCAACAGTAAGCTAGGGTTGCCATTTCACTAATCAGAAATACAGAAAAAGACGCTGCTCAGTCAGCGACAACCTTGCGAAGGTAAAAGATAGTTAATTAATGACTAACGGATATATATTTCCTGAAACAACATCCTACTATCCCTTACTATTTTGCGTTACTAGCTACTAGCAACGTTAGCGTTAATTTAAAAAAAAAAAGATTGAAATAAAACAGTTGCTTTTTTACTGAATTTCCGCCAGGAGGCATCATGGGGCTGAACAGTGTACTAGTGTTATAATCAGTATCGCCCTTGCTTTTCTTCGGGCGATAGCGGAAAATTTGGCCCGCGGGTAGCATGATAGGCTGATTCGCCCGACCGTACAAAGGCGATAATATACAATAATGAATAGGCCTACATAGTATAATACATTTTTGTCTCTGTTTTTAGAAACCGAAGGCTTCAAAATCGACACCATGGGCTCATATCACGGCATGAACCTGAAATCAGTAACCGAAGGATCCCAGCCTCGAAAAGGACCAATGCCTCCCCCAGCAACAATCCCCGCAAAACCAACGCAGCAACCACAGAAAAGAGTCTCCAAAACTCCGATTATTGTCATACCAGCGATTAAGTCGCTCATCACAATGCTGAATGCGAAGGATATTCTTCAGGATCTGAGGTAAGGAATGAGAGATAGGTACAGTGGAGGTATGTTACTTCGGAAGAATATGAAGAAATTCAAGCCTCGAAAATATTCATATATCTTATTTTATCTTTTCGCGAAACATCGACCCTAGCAAAGGGCGGTCTCTTCCGGCGGCAGCAACCGGGTGGTGTCAGGACGGTCTAGACCGTTGAGGTATTTCATTAGACACCCCCGATCGCAGACAAAGGACTGAATAAGGATTTCATCGATAGTCCTTACTTTTATTTTGAATCCCAAGAATATGCTGTAATCATGAATGTTTCGAAAATTCCGCCTGCGGCGCTTTTCGTGAGGTGGATGGTGGATGGTTAGTCCTAGGGCGGACGCTCTTCCGGTGGGGATGCGGAGAAAGTATATTGGTAGAGAAAGGACAGGTACTGGTTCTTATTTTTGTCCAATGTGTGGTATTGATGGGGAGGATGCGGTACATTTGATATGTTATTGCGATGGGTTGAAAGGATTAAGAAAGGAAGTGTTAGGTCGGGAGGTTTGGGAGGAAAGGGATTTGGTTTCAATTATGGGAAGTAAGTGTTTTGGTGATCTCCGAAGGCTGGGTAGATTCCTGAAGATAGCTATGACCCACCGTGAACTATTTTTATAGATGTTGATTTTTGGTTTGTTTTGGAGTGTATGATATTTTGTTTTTTGTTGTTTTATGTTTCCCGCCATGGCCCTTGGGCTTTTTTGGGATTAAATTCATTCATTCTGTCTTTTGTGGAAGGGCGCGTCATTTAACTGGGGTTTTACGCCAGTGATAAGGATTGGGATTTGAGAAACATTAAAAGCTAGAATCTGCATGGAAATAGTTAACTTTGGCAGGAAAGAGTGAACTTAAACAAATTTCGCCTGGGGCGCTCATGTGATCATGGGCAATACTGACTAGCCTACAGTAGCTGCTGCCGACGGGAGGTCGCTCCAACCGGTTTCTGGAAATTCTTAGCATCTTGGCGACACGGTAAAAGATAGAATTTGTTTGAGAAGCAGTTAATTATTTCGCCTGCGGCGCTCGATTTAATTCTGTCTTGGGTAAAATAAATAGAATCTGCTACTGCAATTATGCCATCAATATATTAGTTGCGTTTTTGCTGTTACCATGGTATCAGATATACGGTCTAAAGTCGTTTTTGCAGTTATCGTAGTATCTGATACCACGGTCAAAAGGCGTTTTTGCAGTTGTCGTGGTATCTGGCCAGTTACCGTGGTAACAGATATTCAGATATCACGGTCCGACCGTGATATCTGGTCGTGGTATCTGAAAAATGCATCTCACGTTCATCAAATTTTGTCAAATTGGTGAAAAAGAAGTTCAGCACTTAGTGATGTAACAGGATATCGGTTTTTATTTTGGGAATATGAAAAAAACTTCGTTTTCTTAAAGAGTTAAAGAGGCTGCGTCCCAAAGTCGAACCTTAAAACGTACAGGAATTAGGAGAGGCAGTTGGGGGGCTGCCGCCCCCCAAACCCCCCGCTTTTAAAGACTCTTTTGTACAGGTTTTTTGTTGTGGGGGGCTGCCGCCCCCCTAACCCCCCGCTCTTGGCTTCGGAAAGGCCCTCTTTTAATTAACAAAAAATACAAAACAGGTTTTTGTTTGCTACCCTACCCCCACCCCCAGCTCTTAGCTTGTGTGCTCTGTGTCTGTGTCCTCTTTAACTCTTTAAGAAAACGAAGTTTTTTTCATATTATTTCTGTACGTTTTTCTACAATCCATGGTGGATGTAAGTTAATAATTCCTGTACTCCTCGTACAGGAATTAGGAGAGGAAGTATAATTATGTTAAAATGTAAATGGAGTGGTCAACTTCATTGTTACTAATTCATTGACACCAAGGGTTGATCCAGTCCTCCGTTCAAGGGGGGCGGCGAATCTTTCGACGAATGGGGGGTTGCCCTTTTTTGTCCGGCAGGCTCTGCGCTCCATACTGCTTTTGTTCACTTATAATTCGTCAAAGCCGTTGGATTTCAGCACTAATATCAGCACGGCCTAAACTCAACGGTTGTTTCGCAGAAACTCAACGTTTTTTTTGGATTTTGGCTCGAACTGATTTTCCAATTACATAATTTAATTTCTGGAATGGAGCTGGATTTTTATGATGCTTGCAGTCATTCTCGCCGTGCCGAGCTGTTGATATTCGTAACTTTTAAGAATTTCAAAAACGGTTGTTTCGCAGAAACTCAACGTTTTTTTGGATTTTGGCTCGAATTGATTTTCCAATTACATAATTTAATTTCTGGAATGGAGCTGGATTTTTATGATGCTTGCAGTCATTCTCGCCGTGCCGAGCTGATTATTTTGATGTACTTGAATGTTGATATTCGTAACTTTTAAGAATTTCAAAAATTAACATGGGCTCTTATGGGGAAATGGGGTTTTTCTAAGCTAGAAAATCGGGGGGTTAAGATTTTCCGACGAAACTTTCCAGGAAAATTACTCGGAGAATTCCGCGTCGAATGAGTCTTCGTACACCCAGATCCGATGTCGGCTGTGACCTGTAGGCGTGGCGAAAAAAAAACAAAAGGAGAACATGAACATTAAGTGGCTATGCGTGGTTTCTGGAAAACAGGGAAGGAGTTATCGGATCGAGCTGAAATTTCGCGGATAAGCTCCTGGGCCCTAGGGGACCTTAACTTGTGAATTTCAGCCCGATCGGACAACGTTAAAGGGGGGGTGGGGTTGGGGGGTCGAAACTTTCGGCCAGATTTTCCCCATGAAGGAAAAGTCGGAGGGGGATGAAATTTGGCAGGTTTCTTAGTTGGAGCTCGGGCTACGAAATGCATCCCTCCCCATCCCTCTGCGACCACTGGAACCGAAGATCGCTTAACATTGTCGTGGTTCGCCTCTTTAAAGAGGCACGAGTGTGCCTCCTTGATGACTTCGAAAGGTGCAGTTTCTGCAACAGTCGTTTTTGCAGTGGACCGTATATCAGAAACCACGGTAACTGCAAAAACGACTAATTGCAGATCCAGTTACCGTGGTAACAGATACCATGGTATACGCAAAAACGCAACTATTGTCCAAGTGGGAAAAGACGCCTGGCTAGTCGTTTTTCGTGCTGCCTTTGACTGTTACTCTTTGTACGTAATCCTTTCTGTTCAGTAATTTAAGGATCGAGTTCTCAGTTTCTAGGATTCGGTAAAAAAAAAAAAAAATAATATTCGGTAAAAAAAAAAAAATTGCCCCCCCTCCCCCCTAACGAAAATACACTTGCGAGTGCGACGCCCCTGGTGAACTCTAACAGGTCTCGGGTAACTGAACTGTTGTCGACTTTCTGACAGCGTGTGATATGTTGCTAAATTGTTATAGTAATCATAGAATACAACAGAAAAGGCTTCGCAATTAAAATAATTGATTAATTCAGCATTAGATATTTCTTCAGCCCAAGCTGACTGCGAACCATATTTGACCGGATAAGTCAGCTACATTTTATTTGGAGCTATATTTCGGCCCTTCTTGGCAAGGGTCCTCTTCTGACTTAGGCCGCTCAAGCTGGAAAATGGACTTGTAGAAAAACACTTAAAGTTTAACTGAAAAGCCAACTTATTTTTGTGTCATTTAGTTGAATACACTGAATTATTTGGATTCTGCAAAGGAATTTTTTGTTTTCCACTATCTGCTCTAGTTATGGCGTTCAGAATATCTGCAGCCGTCCCCACAGCGAAAATTCTACTATGACGCGGGAAATTTTTATCTAAACACAAACAAGGGTTTTCAGTGGGCAGTGGCGATATTGGTGAAGATTGCTTAGTGCCTGAACAAAAAAAAGTCATAAATCTTTCTTGTAAAGCATACAACAAATTAGAGGTACCACAAATCACACGGAAATTCCACTATTTGAAAATCGATTATTCCTGAATAGCGGAACAACCAAGTAACGCATTTTCAACGGGTCTTCAGGCCAATTTAAGTGAATAAGTGATGGGTAACTAGACTGTCCTATCCCAGTCCTTTTCGGTTAAACTTTGTTGTGATTTCATTTGGAGACGGCTGCTGATTTTGCTGCTCGATTGGGTCTTCGAAAGGGCAAAGATTCTTCTGCATTTTGGTTTTGGAGTCACCAGTTTCTTCTTCTTCCAGCAAAGATGGATAATGGACGAAAAAGAAGAAAAGAAAAAAAAAATAAGCGAACGATCTTCAGTCATATGGAAAAAAAAGTAAAATTTGAAGCATTCAGCATTCACCTGACAAAATTTATTTTGTTACAGATTCGTCTGCAGCGAGGACAAGCGTGCCTCTGGGGCAAAGAAAGAATCTGACCTGCTCATCCAGAGAAGAAAAGAGGGCAATTTGACTGTTCCTTACCGTTTGACCGACAACCCCCAGAAACTCTCCCCCTCTGAATGGGACCGTGTGGTTGCCGTTTTCGTCCAGGGGCAAACCTGGCAGTTCAAAGGGTGGCCCTGGAACGGCGATCCGACGTCGATCTTCGTCAATAGTAAGTTGCATTTTCGTCTTAGCGTAAGCCCCCGCATCGACGAATCCAGGCTGCCAAACACCATCTTAAATTGGTAGCCACGTGGAAAATGCCGATGGGGAAGACCAGAGCAAAATAAGACTTTGGAGTACCGCCAAAATCTATGCTTACCATGTATCTGAAACGGGCCTTACCCCTAACTCCTCCCACTACCCCCTAGGCATTTAGCTGACGTATCCGTTTTTGCACTGTCAAATACCCTAGGCATTCGAAACGAGACAAACTTCAGCGAAAGTTCAGTATAGATGTGGCGGGTCTAAAAAATTCTAGTACAGTTAAGATGCTGTGTGCATATAACGAAACATCGTTATCGCCATTTTAATATTTTAAATGTTAGGCAGATGAGATATTATCAGATTGGTGTTTTCGTTTATCAGTGTCTTAATCAGCTAGCACCTAATTATTTTTGTAATATATTGTCAACGAATTTTGCGTACCATTCATGTGATACAAGGAATTCAGAGGACCTTGTACTTGAGAGACGACATACTTCATGGTCTAGTTTTGTGTTTAGAAATGTGGGTGTTTTAGTATGGAATAATCTTAATGGAGAGCACTAGGATGGCCGAGAGTGTATATTCATTTAAAAATAAGATGAAAAGTTTTTTGATGAGTAAAGATGGGTGAGGAGAGAGGGTTACCTTGGGTATGAATCGGTTATGTATTGCCACGAGGTTTAATTGTCTTCTATTTAAAGTATCGCATTCATTTTTTTCTTTATTTCCCTTTTCTTTTTTGTTCCCAGTATAATTATGTTAAGTGATTAAATTATTGAGTCCTGCCACAAACAAATCTGTATAGATTTTCACGTGGCAGGTCCATAATGAATTACGATATTGAATTTTTTTTAGTTTTGTTAAATTCCACTGTATATCAAATTTGTTTCTCTCAAAAAACGGGGAAAGTTTTATCTTTTCATCGTTTCTTTGCTTTCATGTTTCGTTTCCGACTTAGCAAACCAGTTTAACGACTATAGGCCATAACAAACTAAACGCCAGAGATTTCAGTGAAGTTCCTAGGCCTGACCTACCTAAGTGAATTACACTCGTACACCAGTACGATCCTAAATCTTCTTCCCATTTTATTTTAGGCTAGGAGCGGGGCTTTCGGGACTCCTGAGCTGCGATAACTTCACTAGATGTTGACTCTACGAAAGGTAGCTGCATTCTGCGACACATTTTTCAAAAGCTCATAAAGAAACGAACAAATCTTCATTCACTCTCAACAAGACGTTGGTATAGTAGAATGCCTTCAAATCATCCCACACTATAAACTAAACTCTTACTTCAACTTTCAAAACACTCAAAACACAAAAAGGGACTTTGAATGCCTTTCGTCAAACAGTAGAAAACAAATCCTATTTAAACAAATAAAAATTATTCTTGAAAGAAGTTAACACCATCGTTATGAATGGAAGAATGCTGGACTAGGCTCTTTGACAGTGTACTATTTTTCTTTCGGTTAAGGCATACCAAATCAAGTTTGACGTTATGCCCTTCCAAAGAACTTGACAAAAATAAAATTGAGACTTTGAATGCCTTTGAATTTGCATTTTCGAAAGAACTCAACAAAAAAAAAATTGGACTTCGAATGCCTGTTTAATCAAAAGATTAAATTATTGAAAAAAAAGTTAACACCGTAGTTATGGATGGAAATGCTGGAACAGGCTCTTTGACGGTGTACTTTTTCTCTTTCAGTTAAGGCATACCACATCAAATTTGATGACATGCCGCTTGATCCAAACGTTGCCAAATGGGCTGTGACACTGATTAACCTATCCAGACAGAAGCGACATCTCGACCGCGCCGCGCTTATGGATTTTTGGGAGACGTTAGACAAGTAAGTCCCGTTTCTAAGTTTCATACCTTGGTAGTGCATATCCTAGACAAAGCGTTATAAAAAGTAGGCAAATGTTTCTTGTTCCTTGTTGGTTGCTTCAGCGTCTGCCGAAGACTGCTGATCTGTCTCAGATAAGACGAGCAATTTTTGACAGAAACGCGCCGTTGCTCGACAGTTAAATAACGACAGTCAGCGGCGAAGCAACAAAAGTCGGCACTCATGGCTATCGTTTTACATATCTTGGAATATTGGGAAAGAAACAGCATCTACTTAAATGTATGCTACTTTAGACTTTATTTAACTTTGAACGGTACAGTTCTTGGCCAATTGGTCCGTTGAAAACCTCAAACACCCGCTCAGATGTTCAAATTAATCTTCAGGGATGGCTCACTATCAATTGACTTCTCGCCCAGGAGTAGACGAAAATACAATGTCACAATTTTGTGAACTTTGTAAGCGCAAATTATCTATTGTCTGAATTGTATTGCTGTTATTTGTTTAACATGCGTAGCACCTTTTCTAAGTTCTTTGGTCAAATTTACTTTTTGGGCTTTTTATAAGTAATGGAATGAAAGACAAAAATGCTTCTCAAGCCGGGATTTGAACCAGGAACCTTTGGCTTTCTAGGGCAGTTCTCTTTTACTGAGCTACCGAGGGGCTTGAGAATATAGTTCGGAAACCACTACATTAGTCACGTAGCACCGGGCAACAGGAACAATGATCCCGCCGAGGGCAAATTCATTTAAGCAGTTCACATACCCATGCCACGGGATTATATAGAAATGTGTTCAGTCCCGTAACATGGGGATGTGAACTGCTTAGATGAATATATCTAATCCTTCACAGAAGATTTACAAATATTTAAGGTACAGATACAAGCACATAAATATTCATCTAAATTATATATAGTCGGTAAAAATGACCAGCCAGTCGGTAAATACCTTGTCCCCCCCCCAAAAAAAAAAAATTTTTGGCTAGTAACGCCTCTGGCACCACCTACTCGCAACAAGTTCAAATGAGCTCGTAACTCAGTTATCGTACCAGTCAGCACCGTTTAAAGTTAAATAACGTCCTAAGTAGTATACGTGGATACTTTTCTTTCCCAGTATTCCAAGTGTATAACGTTAGTCGTGATTGACGACTTTGGTTGCTTCGCCGCTGACTTGTTGTTAATGACGCGATTTTCTACTAATTTGCCCGTCTCATGAAAGAGCAAAGCCTTCAGCAGACCGAAAAGCAACCGAATTGGAGGGGTAAATGTTCGTTTACTATTTACAGACCTCGTATCAGAAATGTAATACCAACGCCAAGGCAATACCAATAGTTGCGTTTTTGCAGATACCATGGTATCTGTTACCACGGTAACTGGATCTACAATAAGTCGTTTTTATGGCACTTGCAGCTTCGCTCAAGTGCCATATACCGGTCACTTTTCCGTCGGTCGGTCGGTCGGTCGGTCCGGTGATCGCGAGTTAGGGTACTTGCAGATGTGCTAGGACGATGAAACTTGGCAGGCATATCAGGGACCCGACCAAACTAACTTGCAAATAGTCACTTCCCCGATCCGACCACCGTGGAGGGAGTAGAGGGCGAGAAATCCTGAGAATTTAGTAGTTTTTGTAAAACCCCTACCCCTTTCTTCACACTAGTAGGTCTGTGCGTGGCGTGACGTCACTCTTTGCATCGGATCACTCCTGTTAACATCGGAAAGAGCTAGTGCATTCGAGGGTCAAAGGGGTTTGTATATGTGGTTCAGTGCGGGGGAATAAGGATGAGTGTTGTGTAACTTTCGAACGGGTAATCGGATTGGGACGAAACTTAATACGTGAATGGATAACATATCTCTGATGTTCCATTTGAAGTCCGAACCGGATTCGACAGCTATGGGGGAGTTGGGGGGGAGAAGACGGGAAATCTCGAGAAACGGTTATAATGGAGGGATCGGAGTAAAACTTGCTGGGAAGAACAAGAATCTGCTCCAGATAAATCGTTTACACGTTTGGACTGGACCCGGACACTTAGGGGGGGGGGTGGAGGGGAGTTTCCCGGAATTCTGGTGATGACGGTATCAGGGACCCGATCAAACTGACTTGTAAATAAAAATTCACTCATTCCGATAGTCGTGGGGGGATCGGAGGGAGGGGGAATCCGGAATATTTAGCCATACGTAACTTTGGAACGGGTGATCGGATTCGAGTGAAATTTAATAACTGAACCGAGGGCGTGCCTGTGGTGATCTTTTTCGTGTCCGGACCGGATCCGACAACAATTGGGGGGGGGGGAATACGTGACGGGATTGGACTGGAGAGATCGCGATGGAACTTTGTGGGAATAAACAAACAAGTCCAAAACCGAACCGGATTGGCTCCGGCGACTGTGGGGGGGGGTTTGAGGGGCGGGTCCGGAATTCCGGTGATCGCGAGTTAAGGTACTTCCAGGTGTGCTAGGACGATGAAATTTGGCTGGAATATTAGAAATACGACAAGATTGGCTTAGAAATCGTCACTTTTCAAATCCGACCATTCCTTAAAGTACCAATCATGACCGCAAATTAAGAAAAATACTTTTAAGCAAAATATGCATTTCCATGATCCCCATGAGCCCATGATCACTTTTGCCTCAAGGGTTTTGCTTACAAATGAAGTTCTAGCTCCCTTAAAGTGTGCATCTTAACCGCAAGGTCGAAAAGTACTTTTTATCAAAACGATACATCTCAACCCATGATCATTTGTGCCACAAGGGTTTTGCAAAAAAAAAAAATTCTAGCACCCTTAAAGTGCGCATTTTACCCGCATTAGCGGAAAAAAAATTCTTTTGATCATACGTAAATATCAATGATACCTAAGAGCATGCTATCGTTTTTGCCTCAAGGGTCTTCCTTACAGATGAATTTCTAGTGCCTTTAAAGTGCGCATCATTACAGCCAAGTTCTACGATAAAATACTTTTTCTCTAGCTCCCTTAAAGTGTGCATCTGAACCGCACAGTCGAAAATTACTTTTGATCAAATAATACATCTCAACCCATGCAAGTGCCATATGAGCTTACAGCTCTTGTTATGGCACTTGCAGCTTCGCTCAAGTGCCATATACCGATCACTTTTCCGTCGGTCTGTCGGTCCGCTGATTGCGAGTTAGGGTACTTGCAGATGTGCTAGGACGATGAAACTTGGCAGGAAAATCAGGGACCCGACCAAACTAACCTGGAAATAATCAGTTTCCCGATCCGACCATCTGGGGGGGAGTGGTGGGCCGGGGAATTCTGAAAATAAAATAGTTTTTGTCACACTTTTTCGAGTTGGGGTACTTCCAGATGTGCTAGGACGATGAAACTTGGCAGGAGCATCAGGGACCCGACCGGACTAACCTGGAAATAATCAGTTTCCCAATCCGACCACCTGGGGGGGAGTGGAGGGCTGGGGAATCCGGAAAACTGGAGTAGTGTGTAACTTTCGAACGGGTGATCGGATTGGAATGAAACTTTATAACTGAATAAATAGCACACCTCTGATGTTTGAAGTCTGGACCGGATTCGACAGTTATGGGGGAGTTGGGGGGGGGAGACCGGAAATCTCGAGAAACGGTTAGAATGGAAGGATCGGAGTGAAACTTGCTGGGAAGAACAGGCATCTGCTCCAGATAAATCGTTTATATATTTGGACTGGAACCGGACACTGGGGGGGGGGTGGAGGGGATTTTCCCGGAATTCCGGTAATGGCGGTTTTGGGAATTTTCACGACGAAACTGGGGAGGTGAATCAGGGACCCGATCAAACTGACTTATAAATACAAATTTACATGATCCGATAGTCGTGGGGGGAGTAGTGGGAGGGGGAATCCGGAATATCGAGTCATGCGTAACTTTGGAACGGTTGATCGGATTAGAGTGAAATTTGATAACTGATCAGAGGTCATGTCTCTGGTGATCTTTGTCATGTCCGGACCGGATTCGACAACAATGGGGGGGGGGGGAATACGTGACCGGCTCAGACTGGGGAGATCGGGATGGAACTTTGTGGGAATAATAAAGATATGCTCTGGATAAATCATTTACAGAACCGGATTGGCTCCGGCGGCTGTGGGAGATTTCGAGGGGGGGGTCGGAATTCCGGTGATCGAGATTTAAGGTACTTCCAGATGTGCTAGGACGATGGAACTGGGCTGGAATATTAGAGATTTGACAAGATTAGCTCAGAATCGCCACTTTCCAAATCCGACATTCCTTAAAGTACCAATCTTGACCGTAAATTTAGAAAAATACTTTTAAGCAAATTATACATTTCCATGATCCCCATGAGCCCATTATCATTTTTGCCTCAAGGGTTTTGCTTACAAATGAAGTTCTAGCTCCCTTAAAGTGCGCATGTGAACCGCAAGGTCGAAACAGTACTTTTTTTTTTTATCAAACGATACATCTCAACCCATGATCATTTGTGCCACAAGGGTTTTGCTTAAAAATTTATTTTATCACCCTTAAAGTGCACATTTTAACCGAAAAGTGAAAAAAAAAAAATACTTTTTACCAAACGGTATATATCAATGATCCCTAAGGGCCTGTGATCGTTTTGTCTCAATAGTTTTTCTTACAGATGAATTTCTAGCGCCTATAAAGTTCGTATCATTACAGCCAAGTTCTAAAACAAAATACTTTTTCTCTAGCTCCCTTAAGGGCGCATCTGAACCGCAAAGGTAACCTTAAAAGTACTTTTGATCAAACACTACATCTCAACCCATGCAAGTGCCATATGAGCTTACAGCTCTTGTTGCAGTTACCGTGGTATCTGATATACGGTTGCTCTGCAAAAACGACAATAGCCGAAACTGCGCTTTTCGAAGTCATTCCAAAAGAAAAACCGATATCCAGTCACATCGCCAAGTGCCAAACTTCTTTCCCACCAATTTGAACAAAAATTTAATGAAAGTGAGATGACTTTTTCAGATACCACGATCAGTATCTGAATATCAGATACCACGGTAACTGGCCAGATAACATGGTAACTGCAAAAACGCCTTTTGACCGTGGGATCAGATACCACGATAACTGCAAAAACGACTTTAGACCGTGGTATCGGATACCATGGTATCTGCAAAAACGTAACTAATGTCTCGATCCAGTGTTGTGGGTCGACACTGAGAAGTCTTCACTGTTTGCTTATTCCACGCTAGACTCGATACGGTACCCCTTGACCTTCTGGGAAATGCGTATTTTCGCAGTAATTTATTTGGAAACAGGTTATGCAACTTGCCTAGTTTTTTCGCATTTGAGCGAACCACCTTAGTATGGGAGAAAAGAGTAGAAGGCGAAACTTATTTTCTAAAGTTGCATAATGAGAAGAAAGGAGAGAAAAGCAGAGAGAGAAGAAAACAAGCAGCGGCAGGGAGAACATTGGGGGGAGGGAGAGACAGTATCTAGTATTACAATCCCACGAGTTTGCAGCTTATTTGTAAGATGGCTAACGAGTCAGTCTACCTCGAAGTTGCTGTTTGGAAACGAACCCTTTATCTCTGCTTTAAGTCGTGTGATAATAGTATTTTAAATTTTAGGCATATGATGAAAGGCAAGAATCATCTCCGATTCTAAAGCCCACGGCGCTACATTCGTAAACCATCAGCAGAGAAGTTTGTTTTAGTCCTGAGTCGTCCCGTGAAAGGTCTTAAGGTCCGAAGCGGAAATTCGAAATTTAACGGAAGGGAAAAATTATACGAATAGGCGCTGCATTTTCAAGGAGCCCCGAGGTTGATTTGGTTGTACAAAATTCTCCACACAAGAGAATTAAAAATTACAATGTAGATTGCTCTTGGTGTCGATTTGTACAAAGACATCAGTTAAAAAAAAAATGCCGCTTGGGCCCTATGACCTCTAAAGGGGTGATATTTCAAAGTGTTGGGTGAAAGCTTGGAACTTAAACACTAAATATTATGCGTTTGTGCTATTTTTCTCGATATAAACTGTTTTTAGTCTTACGATATACAGGCCGCAACTCGAAGTCATACCGGAATGTGGTGACGCTCTGGTCTGAAAAGATTTGCTTAGCTTTTAGATCTCTACCTTTCTTCCTTATAACTTGCTATACTACCCCCCCCCCCACACTCTTTTTATAATCTCTGCGTAGAATAATGTAACTTTGTGAGACAGGACCCTAAGAAGTTTGATAACAGATAACACATTTTGCCTCTTGTGTTCCTTGATCCATCCTTGAATAACATTTTAAGTGCTATGTTCCGAGACGGAACTTCTGTAACGACTGTTTCACGTGCGCGAAAAGATAACATATGAAAGGGCCATAACAGACATTTTTCCATAGTGTTTGACACAAGGATGAGCAGTCGTGTTATCTGTTATCAGAATTCGGACAGTGTATTCACCGTCCTGCCGCCTGTTCTTTGTCCGAGCAGTTTTGTTGCCCCGCCGTTGCCTTCCACTCACTGATAGGCAAGTGAGACACTTCATCGATTCTCACTCAGGAGCAAAATAACACTAGGGAGTAGCGCCAAGATTTATGCATTCCATCCACCGTAAACGGATCTTACTCGCCCACTACGCTCGGGACATTCAAAGCGAGACAAACTTGCGAGTTTAAAAAATGTCTAGTGCAAGACGGTCTGCGCACGTCGAGGAAACAGGGAAGATTGTATCTTTTTTTGCTGTGTTCGGGACATGGAGTTATCGGAGCCAGCGCTGGTGCGCGACTGATTGAGCTTCATTCAGTAGGGAAGGGATTTTCTCTATCTCTAGTGCCGCTGCTGTTCCAGTGTGTGTCACTTTTGTCAAGTCTTGGCGCCTTCGCGCTACTCCGTAGCGTTACTTTGCTCTGTCATAACTCTAACGTCCGTGGCCGAATGGTTAGCGCGCCGAACTCGCAAGGGAAGGGTCCCTTGTTCGAGTCTCGGTTGTGCCTACTGTTTGGTTTAGAGCGGGGGTTAGTGGCGTAACCCTGTAAGACAAGCCTAAGTCCACCCAGCTTCAAATGGGTACCTGGAGAAATCCGGGGAAGGTGACAGGACGGGTGTGCGAAAGCACAGGATGGCTGGTCCCCAACCCCCCATACTTCCTGGCTGAGGGCCGAGAATCGGAGATCAGCAACGCCAGCTAGGCCTCTCAAGGCTAGTGCTGATACCTTAACCTTTTTTTTTTTACCTAGCTCTAACATCCGATCCGAGAAGCAATCCTGCTTACTATAAGACTAGATCAGAAAAGTCAGCCCGTTACCTTACTTTAGGATCCCCTCGAAATCTTTGGTTGTAAAGTTGGTCATTTGCACACCAGCGTGCAGACGAAGTATATATCAATATCCTATTTATCCGGGTAGCAACAGAGCCTATGACTAGTACACCCGTTTACTTGGTTATACAAAACAATAACAAACAACGTCGAATCCGTATAAAGAAGTACAAATAATCACAGCACATTTTCAAAATGGAATAAATGTCATGTTGATAAAGCGATGTAAAATATTGGCTTAACGAAAGATAAATGTACCACACGGTCACAACGCCTTAAGCTTGTTCAATATCTGCTTGACTTTTACAACGTGACTTCTGGATAATAAAATTCGGTAATATGCTAGCACTATGTCAGCAATAAGCGTTAATACAGCACAGCATTGATGGCTGCTGCAGAATCCAGTCCGCTATACCACAATACTACTTTATTAACCAAGGAACTTACGTAAAGATGGAAGCTGTAAAGATGTTAAGACTTGCGTGACAAATAAACCTGAAATAGCTTTTCAACTGAATTTATAGTAACTGATTGGCAGTGAGGCTATACTAGGGACTGTCGGCTTATGAAGCTAGTCTCCTGGGATGTAAATATATTATATTATATCGCTCTTCTAATAACAGTGGTAGTGGGTGGCCATAGAGGCTACGGCGTTGTAGATTTCTGAGTTTCAAGACACTGTGCTCCGCCACTGCTCTACTTGAGTTCGCATGTGGGTTGCTTGACAGTAAAATCACCACAGTGTCTTGAACGTTCATTATGAAAAAGAGCCGGCAATAGATAGAAGGGAAGGGGTATGTTCACAAAATCTGTACAACCCTAACACTGAGTAAAGCTAAAGATATCAATGTGAAGGCTTGAGAACGAAGTGCCTCAAAATTCAGTTAGAAATTACTTCAGGTTAATCTGTCACGTGCACAGTCCACTGTATTATTTCCATCTCTCCGTAAATAGCATTCAACCCCCTGGCATAGGGGAAGTGAACGGGTTTAAACTGGAACAGCCTACTGACCATATAACTCGCTTCTATCTGAACATTTCATTCGTTTGCGAACTACGCTCACTAGTCCCTCAGTGTCTTAGTTGGTAGCGATTCGCATACATATGAAGGTCTCGGTTCAAATCCCACAAGGTGCACTTTGTCTTTCAGTCTACTTCATATTTACCATTTTTTTTGCCAAAATAGGAGCCATACGTGAATTTGCATGTCTCAGCACGCCGAACTGTGCAAAGGCAGTTGAATATTCGTGTGCATTCCTGCTTTGGCTCTTGCAATCGTCAAATGATGCCACTGGCTAAAATTCCTTGTTATGGGACGGATATTTGTGTGGGGCCCCTATACAGTATACACAAAGGAGGTACCTGTTCCGAGGTGGTTCTTTGAACAAAACTTCTTTTTTTGTCCATTTTTCTCTCTTTTTTCTTTCTTTTCAATCCAGATAATGATGGCAGAAATTACACTTGCTCTGAAAAAAGGAAAACTAGACCCTTGTCACTTTCAAGACCGTCGGCACTGACGGCATTAACAGGGTCGATATCCCGGAATTTCAACAGTCGCCTGAATCACCAATATAAGATGTCTCCTGTTCTTTGCTTCCATTACTAGATCTCAATGTCAGCTCTAACTTGGTTCTGAGACCGTACCGGTGGAGACTCGCTTCTTGCCGGGCTTCCCTCAGCTGTTGGGATACTGGAACTATCTGCATCACTTTTAAAAAACTCTTCTGGAGATGGGATATGTTTCCTCATTGAGAAAACGACATGTCCAAGCCCAGCTCCAAATAGAACACAAAGGGCCAAATATGTGTTAAATGTCATGACAGTCAGCATGATGACGTAACCCATAGCTACTTGGATTGCATGTAGGAACGTCTGGAGAAGATGGACGGGCCAACTACAAGAAAAAAAAGCATGAACAACTCCGGGTATGCTATATTTTGTTACGTTATTTATGATCCTTCGAAACCATAGACAAGATTGGAAAGTACAAACTGGAAGTACAAATATGGGAGATATGCGTAAGGGGGATAGGTTCCTCCGCGTTGGTTTGTCCCATAGAGAGCGATTTTTGTAGTTTGTTGTGTTTTCCTTTTGTTTTTTTCTTGTTGCCATGACCCCATGGGTTTTTTCGTGCAATAAATTCATTCATTCATACCATTTCAGCAATCGTAGGCTACCGTACGTCATATCAAACGAGTACATAAATAAATGACAACTGACCAACAATACTGAGAAGAGAAAGAAGAATGGTCTTTTAAAAATACTCAAATCCTGGACTCGCTAAAATCTGCGAGAAACAGTGAAACTACAGTAACAATAAATATTGTCAACCAATTCATCTTTCACGATCAAACTAATAGTCTCTCGAACCAACTAACGAAAAAATAAAAAGCATATACAATAAATTGTAAATTCCAACACTTCTTGGGATAAAACTATCCCGGTTAGGCTAAAGGTACTGGTTGCTTCTAGCTCAGACTGGTTCAATTTTTACGATTTTTGCGGCAGTCGTTCACTGGGCTCTCAACTTTCCCCTAGAGTGTGGTGGGGGTAGAAGTTCACAGTGCAAGGGCTGGTTTAAATGCCTTCAAAAAAACGAGAGGCCATTCGTGATCTTCACTTCTCAAGAGAAATAAGTTTTTAAGTGGAAAGAACATCTCTACAATACATCCTCCTCAACTGGATAACAGGACCAGTTGCATGTCTTAGGTGTAAAAAACATTTCTCCGATACATCCTCATCAATTGGATAACAGGACGAGTTGCATGTCTTAGTGCACCCGCTGTAATTTAGGAGATTTCAAGTTTTTCTCATCCTGGTCTATCACAAATGCCTGTTTTTTTTTTAGACTATGCAAAAAGTAAGAGTACCTTGCATCTGGAGTAGCCTATGCAAACAATGCAAAGGTATACTGTATAGCCTATGCAAACATTCAACAGTTGCTTACTTTTCGCTGCACACTGCAACTGCAGAGCCAGGGCTGAGCAGAAGCTGATTGGGCTGATTCTCACTGAAAGTCTTGTATACAAGTGATGCTCTCCAAGCTCGCAGTGCTTCGAAAAGGAAGGAGAAAGATGCAATACCCAGACAGAGTCCAAGAAAACCTGTAAGTATTGAAGCAAATTTGTCACTAAAACTATTATAAATTAGGCTACACTGTATGCTAGGCTGTAACCAATGTCTGTCCGCTAAACTAGAAAACAAGTCTGAGTTTTAAGGCCTTCCTATTTTACATCAGGCATAGACAAGATGGACAATATATAATATTGAGTCAGGTTGGAACTGTGAAGTAGGCTACTTCATTCATTTCTGAGTGATAACCAGCAGTGGGCAGTCTTGTATAGGTCTACCGTCTTTCAAAATACACTTCACTGTGCTATTGGGCTATTACTACTGGGTTACTGTATGGTTAAAACTATGTACTGTTAAAACTCAGGCCAGGTCTGGCTCACTGTCCCAGTCTCCAAATTACAACTGGTAGCAGACTACCACTCTCTTTACAACTGATGCACTTCCTACTCTTCATAACGCTTTTTTCATTTCCAAAAGGGATTACATCAGCACTGTATAAAACTTTATTGAACGTGGATTCCCTTTTCACCCTTCTTCAAGTGCATTTTAAGATGTTGTAGCTGAAATCGAATCAGCAAACCTGACATTAGCAGCGGTGCAAACCAGCTTGAACAAAGCTTCCTGTTGTTCCATCTGAGATATGCATCTCACAATCGAGGACTGTATTATGCTGTTATTAGTTGCTTTCTTTATCTGAATTCTCAGTTCTCGCGTCTCAATTCTCGTACAAATTTTTGTATGAACATCCAACCTCTGTTGACCAATCAGGAAGGAGAATGGAGAATTGACTATTAAAGCAACTTCTCTGGAGAATTGGCTTCATCTCAACAGTCATAACTCGAGAAAAAGAATAACTGAGAGGAGAATCAGGAGGAGAACTGAAGTAAAAATGCAACCATTATCTGTGTACTGCCACAAGTCTGGCCGCAAATGGCATATTGTTTCAATCCCAGCTCCAAGGAAATTGAAGGCAAGCCATCAGTATAAATGCAACTGATGATGAAATCACTGCTCATTTTGCACTTGTTAGGCTATTGTGTTCTGCCAAATTTAAACGCTATCCAATCTTCCTATGAGTCGCAGAAACTTGGACAGTTCCTTCAGGCATTGGAAGAGGACTGGCCCAGACTATTCTTCAAATGTAGCATAGCCTCTGCATAGCCTACTTCGTTCTCCAGTTCACACCATGAGGCATGACTAGGCTATGCGCCTAGCCTAGCTAGAACACAATTTACAGAAAGAAGATTAAAAAAAGCATCACACATATATATCCTCTAACCAATCCTAACTAACTTACCTAAGAAGGCTAAACTAAAGTCCTAAACTAAGCCTCTACTACGCAAAATCTTAGTCTTCAAGTTAACAACAAAAACTGTTTGCCCAAAAAAGTAATGCTGGCTTCGAGACTAGAAGTAGAGACCAAGAACAAGACAACAAACCTGGAACAGTTGTCACATTAAGATCTTTGAACAAGAAATCTTGAAGTCCTATTCCCAACCAGAATCCTGCGTGCATCATCTTATCCGCTGTTGTATATATTTAATTACTAAGGTGTACTGCAATTAAAGGTGCCTACTGCAAGTTAATTATCATTTTTGGTTTCTGCTTTCTGAAGTTGAATGAGTTGAATCCACTGTCAAGACCAGTGTTGCCTTTCTCTTACGGAACCCATGAAGTTTCGCAGCAAAAACCCAGTGGCCAAAACCCCTTGGTGTCTGCGAAAATTGGTATCTTTTACCAGTTATGAACAGGCTTATGAAGTATGAATGAGCAATCTCGCTTTTTAAGATTCAAAATCAGATATGCGCTCTGAGCGCTCTTTTTATGTTCCTACTGTACTGGTTGCAGAACTCAAAGCTCGCTTTGTCGAAGGAGTCGAAAGCCTGTGACAAGTCGCAGAATTATGTGAAGAGCGGCAACACTGTTAAAGTGTTTCATCTTCTTCTTCCTACCAAGTCGCCCAAACTCGGTCCTCTAAGCGTTGGTAGCCATCTATTATTTTTTTAAGACCACGGGCAGATTCGCCTTGATTCAACCGTTAGAATGCGCACTCTCCAACAAAATTAAATCGCTGGTTCCCATTGGATAGGCAATATCCCAGCGCTCCATCAGCTTTTTCAAAGCGCACGGTTGGATTCTACTCGTAAATAGGTAGTACTTAAGGTAGTCGTAGGTCTTCCTGCCGGCAGGGGCGTCACTATGGGGGGGGGAGGGGGGGGGACTCCCCCCCCCAAAGGTCTTGAGAAAGTACTTTCGTCGGGCGAAGCCCGGCGAAAGTACACTTGTTTGTCGGCGCGGAGCGCCGGCAAACCCAGAAAAAATAAAATTTTGCATGCTTTAGTCGGGCATCGGTCGACTCGTCGGCACATCGGGTTCTTTTCATACGCAAGAAATCAAATTTCGCATAGTTTTGTCGTGCAGAACACAGGAGAAATCGAGTTTTGTATCCTTTTGTCGTGCCCTCGATATGCTCGTCGGTACATCGAATTCTTTTTATACAGAAGAAATTCAATTTTGTATGCTTTCGTCGGGCGTCGGTAGACTCGTCGGCACACTAGGTTCTTTTTATACGCAAGAAATTGAATTCGACATACATTTGTTGGGCAAAAAACAGAAGAAATTGATTTCAGTACGCTTTGTCGGGCGTCGGTCCACTCGTCTGCACATCAGATTCTATTGATAAATCAGTTTCAGCAAACATTTGTCGGGCGCACCCGGGAAGACCCGTATCGTCGGCACATCGGGCTCTTTTTATACATAAGTAGTCAAATTCTGTAAAAATTTATCAGGCGCATCCCGAAAGTGTACATTTTGTCGGCACATCGGCTGCTATTTAAACGTAAGAGATAAATCTCTTTACAGTCTTGTCGGACAAAACAAAGAATAATTCGAGTTTTGTATGCTTTAGTCGGGCGTCGGTATTCTTGTCGGCTCATCGGCATATTTTTATTCGCAAGGAATCGGATTCTTCAGACATTTGTCGGGCGCACCCGGAGAGTCTAATTCCCTTCGGAAGATCAGAATCTTCGTTACACGTAATAAATCATATCCGTAAACTTTTGTCCAATCCCGAAAGTTTATGTCTCGTCGGCAAATCGAGATTTTATACACGAAAGAATCAACTTTGTGCCTACTTTCTTATGGATGGCCACTACTTTTTTGGCGGAAAGATCAGTGATTTCACATGTAGCCTTCCTTTTATTTGGGATCGCTCATCAATGTTTCCACAAAATTTCGCCTGCGGCGCGTTTTCGTAGTATTTTCTATCTGGGAAAATGGTGTTCCATTTAGTTGGCGTTTTACGATTGAAATTCGAGGTTGGAAACACATTAAAAGCTAGAAACTGTAAAGTTTAGGTATAGAATGGCCTAACATTTTTCGGAAAAAAGAAAGATTAACAAAATTTCGCCTGCGGCGCTTCATTTAACTTGTTCCGGGTTCAGTCGTTGGAAAGCTTCGCTTTTTAGCGAAAGGTGAAAAGAAAAGCCGAATATGTAAATTTAATTAGAGGAATTTACATTAAAGGAATAATTTCAACTAATGCATTACAGTTGGTTTTACACAAAATTTTGCCTGCGGCGCATTTGTAGTATTCCATATCTGAAAGAACGGTGTTTCATTGAGTTGGCGCTTTAGGATTGAAATGCTTGGGCTTTGAAACACCTTAAATGCTATAACTTATAAGCTAAATTTTCCCAGAAAAGAGGGCAGATTTAAAAAACTTCGCCTGCGGCGATTAATTTAACTTGTTCTGGGTTTAGCCGTTGGAAGCTTCGCAAATATTTCCAGGCAAAAAGGCAGATCTAAAACATTTCGCAAGCGGCGAATGATTCTAATTGTTCTAGGTTGCCTACAGTCGTTGGAAGCTTCAGTTTAGCGAAATCTGCAATGAAACCCTGACCGAATATGTGAATTTAGATTTACGAATTTACATTAAAGGACTAATACGCCGTTGCCGCGAAGCGGCAACGGCGTTTTTCGTCGGCACAAACTGGACGTAGCCCCCCCAAAGGTAAAAGGCTAGTGACGCCCCTGCCTGCCGGAATCCGATTCCCACTGCCCAGTTAATGCTGCATGTTGCTCTCACATCGAGATGATTAGTGTGCTGCTGCTGTTTCTGCACATTCTAAAGTTGTGAGTAGGCTTAGCCAACTTGAAATCGTTTTTCAGATTCGTTTTTGATTGGTTATGGATAAAAGAAAAGTTTCATTGAAAATGCGTTTTAGAAGTCTTCAAACTTTTACGACAAAATGAAATCTCGCGTCCTATTCGTCTTTTTTTCGTCTTGCGTCATAGCCGACAAATAAGATGCGATGCTCATTTTTTGCAGCAACACTTTGAAGTCCCATATACCACATTTCCGATTTAACTCTGATCAAAAACTGTCTTTTATCAGTTGAGTAAGCCATCGTTACGGAACTTGTAATGAATCGTATGAGATCCGTTTCTCTGGGTTCAAGAACGGATGGAAAGATTACGGAAGTAGGTTACACTAAAAGCCAGGCCCGTAAATTGTGGGGGGGGCAGGGGGGGGCATTTGCCCCCATCTGATTTTCGAAAAATTTCACTTTTTTTACCTTTATTTTTCTGCATAGACCCAAACGTACTGCCTTTCCCACTTTGCTTACAGAAATTCCCTGGCTTTAAGTGTTTTCTCTTACTATTCAGTCAGTGACTCACTCACTACCCGAGAGTTCAGAACCCCTGCTATCAGTTTTATTTCGTTGATTCGTTCCTTGGCTTTCAAGCCCATTTCGAGTCAAAACAACGTGTCTCATTTCGACGTTTCGACTGGGAAAATGTATCGTTGCTAACGTTAGTTGCAGACTTGGACAGAGTTGTTTAGTGCAGTGAATGAAGGATTGATTGCGAAGAAATTATTGCGGATTATTATGAGCAGACATCAACCAACTGTTTCTTTTTTAAGCGCAAAAACACAGAAAGTGAAGAAGAACGAAGACAGAAAAGGTTCATTTAACAATATTATGCGTTCACTTTGGTTTGATCAAGCCGTCAAAAAACACAAAATGTTGATTGTTTTTGAACTCGGGGCGGTCCGATTACAGGCTTGAGGCTACTTTTGGGGGTGGGGGTGGGATACAAAATAGCTGCAAAATCACTTTTGCAGTCGATGCCAATTCGACTCGCCGATATTTGGGAAGTTCGGTCCGAGCTTTCAAAGCTGCCGAGTGCGTTCAGCGAAATAATCAAAATTATTGATATCACTCTTACCCGCCCAGTGACTTCAGTGACGAACGAGAGATTGTTCAGCACCATGAAGCACGTAAAGACATATTTACGTACAACCTGTGGTGATGAAAAGCTGAACAGTTTACTTGTTATCGCATGTAATAAAGAGGAGGCCAACTGCCTCAATGTGGAAGAGGTTGTAGACAGATTCGCTGCATTAGGGAACAGGCGCTATCCCCTTGTTTAGTCCTTCTTACATGGAAATTCGTGTAGCAATTCCTTTTTCTTACCCTTTTTGTACTAGTTTATAGAAATCTAGACTTGCAATAAAAGTGCCGAATTTTACCTTTGGGCAAAGGATACACGGCTATCACTAAACAAAAACGTGGCTGGAAATACCCCCCCCCCCCCGGATTTTTCAGTGAAATGATGGTCCTAGGGGTTGAAAATTCTTTGCCCCCCCCCCCTAGGTTTTGCTGAAATGACGGGCCTGCTAAAAGCTAGCAATTTGTTCAATTGTTAAAGAAAAAGCCTTCAAGGTTTTTACAAATTGATGCAACTTGATTTGCTGGTTTTTGTCCTGAAACGATTCGATACAACAGTCTTGAGCGAAAGTCAGGTTCTTTTTTCTTAACTAATTACCCTTGTTACGTAGTCGCAAAGAATATATTTACATTTAGTACACAAATATGTTGACAGCTTCCTCGATAGAGCGGTCGATTATTCTTCAGAAAATACACATCGTCAATACCGTTGTTGCATCCCCACATCATTCAAAAGCCCTATCCCCTGTCCCACTGCTTGATACACATAATAAGTATTCAACCACAACTTCCGAACTTCCAAACAGAATACGGAACCGGATGGGTGGGGCACCGTGGAGGTTCACACGCTGCTACTTTCTTTTTGTCGATGACGTTGCCGTTCTCGTCTCTGCAGAAGTTGTCCTCAGCGTTGTTGTAGTTTCCAAAGACTCCGTCGCACTTAGGTGCCCCTATTCCAAGGATAACTTCGTCTCGTGCGCAGACTGAAACCAAGATTATTCTTAATTAATATTAATATTAGTTATTGTGTTTAATTCATACTCCTTGAGCCCAAGCTGACGGAGAAACATATATTCAAACAATGGAGAAAACGGATGCGTCAGCTACGATGCTTTGACAAAGACATTTCGGCCCTTTTTGGCTAAGGTCCTCGTCAGGCTGTCAGACGTCAGGAACAACGTTGGGGAAGGATACTAACATTAATATTAAGTTACTAATATGAAGATGCTAATATTAAGTTTATCGTCCATGCACCCCAATAATAATGGATGCGGGAGATGAAGATTTCTCGGATTGTCTCCGCAGAATGTTCAACACTTCCTATGAAGGGCCGCAATATCGCTAGAATAAATTTCAGCTGGCTTATCCATTCATCCTAGTCCAATATTAATAATAATAACTTTAGAACTTTCAAAGCCCGAAAGCCATTGCAAGGAAAAACATGGCAAAAAAGATAGAACATACAACAAAATCACTGTTAACCTACTAAACATCACAGAATTACTTAATCAAACTCCAAAAAGTCTATTTCTTGGCTCCACTGCCAGCCTCAGGAAACGGCCCATAACCTTTTCATACTTGTAAAACATTCCTCGCCAGTTGTCTTAAGTAGCCACCACTGATCAAAAAGGCGTGTATGATTTGCAACAGTACCAAATAATACTAGGTTATTAAACACTCGTGTTATTTTACTCTGATTCGCAGTCAGCTTGGGCTGAAGGAATACTTATGTACAACATCACCTAATCGCTAGGGATTTCAAACTAGTAGCTTTGTCGCTTCACATGACTTAATCGACGACAAGATGATGAGGTGGTGATACTTGGGCAAAGTCCTGTGCATGGACGAAACCAGTATTTTTTAGCTTTTACTTTTGTGCTTTAGACATAGACATGACATAGACATTTTTTTAATTTCATCCAAAACATATAAATTAAACAAACAATTTACCATTAACGGCCACTTTTAAGACAAAAAAATCCTGATTGTGGCCTGTCCTGATTTAAAAATCCTGATTTAAGGCTTGCTTAATTGCTTAAGTACCAGAAGTGTGGTCATCGGCCACGGGTGCAATGCGCGATTCGAGGATTTTTTTTTGCGATCAGAGATTTCTGCAACTTGAGACACTGACACCGATGATTCAATCAGAAAGAGATCACAGCGTCAAGAGATAACGCTTCAAGCCATTGACGAGCAAATATTCTTCTGAGACTTGAAGTAAATGCAGTAATCTTCGGAGAAAAATGTATTTGACATTCGGAGGATACTACCAATAAGAACTTAGTCTTGTATCAGTCGCGATTGGTATATTAGCCTAGGTACTTACAGCAGTTCATAAGTGCTTTTTGATCTTGAGTTCCTCCGTAACTTCCAATCTTGGCTTTTTCTTTGTTACTGCAGTAGCAACTGCAAAGAAATAGTGTCCAACTTATTTCATCTGGACTGAACAACAGTAGTGAAAGTATTAGTCGCTGTGAACAAGTAAGTAGAAAATTAGTTAAGACATCGCGCTATAGTTTTAACATAGTTTTAATTCTAACACATACGACTCCTTAGAAATTCAGCTGGGTTTCTCAAAGATTACATACCCGTCCCTTTGTTTTCAACCTCGCTCGGACCCCTTGGTTTTGATGAGAAGCACAGAGAAACATGACTAACTGATAAATCTGACCGATGATCAAGTCGGATCCTGATCCGCCTCGAAAAGGGCCAAACAGGGACTCAATCAGCACAGTGTAGTTGGGTGGATACAAATAAAGTAACAAGTTTGGTATCGCGGAATGAGAACGAGTTGACACGGCACGGCATGGGGAAGGAGGCACGAGGAATAAAAAGGGATTAGCAAGTAACACTCAAATAATGTAAATAAAAGGCTCACAAATAGTAAGTAAGTAAGTAAGTAATTTATTTATGACCCGCCATTTGAAAAGCGGAGTACGTAACATAAAATAAAAGATAATTAAATAAAACACAACAAATACAATATACAATTTTTCATCCATCGGCCAGAAAAGAATGCAGACTGTCATGTGCTGGCTGGTCCCTGTTGTCCATAATTTTTGGTAGAGCGGACGAAATTTCCAGAAGTGTGATGCTTGCATCTTTAAAGGACCCCTCTTGCTTATTCTGCCTTTAGTAATATAACTAGCTCCCTTGTGGAATTGTAAGCTTCTAAAATCCCCAGCTTTCTCCATCGTTTCGTTTTGTGCCTACGAATTTTTAGAGCTTTTTCGGCCGTGCCGAGGTTTGCCCGTCACATAACGCAAAGTTTGCCGGAATCTTCAATGTCCGCTGACAACTCTTTCACATATAAGGATATGAGAATCTTCTGTTTTTGACTTCTTTTATTTGGTTAGTTTTCCAAATTTTTAACCACGGCGCGATCAGTTTTCAAACGTTTTGCGCCCAGCCGCCGCGTCGGAGAGCAGGAAGGCTGGATACAGCCGACAAGCGCTAACAAGAAAATCGCTAATTTCAGGTGGAAAGTAATGATATTTTCGAAAAATGTTTTTTCTGATCCATTTCATGGGGAAAAGATCATTTCTAGTAAGAGTTGTGCTTTAACTTGGAAACGCTCCGTTATCATGTGGCTATAGTATAACTTTGGCAAATAAAGCAGGTGCTTCAAAATGAGAACTAAGCAGATGTTGATTGGGTTAACGGCCAGTGAGAGCAGACAATTTCGAGGGCAGACTTACCATTGTCAAAAATGGCTCAGGGATTGAGAGACGGGGACCATGGTAGCGGTTTGTGTTGCTTCGGCGGAAAAAAAGTGTGCAAAAAAGATGTCAAGCGTCACTAAGAAACTGGAAAAACACTACACATCATCATCACTGGAACAAATGAGAATGAAGGAATGTACCAGTGAACCATAATTATTACAAAAAGTTTGGAATTCAAAACTTTCCCGGTTCAGCTTTCCGAGATCAGTCCAGCGTGGAAGTGGAAAGCCATTCTAGGAATCGCTTTCATAAAGCTTTGCGATGCGCGTCGCTCGCTGGAAAGTGGTTCTGGAATCTCTTTTATTGATTATGATTGATTAAAAGAATCTCGCGAGAACCCTCCTATGATTCGCAGTCAGCTTGGGCTGAAGGACTACTTAGCTCCAAAATGGACTAGATCAGTGGTTCCCAACCGGGGGTACGCGTACCCTAAGCGGTACGCGAGACCCTTCCAAGGGGTACGCGAAGGAACCAAAATCATTTTAATTCGTAACTTCAAAATCTCGCCTTACTCATTTTTGAATGCCGAAAGCCTAATATTACCAGCAGTGGCATCACTAGCCAAAAGTTTCGAGGGGCAAGGTATTTTTACCTACTGTTTTTATGGCACTTGCAGCTCCGCTCAAGTGCCATATACCGATCGCTTTTCGGTCGGTCGGTCGGTCGGTCGGTCGGTCGGTCGGTCGGTCGGTCGGTCGGTCGGGCGGTCCACTGTTTTCGAGTTAGGGTACTTCCAGATGTCCTAGGACGATGAAACTTGGCAGGCATATCAGGGACCCGATATAACTAACCTGGAAATAATCAGTTTCACGATCCGACCATCTGGGGGGGAGTGGTGGGCCTCGGAATCCTGAGAATTTAGTAGTTTTTGTAAAACCCCTACCCCTTTCTTCTCACTAGTAGGTCTGCGCACGGCGTGACGTCACTCTTTGCATCGGATCACTCTGTTAACATCGGAAAGAGCTAGTGCATTCGAGGGTCAAAGGGGTTTGTATATGTGATTCAGTGCGGGGGAATATGGAAAATTGAGTGTTGTGTAACTTTCGAACGGGTGATCGGATTGGGACGAAACTTAATACCTGACTGAATGACATATCTCTGATCTTCCATTTGAAGTCCGAACCGGATTCGACAGCTATGGGGAGTTGGGGGGGGGGGAAGACCGGAAATCTCGAGAGACGGTTATAGTGGAGGGATTGGAGTAAAACTTGCTGGGAAGAACAAGAATCTGCTCCATATAAATCGTTTACACGTTTGGACTGGACCCGGACACTTGGGGGGGGGAGGTGGAGGGGAGTTTCCCGGAATTCTGGTGATGACAGTTTTTGGGATTTTCACGACGAAACTTGGGAGGCGTATCAGGTATCAGGGACCCGATCAAACTAACTTGTAAATAAAAATTCACTCGATCCGATAGTCGTGGGGGGATCGGAGGGAGGGGGAATCCGGAATATTTAGCCATGCGTAACTTTGGAACGGGTGATCGGATTCGAGTGAAATTTAATAAATGAACAGAGGGCCTGTGGTGATCTTTTTCATGTCCGGACCGGATCCGACAACAATTGGGGGGGGGGGAATACGTAACCGGATTGGACTGGAGAGATCGGGATGGAACTTTGTGGGAATAACAAACAAGTCCAAAACCGAACCGGATTGGCTCCGGCGACTGTGGGGGGAGTTTGAGGGGCGGGTCCGGAATTCCGGTGATCGCGAGTTAAGGTACTTCCAGATTTGCTAGGACGATGAAATTTGGCTGGAATATTAGAAATTCGACAAGATTGGCTTAGAAATCGCCACTTTTCAAATCCGACCATTCCCTAAAGTACCAATCATGACCGCAAATTAAGAAAAATGCTTTTAAGCAAAATATGCATTTCCATGATCCGCATGAGTCCATGATCATTTTTGCCTCAAGGGTTTTGCTTACAAATGAAGTTCTAGCTCCCTTAAAGTGTGCATCTTAACCGCAAGGTCGAAAAGTACTTTTTATCAAACGATACATCTCAACCTATGATCATTTGTGCCACAAGGGTTTTGCAAAAAAAAAAAAAATTCTAGCACCCTTAAAGTGCGCATTTTACCCGCATTAGCGGAAAAAAAATACTTTTGATCATACGTATATATCAATGATCCCTAAGAGCCTGATATCGTTTTTGCCTCAAGGGTCTTCCTTACAGATGAATTTCTAGTGCCTTTAAAGTGCGCATCATTACAGCCAAGTTCTACGACAAAATACTTTTTCTCTAGCTTCCTTAAAGTGCGCATCTGAACCGCGCAGTCGAAAATTACTTTTAATCAAATAATACGTCTCAACCCATGCAAGTGCCATATGAGCTTACAGCTCTTGTTCAAAAAAAAATAACTATTTTTACGAAAAATCGAGGCGCTTCGCGCCGTCTCGTTTCTTTTTAACCGTCTGGACGACCACTTTGGGGAAGGGGTGTTGCCAACAAGTGCGTGACGCCCCTGACTACAGCTAGCCTACTGCCGTAAAATCTGTTCCTGTGTCTAACAATATTGTTTCAAGAAGAATCGAAGACATAACAAATGATATTGTCATTCAGGTTACGAATTAAGCTAACGAAAACGTTTGCGATGCATTTTGATGGAAGCACGGAGGACATCAAAACCATACACAGAAACAGGCTGACTGTGAAACAAATATTGCCGTAAATGACGTCGAGCCGAGATTTCATAAATTTTTTTGCTAAAAAGCAGCCTCAAGTGTCTCATTGATTTGTATAAATTTCTACACATGTATGCCTTATCATTATTATAATAAGTATCGTCTTTTTAACGTTCTGGAAAAGGGGGTACGCAACATTTTCGAGCCTTGATTAGGGGTACGCGGTACGGAAAAGGTTGGGAACCACTGGACTAGATCCTTGACCTACTTGGATCCTTCGCATTGAACGCGTCCGTAGCTTCCATCTGCGTCGCAGGATTCTCTGTTGAAGTTTATGTCAAGCACACCCCGCTTATCTAAGAGCTCTTCGAGTTTGGCAAGTGCGTAGTTGACGCTCTCACATCGTCTGAGATACTTCGATCCGAATTTGTCTGCATTGTCTAAAAAACAAGAGCAAAGGTTTCATGTGATCCCAAACCCTGAACCTGGCTATTTTTGTATGCGAATGTGGAATCTATAGAGGGGACTTGAATCGTGTCGAATAAACCAAATTTTTTTAAAATTATAGTTAGACCAATAACAAATAATCTGACATAACCTCCGTATCCCTATCTCTGTAACATGACCATGTGGAGTCGAATATTTCCCCATACCCTGTCCGCTACGAACGAGCGGAGGTTGGTAGCTTCGCGCCACATCAGCTTTCGTTACCTCTACAAATGGCTAAATCACTGTGAACCCACCGGTGAGGAAAAGTAGGAGTCAGAGCTGATTGGTTCTATGGACGCGCTCCAGAGTGGGTCAGCGCGCGCAGTACGCCTCCTGCCAACCTCCCTTCACTATTTTTTCTGCGATAAGCAACAGCGAAGACGGAAGATGAGTAAACTGGCATCAACATCAGCTCGAAGCTAGAGCAAATACCTCTAGGTCCGCTCAGTTTTGTCGGAGTATTCATAGTCGCTGCGTGAGACTAAAGACAGAAGTTCTATGAGATCATTTGTTCTTGGTTAGGTCTCTTGACTTTAATGGCTGAAGCTAATGGATGGGGATGAGATGATACAAATATTAAGTAGTGAACTAAAGAAGTGTATATTATGACGTGGGTAACATGGCTCGGACGTTTGGGGATAGGATGGAGATCAGCCCATGTGTGAATGGTCTGAGAGAAACCCGCACGTCCTTGCCAAAATATTCTGCCCCTTTACCCATAATCTTCCACTATTTCTTTCTTAACCTTTTTTTTCCGCTACCGGCTATCTAAGCGGAATATGCAAAATTGTATGGTGATTTTTCTCGTCAGCCAATTTTCGACGGTCAAACAAGGGAGTAGGTGTCTCCAGCTAGGGATTTCTGTGTTCAGCTTGATACCTCCTTGTGGTGGGAGTCTTCTTCGGTGTTCCAGCCGTAGCATTATATCTTTCGCAATTTTGTAGCTCAGTGTTCTTTCGCCCAGTAGTCTGCGTAGCGCCTTAAAGAATATCAGAGCTGCTGCGAGTCCAGGAAATCCGAGTCCGAGACAAGTCCGAGTCCTTGAAAAAGGTGTCTCGAGACGAGTCCGAGTCCACAGCTCTGGCGGACGGACAGCTCCGTGAAAGACGAGTCCCAGAGGAGTCCGACTCCTTGAAAAAGGCGTCTCGAGACCACCAGCTCTGTGGAATATACTTCAACTTTACTTTGACGGTGTTTACTGATATTCTTCGTCGTCATCTCAAGCATTAGTTTAGGCTACAAGTAGAACAGTGCTTCACAAGGATTTTGCAAAGAGGGAGATCAAAGGTCAGTAGACCACATAAGTCACCAGTGGGGGTAGTGAAAGGCAAGAGGGGTTCTTTAACTGAACTATCAAGAAGAGCGGTTGCACCCCGTGTGTGCGGGCAGATAATTCGAGAAGAAACATTCCGCATCGTAACGTGAGGGTCTCTATCTACTTACAGCAGGGTAGTAGGCGTGCAAATTTCTCACTAACAGTATGACTGTAGACCTTAGTTGTCTGCGGGTCAACGCACCAGCAGATTCCGCTATCACATTGTAGCTCTTCATAGTTCCCCATGTAGTCGCAGTGCAACGTTACATCTTTTCTTCCCGATTCTTGAAGTTCGACAACCTTCCGTGAACAAGCTGTGAAAAAAAAATATCAGATGAACTACCGGTAGAGAGAGTCTGATCTCCCTACGATGAGACTGATCTCACTATGTGGGGATCGACTAAAAAGAGCATGGTACGGCATGGTGCAGGAGGCATGCTTACGAAAAAGAGGCAAGTGCACTAAAAAGAAGCAGGGCATACTAAAATAAGGCACGCCTGCATCAGGAGGCATGCACCGTCTATGCCTTTTTAGGACCCTTTTACTGGCGTGCCTTCTTTTAATTCTCGAGCTTTTTTGTGTGAAGAAAGGAGGTCAGGCGTCCATGCCTTTTTTTCGTTCTTGACAAGAGGGGAGGAGCCCTGTTCTGACAACCGTGGTCTGGCATGCCTTTTTAGGAGGCAGGCCTTCTTTTCGTTATCGAGTGTGTCCGCGGTCCCTTTTTAGTTTCGGTCAGAGTATTTGCGTTTCGGTCATAAAGAGTATTATATGTATCCATGTAATATATAAAAACGGACCCGTCAGCTGCTGTGGTTTCCAAAGCGATATTTCGGCCCTTCTTGGCAAGGGTCCTCTTCAGGCTGTCAGTCTTTTGATCCAGCGCTGGGGAAGGAAACAAACCTGCAACGATATTCTGATCACAGCTTTGGATCAGAAGACTGACAGCCTGAAGAGGACCCTTGCCGAAACGTCGCTTTGGAAAGCACAGCAGCTGAAGGATCCGTTTTCGTATATTATATGAATATATGTTTCTAAGTCAGCTGGGGATCAAGGAATATTTAGAGCATTATAGTCTATATGTGACTAAGTACGAAACACGCACGCCACTGAACCTCGGGAAGAACACGAAACGTCACCCAAACAAATCCTCAAACTTGATTCAAATCCAGTGTCAACCAATCAACAACATTTGTTGCGTGTCGCGCAAGTTGCGTTTCTGGCTCTTCGCTAGGCACACGGCGGTCCTTCGTCGATACGAAGAGTTAGTCATCAAGAGTATTGCCCAAAAACCTTTTTACTGTCCCCTTAGTTCTGCCTGTGTCGGTTAGTCGTTTTACGAACTAAAACGCAAAGCAGTTTTGTCGCTAAAAAGCCGCCTTTTGAGGTTTGAGAACAACCTGATCCAAATTCTTTCCAATTTTCCAACTTTCGCTGCCTTTGTGGAAAAAATGGAGTGATGAACATGTGGTTCGTTGATTTTGTTACACATGTAGTTATGAGTGATTTGTAGTGATAATGTGTGTTTTTCCATATGTATGTGGCTATACGGCTGAAGAAAAAAAAATAAAATAAATAAAAGCTCCGAGCTGGGATGGCACTACGATTGGCGACCTCTAATCGAAAGATGCAAAACAAAAGGCTGGTGAAACGGTACGCTAAAAAACCCTTTCTAAGGACCTTGTCTGAAAAAGTAAACTTGAAACAGCGTGTCAAAATAAATGATTAATAATTGCAGTATGAAAGATCTGAAGAGTGAAAACCGTTATGAATAAATAAACATATAAACCGGCTCACTTCTTTCAGTAATAATTTGGCGCCGTTATACTGAATTAGTTGTCATCGTTCTGAAATATTTAGGATTATAGTGTTTCTATGAGGTTTATCAAGTCAGTGAGTAATTTCGACCCGCCATTTTCAAAAGCGGAGTAGTCTAGGTAAAATAAAATAAAGAAAACACAACATTATTGAGATGCACGAATATGCGTACGCTACCTATCGTTGTAATTGTCTGCATATTCTTGTGCTTTTTTCTCTGTCATTGTCATGTATTCGCTGTTTTTTGCGGATAGAAAAAAAAAAAAATCTCACCGCAATTCATCGATTTTCTTTCCAAATACGAAGCGGAACCGAAGATCCTCTTATTTTTCTTGTCGACACAGTAGCATCGGCTTGACTCGGTTTTATCTAGGCATTGGCGGGGGGAGTAAGTACCGTCGGGGTCGCAGGAAACAGTTCTGTTCGTTTTTCTCCAGTCGAAACAGTTCAGTGGTTGAATGTTTGGATCTGAAATAGTCGGGAGGTGTATGTGCTTTTCGTCCCAGAAGATGATTCCTTTAGAAGTGACAACGTTGCATGTACGAGTAAACTGCGAGTGGTTAGAATCATTTGAGTCGTGCGTAATTATCTGTAAGCATAGCTTAAATCAAGAACAAATAATCTGATAGAACCTCCGTTTTTGGTCCCATGCATCGACTATGGATACCCCGAAAAAAACCAGCGGAGCTAGAGGTACATGCTGTGAGGTTTGAGTTGATACCCGTCTACTTACCTCTGCGCCGTTGCTCATACGAAGTGAAAAACCGTAGGATGCCTTGCAGGCGTGCGAGATCCCGCTCCACAGCGCGTAACACGTGACATTAATCTGGCAGACAACCAATCAGCTTGTAAAGGACGACTCAGATGGCGCTCGGATTCTTCTGCAGAGTTTTACCCTGATACAGCTGTTTGTAAAGAAAACAATTATGATGTTCTGCGTAGCTCCTCCCACGCTCGTTGGCATCGAGTAGGGTATCAGAATATATTCGACTCTGCATGGTCGTATCACAGAGATAGGGAGACGGAGACGGAGACGGAATCAGATTATTTGTTCGAGCTTAAATGTAAAGTGGTCAACTACCTCAGAACATTTGAGCAACACTATGGATTGCGAGGTGTTCTTTAAGATATACATACAGGCAAATTCCGAAAAATGTTTACTGTCAGAAATAAGATTACGTATCTTTAGAGCAGAAGACAAAATAGCCCTCGCTCTTATTCCTGAAAATAAGCGAGAAGGAGGGTAAAGTCTACCTGGAATTCGTTCTTCACAGAACTTGTTGGTAGAACACGCATAGCCAGCTTGACATTTTGTTCCTTGAATCACAATGGGCGGAGACCCGACGACCTGGTTTGACTTCTGCTTCTTGCCGAAAACCGCGGGGTCCTTTCGTCGTTCCGCGGCACCGTTATAAAAGTCTTCTCCAGACTCGGTACACCTGACATTCCTTTCTAAACAGAATAATGTAATTTATTTATATATGCCCAGTAACAACCCGCGGCTGAAGGATCGAGTTCAAAAACAAAAGCTGTAAGCTCATATGGCACTTGCAGGGGTAGGTTGCATGGATTTCAGCTAAGGATTGTGCTGTCAAGGTCGGATGGCTATTCCCGGAACCACCTTCAACTCTCTCGAGGTATATTGATAATATCCGTCAAGTCCCGTCCAGTCGTCCTAGCCCATCTGCAAGTACCCTACCTTGCATGCCACAAGACCTCCCCCCAACTCTCCCCACAGTCATCAGATCGGATCCGGAGCCGTTATTAGAAGATTTAGGACGTGTACTCTTGCCACTCAGTTCCATCCTAGTTATCATCAGAGTTATCATATCGCACGAGTCCGGGACCCTTCTTCTTCCCAATCATCCGGTATAAGCGTGGTATAAGCGTGCCATCCGGTATAACCGTACCATGAGATCTCCGGTGCGCCACCCAGTCCCCACCCAAGATTTTTGGATCCGAACCAGGGTCAATATGGAACATCTCAGACACGCGCCCGTTCGAAACCTCACCCAATCGAAAGTTCTGCATGCCCTAAGTTTTCGGATTCCCCATCGTTCCGCTCCCCTCAGAGTAGTCGGATCCGGGAAGTGTCAATCTGATCGGGTCCCTAACACGCCAGCCAAGTTTCATTGTCCTAGCATATCTCGAAGTACGCCCCCTGACTCGCGATCACCGGATTTCCGGATCCTTCCAACTCCCCCACAGTGCCGGTATCCGTTCCAGACTCAATTATGTATCTAGGGCTTATGCTTGCTCTTTAATTCACGCCAATTTTCAACCTGATCCATCCACTCTAAGCGTGCCACAAGACTTCGGGTCCCCTCCCCCCTCCGGACTTGAAATGAAATCTCTGAGACAAGTGCTCTTGCCAGTTATCAAGTTCCTTTGGACCCGATCGCAAGTTCGAAAGTTAGCGCATGTCACAATATCCCCGATTCTCCCTCCCTCCACTCCCTCCAGGATGGTCAGACCCAGGAAGTGACAATTGCTAAGTCAAGATTGTCCGGTCACTCGTCCAAGTCCGACCGGACCGACCGACCGACGGAAAAACGACCGGCATATGGCATAAAATGGGGAAAAAAATTCACTCTGAACCGGGCACGGTGACCAAAAAACTAAATCAAGAGTACTCCTTTCTCGATATACGTTCATGGAAACTTAACGGTTTGTTTTCCCCCTTTCTTTTGGAGCACAGAAGAATGTATGTCGGATGGGTTCACTTAAACAAGCACGTGACTAGATTAGAAGTGCAGGGGTTGTCTCTGGTAATCATGCCCCCTCCCCTCACAAATCGAGAGAGAGCACTCAGCTCGCCCTGCGATGAGTAGGGATTGCGGCAAAAAGTGAAATGGCCCTTGAAGTTTTTGAAGGTTGGTCGGTCTTATTTGGCCTGCCAAACCAAGATCTAAGTAATGTGCTAACAATCCTGGTTCTTGTCATATTGGTCAAAAATTCCTGGCTGGACTTGCATGAACTAAAAGTTCGTTCTTTTCCGAATAGAAAATGATGTGTGAGAAAAATCAGTCAGGATTCCAAGACAACATCGTCCCGTGTGTCCGTGTGTACAAGGCTTCAGCGCAGACGTCTAGTAACTCGGGCAGGACACTTGTTTATCCGGCATTCGGTAGTAACGCGGACTAATTCTCACAAAATACTCAGCAATGATGTTTGTTAAGCTTTCCAAGCTGGAAATCCGGTCCACCGTAAAAATCCGGCGCGAAAACATTATTTCGATCCACACGATGATTAGAATCGTTCATTCACGGTGGGGAAAGCAGAAAGCAGATCCATCTTACACACCAAGGATCTCCGGGAACACTTTGAAGGAAGGACATAAGGCGTATTCTCGTTGTTCCCCGAGGACTCCTCCGGGAATCGAAGGGAACGGCAAGAATAAAGGTAGTCACTCCACGCGGACTCCGCGTACGGAAAACAGCGAGAACACAGGGAATGCTTTCAAAATGGATTTTGTCTGAGAAAAAACATGCAGTTGACAAAATTAGTCTGGATCTACTTTATTTTTTATTTTGCTTATTCTCATTGTTCTTAATTAATTCTACATTTCACCACACCAGTACAAACTGATTCCCTCCGAATCTGAAAGGGAGTCCTTTTTAATGATGGTGTGATAGTCGGAGCATTCCCTTCCATGGGGACTCGCGAGAATACGGTGAGTGATTCCCCGGGACAAATAAAAACGCGGAGACTCCTCAAGTGGAGTCCTCGGGGAACGGCGAGAATACGCCTATGGAACCAAAATCGTAGAATGCCACGCTAGAAAGAACGAGCCAAAATCCCATTTGACACGCTCTGAGAAAACCGGCGGCTTTGTTCGATGTGAGCGTAGTGGTTTCACAGAAGGGTATTAGCCTTGCCATTCAAAAAGCTTTCATTCAAAAGCCGTGAAGTTGCGTCGCAGCTTCAACCAGATTTAAATGTTTCATCTTATGAATTCTCAAAGCCACCCTCAAGTAATAAAATTGCACATTGAACTTTTGCGACCGTAACCACAAAAGTGGGAGAGGGGGAGTCGTTGAAATATTTACTCACCAACCACGCGTCTAACGCAAACAGGGCAACAAGCGGAAGGAGGACCACCTGTTACTTGGTAATCCGAATCATCCGGGCAGTCACTTGGAGAGAAGTCAGTGAGACATGAAACTTTCCGACAGTCCTGTGCACTGACAAAAACAAAACTTAACTGAAGAAGTGTCAATAAACAAAGTACTCGAGGCAACATCTTTCATTTGGTCGCTGAGAATAAATGCCATTTTGTGTGATGTTATCGTTATCTTTCTAGCCTGACGTCAAGGCTTCGATGACTAAGACTTTATTATGATTAGCCAGAGATCAACTTATCTAGCGCGATTATTATACTATCGTCAAAATACTCCTACCCTTAATTTTATTCTAATGGCGTTCTGTAATCTCTATGCCCGATAATTTGCGACAGCGGAAAGTTTGAATTGACGTGAAAGCATGTTTTTAACTTGCAAACCACTTCAGACCACTTGTATGATTCCACAGAGAATGGATAATTGTAGAGAGCAATTGCCTGCACTTCGCTTGGCCTTTCAGAAATTCCAAGGTCTGTTAAGTGCTGGAGAGGTTGCATTCTGGTTACATTGTAGTAAACTTTATTGTGCTCGGATAAATAATTGTTTAGCTGTTTAGCTAGGATAGGCTAGCTTAATTGAACAGTGAGCTCTCCTGCTGTTTATTTTATCATATAAGTAAATTTCTTCTTTATTTTGGGCACTGATTAAAGAAGGTGTCAACTAAATCGTAACCGATTTCCATGCAGCCGTTACGTAATTAGTGATGTCACGTGATTGTGGCCCCAACATAGCATTTGATTGTCCCTAAGCCGTTTCGTAAATGTGAACACGACTGGTGCCTCGCTGGCCACTCGGCTCTATATATATATATACATTCAAATATATATTCACCGATAGGAAGAAACTACAGTTTTTCGTTTTCTGAGTTAAAATAGATAAAATGGGTGTGACGTCACGCTTGTATGAAATTCCGTTATGATTTAGTCTGGACCTTAAAGAATGATGACTGAATGATGAAGGTGTACTTTATGCGACTTTATGTTGTAAAATTGTTGAAAAAAACTCACAAAGGAGGGAACAGAACTTCTCCCAAACCTTGCATGATCTTCAGATTTTTAAAAATCCTCAAACCAAGTTTGATTAAAATATATTAACTCCTTTGAGAGTTATGCATGGTGCTAACAACAGATAGACAGATGGACAAGCTTTAAAAATCATAGGTCCCGAAACAGTAGAAAGAATAAGCAGATTTATATTTACAGTTCTGGGAAGGGAATTTGGGTTGTGTGTTTTTTTTTTGTAGTTCAGTCTACCTGGTAACCCCTAAGTCTTAGGAATATGGTCAACCATCCCAGGATTGCAATACTCAGTTGTCAAAAGGTTGTAACTCCCCATTTGTCAGTTTTGCTTGTTTGAACCATTGACACAACCACTCTCTTGATACATCTTTTTAATAAGAGACTCGAGATGGCTCTTAGATTGTCCTAGGTTTTTGACAAGAACATGGAGATGTGTAGTTCGACCGGTTAATCTAACCACTGCGATAACTCATTATGCCCCAAAATTGGAAATACAACCTTTGATAACCAAGTAGGTATTGATCAAAGTCGTGGGAATCAAATCAACCAATCAACAGTGGGTTGTGAAGCTATCTGATCGCGAGGCTGCGATGAAAGTTGCGAGCCATTTTCAGTCAAGGGACTCGCAAGCGAAAGTCAAAGTACCAGTTTTACTCGGGGTTTCAAATGGGATTCCCAAGTGTGTGCCGCTAGAAACTATTCGAGACGCAATTCCTGGGTGCTCGAAAGCCACCAGGATAAACGACTCATCGACAGTGAAACTCTACTTCGAGAGTGACTGCAGTCTAGAGATGGCAATCAAAAATGGCCTAAAGATAGAATATGTCATTTATAGAGTGTCACGGTTTATCTTTTCTCCCAAGAGGTGCTACAACTGCCAAAAATTCAATCACGTCGCTGCCGAGTGCCCTAACCCCCCAAAATGTTCGCGTTGTAGCGACGATCACACATCATCCCGAGAAAATCCCTGCAGTCGAGAGACAAAATGTGCAAACTGCGGCAGCAGCCAACACCCTGCCTACAGCCTATCGTGCCCGGCGATTCATTTGGTGAAAAATCCCACATCGACTCAGCCCACGCACACGGGGCGTGGACCAGAGACTGAAAGAAATCGACCAGTGCAGCTTTCGCTCTGTTGAAGCTTTGGACATTTTTATGTTACGCAGATATTCTTGTGTCCAATTATTTTGTGTTTTTCTTTTTTCTTTCCTTACCTTTTTTTTTTTTATACTCCGCTTGTCCTCTTGTAGAAAAGTGGGTTAATAAAATTATCTATCTATCTATCTACTGTGCTTCCTATATTTTTTCTCATGGGTCCAGGCAAAAGAAACCTGGCACCACTGCCATCAACCCCCCTCTCTACCCTAAATGCAAATATATTTTTATTTGACTGAGTGTGATTATGGGGGGGGGGGGGGGGCAGGGGCGTCGCAAGTGCATTTTCGTTGGGGGGGTGCAGAGCCAAAATTTTACCGAATCTCTCAAAAATTTTACCGAATCCTAGAAACTGAAAATTCGAGCTTTAAATTATGGAACAGAAAGGATTACGTAGGAAAAGTAACATTAAAGGGCAGCATGAAAGACGATAAGCCAACTTAATTAAGTGGCGTTTTGGCGAAGGCCACTTGGAGAATATATTGCCGGGCACGATTGCAGTAACACCTTCTATCTATCATACCCAAGAGAAAAATAAATCTAGCGCCGCAGGCGAATTTTCATAATCTTTTTTTTCCTGTAGGCTAAAATTTAACTGCTTATTACAAATTCTATCATTTACCGTGGATTAAATAACGATGTTCTAAGAAGTTCCAGAAACCGAATGGAGCGACGTTCCGACAGCAGCAGCTACTGTAGTATAGTCAATACTACCCATGATCACAGAAAGTGAGCGCCGCAGGCGAGATTTTTTTCATGTAGGCTAAAATTTAACTGCTTATCTTACAAATTCTATCTTTAACCGTGGATTAAATACCGATGCTCTAAGAAGTTCCAGAAACCGGATGGAGCGACGTTCCTGCAGCAGCAGCTACTCTACCATAGTCAATACTACCCATGATCACATAAAGTGGGCGCCGCAGGCGAAATTTTATTTAAGTTAGTTTTTTCCTGCCAAATTTAACTATTTCCATCCAGATTTTAGCTTTTAATGTTTCGAAATCCCAGTCCTAAAACTGTCTTAAATCAAATGACGCACCCTTCCGCAAAATATAGAATATTAAGATTCATGATCAAATCTTCTTTTTGGGATCCAAAGTAAAAGTATAAGGACTATCGATGAGATCATAAATCAGTCCTTTTGTCTGCAACCAGTGCTTCACTTGACCTCTTCCGAGTTTCGAGGTTCGTGGTAACTCCCGAATGGCAATTATACCGAATCCCAGTTATTATACCAAATAAGTTTAGACCGATAGCATTTTCGAGATTCTGTATAACTACCGTATCTCGGTTATTATACCGAATTGTTTTGATATCGAAACAGTACCGAATAATTTTCGTTTCGGTATGATTTCGTCGAAACTGGAACAAAAGTAGGGATTTGTGGTAACTACCGGATCCTGAAAATTATACCGAATAAATTACCGAATCCCAGTTATGATACCGAATAATTCTAGACCGATACCTTATTCGGGATTCTGTGTAACTACCGAATCTCCATAAATATACCGAATAGTTCTGGCATCGAACAATTACCAAATAATTTCCGTAAATTCTCTCCCCGAATTCGTGATAACTACCGAATACTGGGAATTATACCGAATCCCGATCATTATACCAAATAGATTTGTACCGATAGCCTATTTGGGATTCTGTATAACTACCGAATCTCCGTAAATATACCGAATAGTTCCGCTATCGAAAAAAAGCCAAAGAGTTTTAGTAGAATTTTGGGCCTCCGGCCCAAAATTTTACCGAATCTCAAAAAGTTGGGGGGGTGCTGCACCCCCCGCACCCCCCCCTTGCGACGCCCCTGGGGGGGGGTCATCCGTTTGGGTTTGGGGGGGGCTGGGTTTTACCAGGGGCAGTGTAGCTGGAACCATTTCTCACCTGTTCTAAAATGCTTTTTGTTTCCAGAGGGTCATCGTAAAAATGATGAGGAATTGAAGGAGATGCTGGATAAAATACTAACGGAAAGTCCTTCTTGTTTTGACACTCTTCTTTTCCTTGCTCAAGAATCTGGTGATTACTACCAGTCAAAGCCAAATGGTTTTTCTTGTTTTAGTAAGTTCCTCTCTTCTTCTTTTTTTGTCTTGCCTGTAAAGAATTAGGCTAGACTCGGATTATGATATGACTGTCTGCCTAGAATGCTAGGTGATGCTAGGCCTATGTACAGCTAGTTATGATATGACCAGAACTTTTGGATTAGCATTCCTTTATTCTAAGATATGTACTGATCTTTCTCATCACCAACAGGTGCCTTGAAAGAATGAAGAAATGAAGCCTTATTTTTGAAACGTCGTCCATAACATAACTGCCGAACACGGCTTTTTTCGTCAGTAGCCTCCATAATTAAGGGCACTAAATATTACAACAACTCAAAAGGAGAATAGGAAAAGTACTACAAAATAAGAGACTAGAAGAACTGTGGACTAGGGACTTGAAGAATTTGTTTATGATTTCAACAAACACACTATAAAACTATTTGTGTACCTTTCTGTGTTGGTGAGCATAGAGGCGAGAGCTCAGAATCGATTTCGTTCTGGGTAGTAAGAGTCAATGAGGCAGTATAGATGTGGGAACTATCAGATTTTTTTTTTTTTTTTTTTTTTTTTTACATTAGATTCGGGTTTCAGAAATCAGTGACTGAGCTAGCAGAATTTGTTCATGTTTTCTACACAGATCTCGGACTTTCCGGAATGGGCAGTACGGATCTGAAAGCTGTCAGAATGTATTTTTTTTTTTTAATTAGATGTCCGTGAGGAACATTTGCTAATTGATCAGACTACTGTCAACTACTTTTTTTTCCTTTCAGTTTTGGAACATTTTCAAAAATGGATAGTTTCATACCCCGAGCTCTACAACGTCCTTACCCGCGCCATGAAAGAAGAAGCACTGGTCCTTTCATGTGGACAAACCAATAGAAAAATCACTGATTTGTTTGTGCAGATTTTCAAGATCAACGAGGATGATCCGGAAAGCTTTTTCTTCATTATTGAAGATTTGGTGCACAAACTTAATTTTTCCACCGTGAGTTGTGATTCTGGGTTTGAGATTCAGCTTTTTTTTTATATTTGACAATGCAAAACGGATACGTCAGCTGAAATTTATTAGAGCTATATTTCGTCACTTCTTGGCAAGGGTCCTCTTCAAGCTTAAAGCCGCTCAAGATGGAAAAAACGAAACTTGTGAAAAACAGCTTTTTTTCGGATAGGCTACCGAGGATGATTGTGTGCCAAGTACGATATAAGCTTTTCGATGGAGATTTTAGAGACTGGGGAAATGGGTTCACTCAGAGCTTTCCATTCGTTTTTTTGAAGGACCTGTTGATCCTATTAGGCTACTTCTGATCAGGGGCGTCGCAAGGGGGGGGGGGGTGCAGCACCCCCCAACTTTTTGAGATTGGGTAAAATTTTGGGCCTCCGGCCCAAAATTTTACTAAAACTGTTTGGCATTTTTTCGATAGCGGAACTATTCGGTATATTTACGGAGATATTTACGGATTATACAGAATCCCAAATAGGCTATCGGTACAAATCTAAAAAAACTAAAACTGTTTGGCATTTTTTCGATAGCGGAACTATTCGGTATATTTACGGAGATATTTACGGATTATACAGAATCCCAAATAGGCTATCGGTACAAATCTGTTTGGCACCCCCCCCCCCCCCCAACTTTCCCCCCCAAATTTTACTAAAACTGTTTGGTATTTTTTCGATAGCGGAACTATTCGGTATATTTACGGAGATTCGGTAGTTATACAGAATCCCAAATAGGCTATCGGTACAAATCTGTTTGGTATAATGATCGGGATTCGGTATAATAAAGGTTAACTTCAGACATCGAGGTTGATATCGGAAAATAACAACGAGACGGCCATTGAAAATAACCTGTCGGAGCCGAAGGCGAGGCAGGTTATGAAAAATATCAGCCGAGCGCAGCGAGGTTGATATTTTTAAATGGCCGTCGAGATTGTTATTCCGATATCAACCGAGATGGAGGTATGTTAACTATTATAACTTTTTCGAACAGGTATCGACAGTTACAATCTGCTTTATAACTTTTTCGAACAGAAAGTCACGTTTTTTCTACTCTAACTGATGTAATATTCCCTAAGAGCTTGGTCAAACTACACTAATCTTTTTTCTGCACAAAATTTGGCACCGAAGCATCTGTAGACCACTAGATCCGAGAAAAAGAGCTTTTCGGCGTTGCTAGAAAAGAAATTAAGAAAATTTACCAGACTCTGAATATTCTTGTTTCAAATCCTCACGGGCGACCGCACAACATTTCGCGAATCTGCGCAAAACAGTAGACTTTGTTCCTCAAATCTGTGCCGTTTTTGAGCCTAGTGTTACCAGGGTCTCAATACATTCCGAATGTGCTTTTAGTATGTTCACACGCGTTTAGTATATTTGATAGCAGGAAGCTTTGCAGAAGATCTGGATTGCTTTGCTTTGTTCTTAAGAAATTTGAAATCGACCGATAACGTGTGCATCAAGTGGTCTTGGAAATTTATAATATGATATTTCCTCATTCAAAGACAGTGTATTTTTTTGTAGCTGTATTTTCAGTGGAAATCTGATTGTGACAAGGTATGACCTAGGGCATAGGTTGGTTGTCTAAGAGAGTAAGATTTTCTGTCATTTTTTCAATGCTGAATAACTAGCTTTTGGAAATCAAGGGATAGTAGGATGTTGTTTCAGTTGACAAGCTGTAGTTTCAGTGGAAATCTGATTGTGACAAGGTTTGAGACCTATGCCGTAGGGTGGGTGTGTAAGAAATTAAGACGTTTTGTCATTTTTCAAAATTTATTTTACTTTATGTTTTTTATATATTTTTTAAGTATTTTTTTTTACTGGAAGTATTGTTTTTAATTTATTTTTTGGAGGTCAGCTTCTACTTTTCAATATTTGAGGAAAAGTGCTCGATGAATTCAATATTTGAGGTAAAGTGCTCGATGAACATCTGCGGAGGCGGATACGGCTTCGTATCTGCCTCTCTAGAGGAGGATACGAGTTCGTAACAACCTCCACAAAAATAATTGTCATAATATAACTGCCTGTGGGACATAGGAAGATATCCATTGCATACCTGTTCGAGAAAAGTTATTTCCCAGTATTTGGTAGTTATCACGAATTCGGGGAGAGAATTTACGGAAATTATTTGGTAATTGTTCGATGCCAGAACTATTCGGTATATTTATGGAGATTCGGTAGTTACACAGAATCCCGAATAAGGTACCGGTCTAGAATTATTCGGTATCATAATTGGGATTCGGTAATTTATTCGGTATAATTTTCAGGATCCGGTACCACAAATCCCTACTTTTGTTCCAGTTTCGACGAAATTATACCGAATACGAAAATTATTCGGTACTGTTTCGATATCGAAACAATTCGGTATAATAACCGAGATACGGTAGTTATACAGAATCTCGAACATGCTATCGGTCTAAACTTATTTGGTATAATAACTGGGATTCGGTATACCGTAATTGCCATTCGGGAGTTACCACGAACCTCGAAACTCGGAAGAGGTCGAGTGAAGCACTGGTTGCAGACAAAAGGACTGATTTATGATCTCATCGATAGTCCTTACTTTTCGATAGTCCTTACTTTTACTTTGGATCCCAAAAAGATTCATTTAATCATGAATCTTAATATTCTGTATTTTGCGGAGGGGTGTGTCATTTGATTGGGGTTTTAAGACAGTTTTAGGATTGGGATTTCGAAACATTAAAAGCTAAAATCTGGATGGAAATAGTTAAATTTGGCAGGAAAAAGCTAACTTAAATAAAATTTCGCCTGCGGCGCCCACTTTATGTGATCATGGGTAGTATTGACTAAGGTAGAGTAGCTGCTGCTGCACGAACGTCGCTCCATCCGGTTTCTGGAACTTCTTAGAGCATCGGTATTCAATCCACGGTTAATGATAGATTTTGTAAGATAAGCAGTTAAATTTTAGCCTACAGGAAAAAAAAATCTCGCCTGCGGCGCTCACTTTCTGTGATCATGGGTAGTATTGACTATACTACAGTAGCTGCTGCTGTCGGAACGTCGCTCCATTCGGTTTCTGGAACTTCTTAGAACATCGGTATTTAATCCACGGTAAATGATAGAATTTGTAATAAGCAGTTAAATTTTAGCCTACAGGAAAAAAAAAAGATTCTGAAAATTTGCCTGCGGCGCTAGATTTATTTTTCTCTTGTGTATAATAGATAGAAGCTGTTTCTGCAATCGTGCCCGGCAATATATTCTCCAAGTGGCCTTCGCCAAAACGCCACTTAATTAAGTTGGCTTATCGTCTTTCATGCTGCCCTTTAATGTTACTTTTCCTACGTAATCCTTTCTGTTCCATAATTTAAAGCTCGAATTTTCAGTTTCTAGGATTCGGTAAAATTTTTGAGAGATTCGGTAAAATTTCGGCTCTGCACCCCCCCCCCCCCACCCAACGAAAATGCACTTGCGACGCCCCTGCTTCTGATTCACACTATTTCCAGTCACCTCGTTCATTCTCATTCCCGCTATTTGGGGTTTCACAAATAATTATCAGTATCCCATTCGATATACTATACATTACAACAGGTCCGTATCCAGGAATTTATTCCGGGGGGCCCGATGAAAAATTTCCGAGAATTAGTCGTATGGAGTAGTACGAAAAAGTAGCATGCAGTAGTAACTGTTGCTACTACATGCTACTACTAGCAAACTTGGTGATATCGGATACTACCACATACGATTAACCTAATCGGAGGCATGTTTATTCCATACTACTACATATCACTAATCAAACTATCCGATACTACTACATATCATTTCAAGCAACTTTTTCGTACAACTACCATACAACTACACAGTCAAAGAATTTTTCATCGGGGGGGGGGGGGGGAAGGTGTCCCCTCGGGTTGGACCAAAAAGTACAAAAAAGACAGAGATAGAGGTCAAAGCCTAGAAAAAAACGATTCTTTTTGTATGTTTCGGGGAGGGGGTCTGAACCCTCCCCCCCGAAGACGGCCCTGCCTCACAATGTTAATAATTTGTTTTACTTTCGTTCGATTGTGGTGTAAAGTATCCACTTACGTCGGACGCGCTGCAGTGTCTCGATGGGATAGAGCGAGGGATATCGTACCCAACTCCACGCAAATTTGCAAGTTTCACGCTTTTTTTTTAATGCAGGCATGTCGGTTGGCTTCAGTCCTGGGACTTCACGAGAAAGTGAACTTGGAAGATTTTATCCTGCCCCTCGTCGGCCAGGACAAGATCAATATTGTCGAAGAGTTGGTTGGTCAATCACCAAA